>CM053784.1:153485494-154050494 GCA_028749045.1 Cupressus sempervirens | reverse complement strand
GTAAAAGGCTCCCCACTAAACAAAAGAATTGGTCATGTCTCTTCGAACAAATAAGAAATGTTGTCAGTAGTATTATTGAGCCCCATAGTTGGATCTATGTGGTGTCAACATTCATTCAAAATTCTAGTGCAACTCTTCCTTATTTTAAAGTTATTCATGCAAAATAATATTGAAGAGATTTTGATATTATATGTTGATATTTCTAAGTCATGGTATTGTTAAAACTTAATTTTCTTTAGTCAATAACTAAAGGACATTCTAAGCCTATTAATATTTGGATGTGTATGTTACTCTTAAGATAGAGATGGTTGTTTAGGGTCTTGCTAGTCCTCATGGCAGTCATGACACTATTTGGAAGATAATAATTGTTACATTTTTGTCCATGATTGTGTTTGGTCCAAGATATAAGCATACAAACTTACATTGTTTATTGATACTCCTATAATATAACCTTCTCTATCTATTTTCATGAACTAAAAATAATGCTAAGACATTTTAACCACATATGCAAAAAGATGCTTAGTGACCATTGACAAAAGAGACTTCTGTTAATGGAAAATAATCAAATAGGCATAGAACAATAAAAAATATTACCTAAATAATGCATCCCTTAAGATGGACTAATTCCAATTCTGCATAATGTAAAACTTTACATAACAAGTCTAGTATAAAAGTGCACAAAATTCTAAGTGGCAATGAACTAACTTGTAGGAGAGTTCTTCCTGACCAAATCATGGCATCAAGGCTAAATGTATTAAGACAATATTAAAAAAGAACCAAGAGTCACAACCTTCTATATAAATCCTACAATTCAAACAAAATCAGGCTAACAAATCTTTGACAACACGTTACAATTGCCAATGGTCACCAACTAAGGCTGGGCTCACAAAAAAAAATATCCTCAACTGCATTAGACATATTATTCTGATTGAAAATTAAATTTAATGGTCACCAATTGAAAATGTTTCAACCATGTTACATGATAATTAAGAAATATCACAAAGGAATGGTTAATGTTTGTCAAATTTATCAGTACACTAATCAATAAATCTATGAATCTCTTTTTCTATCACTATCATTTGCATGACATTAACCCTAATATAGGCATACCAAGTTGTACAGTATAGCATGTGTCCACTGCAGAGCGAATAGGACATTAATCCTTGGTATGAAATAAAGTAATAACCGTGAGAAATTATGACATTCCAAAAATAAAGATCAAAATATGCATCATATATCTAGAATCATTGGTATAAAAAAAATCCTAAATCTATTTGTTCATAAATTGTTGAGCATAATATAGTAACACTAAGAAAATATCATACAAAGCAAGCACAAATATTCCTTTTTGGGGTAAAAGAATTGACAATAGGAAAGAATGGAATTCCACCAATGTGAATCATGTATCTAGGATAGTATAATTTAGGAATTCTGGAATTGTTTACCAATCATGAGGACCAAATTTCTTCACCTTGTACCTTAGAATCATTCCATTATTAGAAATAATGAGTGAAATTTGGGTAAACAACCCTATAGAAAAGGATATAGTGCTTTCAGATAGCAATTAATCTCATCTCAATATGAATCACTTTTCTCAAAGTTGGATCTAGTTGTTTGAAGTAAACCAATCTATCTAGTTTGGCACAAACTAAGATCATAATTGACACACATGTACTAAAGCTCAATGACCATATCCACTCTTTACCAAATCATAACATACTTTGCAAATCTGCCCAATAAAATCATGATCAATCATTAGAATGTATTTGATTAGTTTTTAAGAGAAGCAAGAATCAAAAATTTAAAATTGGCAAATTGTTGACTAGGTGCAATCATAATTGCACATGAATATGAACTTGTGGCAACTACTTCTTCCAAGAAAATGCCCACCACTTGTGAAATATAATGCACATCTAACAAGAACAAATACCATTAGGCTAGGAATTATGAGTGAATTTTTATCCCGAAAAGTCAAGTCCACAAATATATATTCGGTAAATTTTCCTAGCTTAAACATTTTAGAACTCTCAATTCACATAGATACAACTAAACAAATTTTTAAAATTTTTTTTGAGCTACAAATGCTCAATGTTCTACTGCTAAGCATTGACTATATTATTCATGTTTAGAAAACCAACTTCAAAGATTAGACATAGAGAAAATCATTTGTTGGGGGATATGGACATATTGATAGTGGAAGGCAACCCAATAACACAGAAAATGCAACTTATAGGAGCATCACCCCAACATTCTAAGGTTCCATCTTATTGCAAGTTCAACCCTACCATCCAAGCAATAAAGTATCAACACTATCACCTTTTCATAACACTAGTAAGTGGGATTTCATTACAAAACTAGTCACTGACTCAATGAGATACCCAAATATATATTCATCAACAAATATGGGATCTAAATCTTAGGCAATTTATGCTCTTTTCAAAACATCAGAACCTTTATGAGGATATAACCAATGTTTGGTTCATGAGTATTTTGGCATAAGGAAACATTTCTTGTGGACTGCTAAAGCTCAAGGATCAAATGTTCCCCATACTTTTAGGAGATCCAAGATTGAATCTCAAAGACATTGAATTTCTCCAGTAGAGGATACATCGCAGTTAGAACTGGCCTTCTGGTTCTAGTGAACCACTGAATAAATCCAATTGGAGAGAATCATCACAAGCTTGTAAACCCTAAGGCCCTAAAGTTTCACTTGTTAATGCCCAAGAAGGTTTCCCCTACCCCAATGAAGACTACCTTAATATCTTTCCAACTAAAAGCACATAGGCATGTTCCTAAAATTACATCCCAATTTTCTGCAATCGCTAAAGCAAGAAAAGAGGAAAAAATAACAAAATATATCCTACCTTTCAAATTTTCAATAACCTAATCTTCACCGGTACCTTGAGATTCAAAACAATGGCCAAGAGCACCCAAAACTTGTTCACCACCAATACAAAGAGCTAAGAACAAGCCTAAAAATAAAATAAGTAGGAAGTTATAAAATCCTACATAATTAACAACACTGAAGAACACAAATAAAAATAATAATTAGTTTACTCATCCTAGAAGATGGAACGTGGTCTAAAACATTGATTCCCATTGGAACAACATTAAGATCATAAAGCTAACATCAAGAAAAATAATAATAATTACTTACAATTTCATAACATCCATCTCTCGCCTCTTGCTTGGAGAAGACATTGTGGTGCTCTGAATCCTGCAACAATCCTCAAGAAAAAATTCTTGCACCCAACACCCACCTCCAAATAAATGAGTCAAAGTGTACCCAATATCAAAATACTAGGTCTATTGGCCGCTATAACCTCTCATATTGCTTCAGAAGAGCTCCCACACACATGTGTTAAACAAAATAATGAAATTTTTGAAACCCTTTTTAATTTTAACATGTTAAGCTCGTGTTCGTTGAAATTTTGACCAACACAAGCATGGATTTTTAAAATAACATATTTTTCCTTCCATATTCTGACCAATCTAAAACATTTAAATAGATGGTCAAAAATTTTGGTCTAAAAATTGTAAGGAAACTTAGGTGTGGAAACAACTTCCTACACTAATCTCAAAAGAAAGTATGGTGCAAATCCTTTTTAAATCTTCTACACTTACAGATTCAATATCATGTAAACAACATTATTGCAGCCAACCATGCATACAGAAATTAGATAGAGAAAGAATACATAACACAAAGATTTGCTGGTGGAGAAAAACCTTTCGGTAAAACAACCCCACCCCTCCAGAACCTACACAATGTATTATCTTCAACACAAGATTACAATACACTTGCAATGCAAGTTCAATAGCAACAATAGAAGACTCCAGTAGCACCTTAGTAACTGCAAACTTTCACCTATCACACTATTGCATTACAACATGCAATACCAATTTTATGAACATCTTAAGACCCAACAAAATGCCCATAATGGAGTTGGGAATTTTTCATGGCTCAACCACCAAGAAACATGCACAATGCCACATGTACATCCAATACCAAGAAAAGGGCATCCATCCCTTGAATAGACAATGACAGCTTGTCATAGAATCTACCAAAAATAGTGGTCACAAGAGAAGTGTAAGGGAATCCGTCATACCAACCTATTTTTGGCATATTCTCTTACACACACCAACCACTCGTTCTTCGGCGCCCAAATAGGCCTCATGTCATAAGATGCTCTTACACCTGTAATAGCTCATTCCTTAAATAGCTCTTATGTGTCATAGGAATCCGTCATAACCATTTCAGCCATGATCTCCTTCACACACTTCAAGATGTCGACACATGTAAGTGATCAACATGCCAACTAGACATGTACACTCACATTTACATATTATTTGCAAAAATACATTTTACAGAACAAATAATAATAAGAATAGGAATTATACAAGGTTGATACACCTTATTCTTAACATTCTTCCACTTGTCGAACACCTTGTAAGAGCAATCAGGAACATAACAGGAACTAACCACTATAGACCAAAAGGCCCATAGACTCCGAACACCATCTGAACTTCTTAGTGCCCACTAGTTTTGTTAATGCATCTGCAACATTCTTCACAGTATCTACCTTCTCCAAATTTACCTTTCCATCTTCCACCATATCTCTCACAAAGTGAAGCTGCACATCAATGTGCTTCATTCTGGCATGGAAAGTTGGATTCTTCGCAAGGCAAATAGCACTCTGACTATCACACCAAATAGTAATCTATTCTACATCAACACCAACATTAGAACACAATCTCTTAAGCCAAATGGCTTCCTTATAAGCATGAGTAGCAGCCATGTACTTAGCTTCTGTAGTGGACAAAGCAACCACAGGTTGTCGCTTACTCATCCAACTGATGGCACCACCAAACATAGTGAACACATAACCACTGGTGGATCTGCGATCAATATCACCTGTCCAATCTAAATCCACAAACCCATGAATACAAACTAAATATAGAGATCCAGAAGAGTTACCATGATAACATATGGAGTAATCTGATGTACCCCTCAAATATCTGAATACTCGCTTAACTGCATCCCAATGTATCCGTTCAGGATTAGCCATAAACCGACTTAGGACTCCCACTGCTTGGGAAATGTTTGGTCTAGTATAGACCATAGCATACATAAGACTGCCAACTGCACTAGCATAAGGTACTCTACTCATGTCCTCCAACTCACTAGGAGATTTTGGACAATCATCTACAGATAACTTTGTTCCCACAGAAATAGGAACACATAGTGGTCTACAATCTGCCATGCTGAACCTGTCCAACACAGACTTCACATACTTACTCTGACTTAACCAAAGTTTTCTGTTAGACCTATCTCTACTAATTTCCATACCCAAGATGTACCTAGCTGCCCCAAGATCTTTCATCTCAAACTGTGCTGACAACTAAGATTTAAAATCAGAAATCATACCCTTACGCTTCCCAAACAGCAACATATCATCAACATATAATGCAACAATAAGAAGGCGATCATTTTCAACTCTAAAATAAACAAAATGATCTGATTTCAATCTTACAAATCCAATTGATAACACAAAGGCATCAAACTTAAGGTACCACATCCTAGGATATTGCTTCAAACCATATAGAGATTTCTTCAATCTGCAAACAAAGGATTCTTTACCTTTAACAATGTAGTGCTCAGGCTGTGACATATAAATCTCTTCCTCCAAATCACCATGAAGGAAAGCTGTATTCACATCCATCTATTGTATCTCTAAATCATATGATGTAGCAAGAGATAATAGAAATATAATGGATGACAACTTTGCAACAGGAGAGAATATTTCACCATAATCTATTCCCTCTACCTGTGAATACCCCTTTGCGACCAATCTAGCTTTGTACCTTTCAACATTGCCATCTGCACAGAATTTCTTCTTGAACACCCATTTACAGCCAACAGGTTTTCTCCCTTTAGGAAAAGGTACAAGGTCCCATGTTTTTTTTCCCTCTAATGAAGCCATCTCATCATCCATAGCCTCAATCTAGGTACCTGCATCTTCCATGCCCAAAGCCTCTTTCACAGATCTAGGCTCATCAATGTTAGTAATCAAAGCAAAAGCACAACTGGAATCTAACATGGAATAACCAAACCTTTTTGGTTGCTTTCTTTCTCTCGTGGATCTCCTCAAGGGCTAAGGTTGAGGTTGTTATTCCTCTTCTTCTGAACTATCAAAGCTGCTAGAGCTCTCCTCATCATTAGACCCAACATGGTCTCTCTGTTCAGTCTTCTCAGGGGTAGGAGGCAACTGAACAACATCTTTTTTCTTTTATTTTTCATCTGGTTGTAGCACAATAGGAGAAGATGTTAGCTCTCTAAAAATAACATTTCTACTATACAACACCTTACTAGTCACAAGATCCCAAAGCTTGTATCCTTTCACACCAACACTGTACCCGATGAAAATACATTTGACAACTTTGTTTTCCAACTTAGATCTTTTCTCCTTTGGAACATATGCATAAGCTTCACAACCAAAAACATGAAGATGTCTAATTGAAGGCTTCTTACTAGACCACACCTCCATGGGTGTCTTACCAACAAGGGCTGATGTAGGAGATCTGTTAACCAGATAGCAAGCAGTTGCCACAGCTTTGGCCCAAAACCTTTGTTCTAAACCAACTCCACTAAGCATACTCCTAGCCTTCTCCATCAGTGTCTTGTTCATTCTCTCTACAACTCCATTTTTCTCTAGGGTATAAGGAGTTTTCTTATGCCTCTCGATACCTTGTTCTTTACAGAACTGTTCAAACTCTGCTGAGCAAAACTCACCACCATTGTCAGTTCTCACACACTTAATCTTCTCACTAGTCTGATTCTCTACAAGGGCTTTAAATTCCTTGAATCGACTAAAGACTTGTGTCTTACTTTTAAGGAAATAAATCCATGTCCTTCTACTGTAATCATCTATGAAAGATACAAAAAATATAGACTTCGAGATCGAAGGAACTTTTACAGGACCAAATACATCAGAATGAATAAGATCCAAAACATCAAAAGATTTGTGAGAACTAGAGTAAAAATGAACATGATTTTGTTTACCATATACACAATTTTCACAGAAGTCGAACTCAAGATTGCAATCATTTAACCCCTCAATGAGATTTTTGTTTTTCAGGGTTCTGAGACCCTTCTCACCAATGTGGCCAAGTCTCATATGCCACAACATTGTCTTTTCTGTAGGAAGCTTACCTTCCAAAGTGTTTGCATTTCCATCAGAACCAATAACCATATAATTCTTCGCTGCTCTTTCAAATGGTGAGGATGAAGAACTGTTACATAGAGGAATACATGCATCTAGCTAAAACAAAGTACCTCTCCTAGTACCCTTAGCAAGCACCATCGATCGTCTAATCATCTTACATCCTTCTTTCAAAAAAAAAAATTGCACACCTACATCGTTCAACATACTTACAGATAATAGGTTTCGTGCCAAGCCTGGAATGTGCATAACTCCATTGATTCCCTTTAATTGTCCATCAGGAAATTTGATAGTGACCCTTCCGCGTCCAACTATCTTTAGGTGAGAATCATCACCCAAGTACACCTTTCACCATCGAACTCTTCATATCTTGAGAATCATATTCGATGAGAGGTCATGTGAAAAGATGCACCCAAGTCAACCAACCACACATCATCAGATGCATGGGCTACCAAAGCTACGATGAATGCATCGCCATCTTCTTGAGATTTTTCAGAACCAGAATCTGAGGCTTTCTTCTTCTTAGGCTCTTTACAGTCTTTACAGAAGTGCCTAGTCTTTTCACAGTTCCAACATTTTGCCTTGGACTTATTGGAAGTCTTTGACTTCCCACGAGATTTGGATCTACCCTTATTGTCAGACTTATTATCATTTTTCTTTCCTCTTTCCGTGGATCTCCCACGAACAGCAAGGGCTTCTTTTTCGAAAATGGAAGCCTTTCTCCACATCTCCTCTGATAGCAACAAAGACACCACATCATCCATTTTGAAGGTGACTAATGTGCTTCCGAGAGCCATCCCAAGATGGTCCCATGAATCTGGTAAAGAACACAAAAGTGTGTAGCAACAATCCTCCTCCTCTAACTTGACACCAGTAGATGTCAACTGTACAGCCAACAGATTAAATGCATTTAAATGATTCGTTAAGGATCCACCTTCCTCCATTCGCAAAGAATACAACTTCTTCCTCAGGAACAACTTGTTCACCAGAGATTTGGCTTGATACACGGCCCCAAGTCTCTCCCACAAACTATATGCAGTTTTCTCATCTAGAACATTCAAAAGGACTACGTCGGTTAAACAAAGTCTTATGAGACCCTTAGCTTTACAATATTTGATATCCCAATCTACTTGAGTTATAGGTTCTGGTCTTGTAGTGCTTGTAGTCACTTCCCATAGGTCACAATCTTCCAACATGTCTTCCATCTTGAGTTTCCACAACCCAAAATTAGTGCCATTAAATTTCTCCACCTCCAGTCTTCCATATGATGAACTCGCCATCTTAATTTGCAAATAAGATTCAGGATGCTCTACACAAGACTCCCACTCAACTTGAGATTAGCTCAAAAAACTCTACCCAACAACTAGGATCAAAAGTTGATCAAGCTCTGATACCACTTGTAAGGAAACTTAGGTGCGAAAATAGCTTCCTACACTAATCTCAAAAGAAAGTATGGTGCAAATCCTTTTAAAATCTTCTAAACTTACAGATTCAATATCATGTAAACAACATTATTGTAGCCAACCATGCATACAAAAATTAGATAGAGAAAGAACACATAACACAAAGATTTACCAGTGGGGAAAAACCTTTCGATAAAACAACCCCACCCCTCCAGAACCTGCACAATATATTATCTTCAACACAAGATTACAATACACTTGCAATGCAAGTTCAATAGCAACAATAGAAGACTCCAGCAGCACCTCAGTACCTGCAAACTTTCATCTATCACACTATTGCATTACAACATGCAATACGAATTTTATGAACATCTTAAGACCCAAAAAAATGCCCATAATGGAGTTGGGCATTTTTCATGGCTCAAACACCAAGAAACATGCACAATGCCACATGTACATCCAATACCAAGAAAAGGGTGTCCATCCCTTGAATAGAAAATGATCTAGAATCTTTGTATGTTGTTTTGGCAAGTATAAATAGGTGTATTTAGGTTTAGGTTAGCGATGACTTAGAGAGTTGAGAATAGATGTTCTTGGAATAGCAACTTTGAAGCTAGATCATGGATTATGAAGTTGTATTTTTTTTGTAGCCCAATAGGCCTTCAGATGGGCATGTATGTTGATAATTGGATGAATCAATATAAGTGGTTATTATTCTCTCTCTCTCCTTGGTGTTATTCTTTATGTTGTTTTCCTCCATTGTGTTACTCAACAAGGTGGTTGGATAGTTAGGCATGTCTCTAGCCCTAGCTTATGAATTCCCTCCTTACATTAGGTGGTATTAGAGCTTGATGTTCATCCTTGTGGAGATTGGATCATGTAGAACCCTAAGTTGGATTTGGTTGTAGGGTGGCAGATCTATTGATTTGACCTATAACTTGTAGAGAGTTATGATCTCATAGGAACATATTTGTAAGCATGGTTTGAGGTAAAGGAAATTCTCACACTACTATTATGGACATGTTGAGACAAATTGAATCTGGATTAAATTTTTTGGAGACATCCTAGAGGAGAGGAGTGCATCTTGATAATGTGAGTGATGATGAAGTGATGACACCAAACCCTAATTCAGAACTTGAGGAAGATCAAGACAAGGAAATATTGTCGAGAGTATTGTCTAGGGAACATTCAAAGCATGTTGTGGAAATTTTTCCTTATGATGGAAAATTGGACACCAATGTTGTGTTGGGTTGGATCTTTGATATAGATAAGTTCTTTGAGTTTGGAGGCAATCTTGATAATAGGAAGGTGAATATTGTAGTCACTAGGTTGAAAGGTCATGCCTCAATATGGTGGGAGAATTCACAAACTAATAAACAAAGAAAAGGAAAAGAGAATATCTGAACCTAGTTGACAGTGATGAACAAAGTGAAGAAGAAGTTCCTTCCTACCGATTACCAAGTTAACTTTTTGAGAAAGATGCAAAATTTGAGACAAAAGGACATGACAATGAAAGAGTATACTTAGGAATTTAATAGATTGGACATCAAATATGGACATGTAGATGATGAGGTTGAGAAATTTGCAAGGTATCTCTAAGGATTAAGATCTAGAATTTGTGATGAGATAAGTTTTGTAAAATTGGAAAGTGTGGAAGAAGCATATCGATATTCCTTGAAAGCTAAGGAGATCTTGACAAAGAAGTATGAACAAACATAGAGAAGTAGAGGTGGTAGATTCCAAAGAGGCAAAGGTAGATCTTATGGAGAAGGTGGCAGGTCTAACAATTTTGTGCAAGATAAGGGAAAATCTAAGCAGAAAAATTATGACAAAGGCAAGACCAAATGGAAAGATGGTAATTCTTATCAAGGAGGTATTAGTTCTTACCAAGGAAGAGGTGATTATTATTCTAGAGGTTGTTTTCATGGTAATTGTTTCAAATGTGGATCCTTTGAATGTAGGTACTCTGGTGAAAATGAACAAAATAACATAAATGGTTTGATTTGAGGAGACCTTGAGGGTTCTACAAGTGGACCTAAGGTTGGAGAAACTATGATGGTGAGAAGAACTTTGTGTAATAAAAGAGTTGATGAGGAACCTATCCTGAGAATACTTTTCAAGACTATATGTAAGATAGATGGAAAATGTTACAAACGGAGTATTCATGGTGGAAGCTCATAAAATTTAGCATCAGAGGAGTTGGTTACAAAGTTGCAGTTGAAAAGGTTGAGACACCCTAAACTGTATCATGTTTAATGGATCAAGGGTGAACATAAGTTGTTGGTAAGTGAACAATTTGTGGTGAAGTTCAAGATTGGAAACTATTTTGATGAAGTTTTGTGTGATATTATGGCTATGTATTGTTGCCATATTATGTTGGGTAGACCTTTGAAGCATGATAGACATGTTGTGCATGATGGTAGATTAAATCAATATATTCTTTGGGTTAACGGAGAAAATAAAATATTATTACCTTTGATTGAGTCTCCTAATGAGATCAATTGTACTAATATAAGAATATGCATCTTTAGTGGAAAGCAATTTGAAAAAGAAATGAAAAGACACCAAGTGTGTTTTGTTGTAATCCTTAAGGGGTTGAGTTGTGGTAGTAATGGCTAAGTGAAAGAGTATAGTAATGGTCAAGTGATAGATAAAGGCCAAGCAACAAAAAATAGTAGATGTTGAGTGCCAACAAAAATTGAAAGTTTGTTGAATGAATACAATTAGATTGTTGCTACATATATACCTAATAGTTTACAACCAATAAGAAGTATAAGTCATTGTATGGACCTGATTCCTAGAGCTAGTTTACTAAACAAAGTACCATATAGATTGAAACCCATAGAGAATAAAGAACTTAATGGATAAGTGCAAGAGTTTTTGTAGAAAGGTTTGATAAAAAAAAGTTTGAGTCTATGTGTTGTGCCTATTATATTAGCACCTAAGAAGAATGGATAATTGAGAATGTGTACTGATTCTAGAGCTATTAACAACATCAAATGAAATATAGGTTTTCTATGATATGGATGGATGACATAATGGATTGTAAGAGTGGAGCAAAGTATTTTACCAAGATTGATTTGAAGAGTGGTTATCATCATATCAGAATGAAAGAAGGTGATGAATAGAAGACTACTTTCAAGACAAAAGATGGTTTGTATGAATGGTTGGTAATGCCTTTTAATTTGACTAATGCTCCTAGTACTTTCATGAGGTTGATGAATGAAGTTCTCAAGATATTTTTGGGTAAGTTTGTGATTTTTTATTTCGATAATATTATGATATTCAATAAGGATAAGGAAGAACATCTTGAGAATGTTAAACAAGTATTGCAGAGATTGAAAGAGAAGAAGCTATTAATTAATTTGAAGAAGTGTTCCTTTATGCAAGGGGAGGTTGTATATTTGGGATTTGTAATTTTAGTTGATGGTATGAGTATGGATCCTAGGAAGGTTAAAGCAATTTTTGAATGGCCTACACCTAAGAATGTGGGTGAGGTAAGATCATTTCATGGTTTGGCTAGTTTCTACAAAAAGTTTATAAATAATTTCATTTTTATTTGTAATGCTATGAATGAGACAATGAGAGGAGATAAAAAGGATTTCAAGTGGACACATGGAGTTGACAAGATTTTTAAGACTTTGAAACATAATTTTGTTGATTTACCTATATTGGCTTTGTCTAATTTCAATAAGGTATTTTAAGTTGAATGTGATGCAAGTGGCAGAGTAGTAGGAGTTTATCAAGTCAAGAAGGTAAACCTATTTCTTTCTTTATTGAGAAGTTGATTGATGCTAAAAGTAAGTATTTTGTTTATGATCAAAAAAATTATTTTGTTGTTCAAGACTTGAAGAATTGGAGACATTATTTGATTCCTAAGGATTTTTTGATGTATCCTGATCATAAAGCTTTACAGTATTTGGAAGTCAACATAAGTTGAATAAGAGACATATGAAGTGGATTGAGTACTTGTAGAGTTTCACATTTGTGATCAATCATAAGAGTGGAGTTACTAACCAAGTTGAAGATGCATTGAGCAGAAGACGTTCTTTGTTGACCAAAATGAAGTTTGAAGTTCTTGGTTTTAATGAGATTAAGAAATTGTATGATACTAACCCAAATGTTTTTGAGGCATGGAGAAAGTGCAAAGCACCAAATCTATCAAATCAAATGAGTAACTATGATGAGTCTTTCATTCAAGAAGGTATGATTTTCAAAGGAATTCAATTGTGTATACCAAGAAGTTTTGTGAGTGTTAATTTGATTAAGGAAAAGTATTGTGGAGGATTAGCTAGACATTTTGGAATTGATATGACATTGATTTTTCTGAAGGATAAGTCTTATTGGCCACACATGTATAAGGATGTTCAAAAATTTGTGAGTTGTGGAATTTGTCAAGTTGCAAAAGGAGTAAGTTGGAATGTTGGATTGTATACATCTATATCTTATTTTGAGAAATGTTGGACTGATATCAATATGGATTGTGTTCTTGGATTACCTAACATAGCAAGAGGGTATGATTCCATATTTGTTGTTATGGGTAAATTTTCTAAAAATAAAAAAAAATATACCATGTAAGAGCACATCAAATGTTGTGCATGTTGCTAAGATTTTCTTCAAAGAGATTGTTAGACTGCATGGATTACTAAGAAGTATTCTTTCTAATAGAGACAATAAGTTTGTTGGTTATTTTTGGAGTACTTTATGGAAGAAGATAGATATTGAGTTGAAATTTTATTCCACATTCCATCCACAAATAGATGGACAAATAGAGTTCGCGAATAGAAGCTTGGGTAATTAATTAAGATGTTTAGTTGGAGATAAGTTGAGTAATTGGGATATGAAATTGACACAATAATGAGTTTGCATATAATAATTCTGTGAATAGGAGTATAGGAAAAACACCTTTTGAGATTATTATTGGAATGCATCCTAGAGGAGTTATTTGAGGGATGTTATTGGTGAAGAGAGGAGAAGTGTTGAAGGGGAAGAATTTTATGGTTTTATGATATCTTTGCATGAGGAAATGAAGTTGAAGTTGCAACAAAGTAATTAGAAATATAAGGAGAATGTTGATAAGTCTAGGAGACATCATGTTTTTGAAGTTGGTGATGAGGTAATGGTTCATTTTAAGGTAGATTTCTCATGGGAACATATAGTAAGATGAAAATGAAGAAGTTTGGACCTTATAAGATTTTGAGGAAGTTAGGTAATGATAATTCTTATGAAGTTGAGTTACTTGATGACATGGATATATCTCCTATATTCAATGTTGCTGATTTATATAAATATCATGAGTCAAATGATGAAGTTGTTGCACTAGATGATTATCCAAAGAAGTAGATTGAAGAGATCAAATAGATATTAGATCAATGAGTTGGTAAAATGATGAAAGTAAAAGTTTTCCATGAATATTTGGTAAAATGGAAAATTAGATTTGTTGCAGATGCTAAATGGATTTCTTAATCTGAGTTGGATTCATCTTAGGTTGTGACACTTGCACGATTCATGAGAATCATTTCTTTCAACCTTGATTGTCTGATGCAAGAGCATCTTGGGTTTCCTTTTAATCTTACTCATCTTGATTCATTCTACATGTTATTGCCAAGTTCTGGTGGTTGTTGAGTTGCAGTTATTGTTGAGTTGTTCAATGTTGGACAAGTTACTATATGTGCTGATTTGTCTAGTGTTGGGTGAAATTTTTTGGTATGTGTCAAGTTTTTTAATGTTGGTCAAGTGTTCCTTCATGTGGTGAGTGAGCCTGATATCTACTAATGTTAAGTTCCTTCTTTGACTGAGTGTAACTGTGATTAGTTCTTAGTTTGAGCCGACTTGTGTATTTAATTTGGATCATGAATTTAATGTTAGGATCTTTTGTTGGAATGTGTGTAGACCACTTTAAGGTCATTATTTCTATTATGAAATGATCTAGAATCTTATTTAAGCCATTTTGGAAAGTATAAGTAGGTGTATTGAGGTTTAGGTTAGGAATGACTTAGAGAGTTGAGACCAAATGTTCCTAGAAGAGGGGATTTGAAGCTTAATCATGGATTTTGAAGTTGTATTTTTTTTGTTGTAACCCAAAAGGCCTTACAACTAGGCATGTATGTTGATAATTAGATGAATCAATAAAACTATTTATTTTTCTATCTCACCTTGGTGTTGTTCTCTATGTATTTTTCTTTCATTGTGTTACTCAACAAGGTCACTAGATAGTTAAGTGTACCTCTACCCTAGTGGTTCTAAACCCTAAAGAAGAAAGACTTTTCAAGGCCATCTCTAAGATTAGAAAAAGACCTAAATTTGAGATTCTCACATTTTTGAGAAATCTTAACCCAAAAGAGTTGATCGATTTGATCATTGAATTGGAGGAATACTTTGAGTATGAAGATATTGAGGATCCTGATAGGGTCAAGTTTGTGAAGGCAAAAATGAAGGGATATGCAAAGATCTAGTGGTAAGAGATTCAATTAGAGAAAAATAGAAGAGGTAAGGAAAAAGTCACTTGATGGGATTAGATGATAGCCAATTTGAAGCGATAATTCATTATGATGGATTATGAACTTAATCTGCTAAAGAAAATGCAAGGGTTGAAGCAAGTGTAAAGATATGTTTATAAGTATATTGAGAAGTTCTACTAAGTTCTCATTAGAATTGGCCATGTACAAGATGATAAGGAGAAATTATATTGTTATCTTAACGGGTTGAGGCAAAGCATTTAGGAGGAGTTGAAGCTAGTTTGAATAAATAGTATTGAAGAGGCATACCAGTTTTCCCTAAGAGTTAAAGAAAAGATTAACAAGAAGTTTGATAATAAAAATAGTAGAAGAAGTCATAGTGGAAGATCTAATAGATGGTCTTATGGAGGCCAAAATAATGATCAAAAGAACAAGGATGAAGTGAGCAGTATTAGCAAGAACTAGAGGGGAAATAATTCCAATTGTTTCCATGATCAAAATAATAGAGATTAGAGAGGAAGAGGAAGAGGGAAAGGATCTAGAAGAGGAGGTTTCCATGGAAAATTTTTTTACTATGGAGAAGAAGTTCATGGTCCATTTGAATGTTCCTAGCACCAAGGAAGGACAGATCAGAGAACAAAAGACCAAGCCAGAGTTGCACATATTTATGAAGAGGCTAAATCATCACATTTTAGAGATGATGAAAGAGGAGAAGTCCTAGTTAATAGAAGAGTTTTGTTGAGTGGTGAGAGTGAACTGGATCAAAGGAAAATTTCATTTTGCACAACATAAAAATGTGAAGAAAAGTGATGTGATGTAATCATTGATGGTGGAAGCATGAACAATCTGGTCTCAGAAAAGATGGTCACAAAATTAAATCTCAAGAGGTAGAAACACACACGTCCATATTGTATTACCTAGGTGCAAGATGACCATAAGGTTATGGTCAATGAGTAGTGTCTAGTGATATTCAAGATTGGAAATTACAAGGATGAGGTTCTTTGTGATATCATACCTATGGATATATGCCATATGTTGTTGGGTAGGTCGTGGAAATTTGATTGGCATGTTGTACATGATTGACATGAAAATACCTATACTTTGACAAAGGATAGAGTTAAACATAAGTTGAAGGCATTGAAGGAAAGAGAACCGAAGGTATGTAGTGTTTCCAAAATATATTTTATTGATGGAAAGGAATTTCTCAAAGGTATGAAGCATGAGCATGTGTGTTTTTCTATAATCCCAAAATAGGTAAAGAAGAAGTAGAAGAGGTGCTTGTAGGAGTTGTAGATTTGTTGGGAGAGTTTCCTAATATTGTGTCAAATAATGTACCTAATGGATTACCCCCATTGATGAAGATCATTCACCAAATGGACTTGATCCTAGGAGCTAGTTTTCCAAACAAGGTAGTGCACAGATTGACACAATAAAAAGTGAGGAGTTGAAAAGACAAGTGCATGAGTTATTATAGAAGGGATTTATTCAAGAGAACTTGAGTCCATGTGTTGTACCAAAATTATTAGCACCAAAGAAGAATGGAGAATGGAGGATGTGCACAGATTCATGGGATATTATTAAGATCACAATAAAGTACATATTTTCATTTCCAAGGATAGATGATATTATGGACTATTTGAGTAGAGTTGTATATTTCACCAAGATAGGTCTGAAGAGCGGGTACCATCATATTCAACTTAGAGAAGGAGATGAGTGGAAGACTTCCTTTAACACAAGGGAAGGATTATACAAGTGGTTAGTCATGCCTTTTGGGCTAACCAAAATACCAAGAACTTTCATGAGGCTCATGAATGAGGTATTGAAAGATTTTTTGGGTAAGTTTGTCATTGTCTACCTAGATGATATATTGATATTTAGTAAGACATTGGAGGAACATTTGATGCACATTCGTAAGGTGTTTGATAAATTGAGGGAGGAAAATTTATTCATAAATTTGAATAAATGCACTTTTGTGAAGAAGGAGTTGGTGTACTTGGGATTTGTAGTTTCAAAAGAAGGTCTAAAAAAGGACCTTGAGAAAGTGAAGGCTATCCTTGAGTGGCCTACTCCAAGGAGTGCAATAGAGGTAAGATCTTTCCATGGACTTGCTAGTTTTTACAAAAAAATTATCAAAGGTTTTAGTAGTACTTGTGGGCCTTTGACTGAAACAATGAGAGGGGATAGGATTTAATTTAAGTGGACTATATGAGTAGATAAGTGTTTTTATCTATTGAAGTGGAAAGTTGCATAGAGCTTGGTTTAGCACTTCTAGATTTTAATAAGGTGTTTCAAGTACATTGTGATGCTAGTGGTACTGAAAGAAGAGTTGTTTTGAGCCAAGAATGTAGACCTATTTCTTTTTTCTTTTTTTCTTTTTTGGTGAAACATTATATTCATATTAATAATAACTAGTTCAAAATAGCTCCCAGAGAAAAGAACCAGAAAAGAAAAACTTTGGTCATTTCCTAATACAAAAAAGATGCAAAAGAAGAAATATTGCATCAAGAGGTAGTATCTATTGACACTAATGAATCTTGTCCTATATATTCTAAAATTGAGAATATAGTGATTACAAAGATCTCAAAACTCATATGAATACAATTCATTGTTTGGTGCCAGAGACAAAACCAAGAGCCTAGCCAAAAATTGTCATAAAAATTACCATCACTAATCTTCATCCAAAACTCCAATTTAGACCATGATATTAGAAATCCATCTGATGCAAGTGCAATCCAAGACCTTGACCTACATATGATATCTCAAAAGAACAAGTGAGATCCATAATAGAAAAAACATGTGAAATCATAGAGAAGCTGTGATTTACTATCAAATAAAATGTGAGAAGGACTCAACCTTATTCTAAACATTTTCTTTTGCCATAATATTAGCCAAGTTGGAGAGATCAAGGAGGTTAAGTGGGGAAAGTGAAGAGTTAATATAAACCCTGTCAGTGCCTAAATTAGCAAGAAAATCAGCTAAAAGATTGCTTTTTCTATAAGTATGCATGATGTAACATTTAGAGATTGAATAAAGAAGAGACCATACTTGATCTAATATATACTGTATAGACCAAATATATACATGATGTTTAATACACACATTAATAATAATGGATGAATCCCCTTCAACATCTAACTTAGATATAGAAAGTGATTTTGAAAATTCCAAACCAAAAAGTAAGGCCAAGGCCTCAACTTTTTTATTAGTACACTAAGGGAGAGAAGATGATTTTGTTGCAATCACATGACCTCTAAATTCTCTAATGACTATGTCATAGCTAGAGTTTCCTAGATTTCCTATAGAGGCCCCATGATAATTGAGTTTGAAATAACCCTCACTTGGAGGAATCCACTTGGTTTGTGCTTAGATAAGAGGAATCTTGGATGGACACAATGGAGTAGGAAGATGATGAAAAAGTAAACCCTTCCATTGATGAATAACATAGCCATCCCAATGAGAAAAAACATGATTACCCCTATATTTACTTACTTAAGCATTAACAAGCTCAACAATTGATCTCTCTAATCCTTCCAAAAATTAAAGGATTGGAGATGACGTCTATCTAAAAATTCTCTTACTTCTTTCCCACCAAATTTCCCATACTATAGATGTAGGGATGCACTTCCAAAGACATGAAAACATTAATTTAGAGTATAAGATTGACCATGCTTGGAATAAATCCCATAGAAAATTAGGTAATGACATATAGAAATTAAGTTTATTAAGAACAAAATGCCAACAATCTTGGAAAAAAGGGCAATTTAAGAGGAGGTGATCTGTTGTTTCTATAATTTGTAGACAAAGCACACAAGTTAAAGGGATTAAAAATGTTCAATCTATGAAGATGATCACTAGTTAAAATTTGATTCTTTAATGCAAGCCATGCAAAGTGTCCTTTTTTTGGTAGAATTGAGCTATTCCAACATAATTTAAAAGCATGATATGTGATCTGATTAAACTGGTTGTGTTGGAGAGTTAAGTATCCTAGTTTAATAGAGTATTTACCATATTTAGCTAGAACCCAAATGAGGCTATCTAGTTGATTAGACATAAAAACATTTATTTTAGCTAGTACTTGTTTGAATGAAGCAGCTTGATTATGGGATATAGGAAGAATTGAGGGGTCTTGCCAAATGACTAGCCCTATGAATCTAAGAATAGCTAAGACATATTTAGAAAAAGATGTCCCCCAAGCATGAATCACTATGTTTGAGAAATCCTTTAAAGAATTAGTAGTGGCAAGGAGGGAACCCATTCCGTGAATTAAATCAAAAATTGACACTATCCACGTTGTTCACTTTCCATGATATGAATGAAGTAATAACTTCTCAAGAAGCCATCATGAAATCCCAAATGACATACCCCTTTGGCAGGTCTAGCACTGTAAGAACTCTAGAAGGTTCCAAGTTATCTAAATATTTCTCTTGTAAAAGGTAACACCATTTGGTAGAGGATTTTTCATATATTTTCCAAACAAGTGTAGCACCAAAAGCATTATTCCTATTGGTAATGTTGGGAAGTCTAACACCTCCTATTCTATAAGAGGTTGACATGGCATGAATGGAAATTAAAGGTATTTTCTTCTGACCATTCATACTATCTGACCAAAGAAAGGTGCAGATTAAAGTTTCAATTTGAGAGATGATAGCTTTGGGGGCTTGTAGAATGGAGAAGAAATAATTAGGAATGGTAGAAAGAAGTTGAAACCTATTTCTTATTTCAATGAGAATTTTAATGATGCCAAAAGAAAATATTCTTTCTATTGATGATAAAAAATTATATGCTATAGTTTAGGCATTGAAGAAGTGGAGACACTATCTTATTCCTAAGGAGTTTTTTCTATATTGATCATCAAGCTTTGTAACATTTGAATAGTCAAGGAAAATTAAACCAAGGGCATTTGAAGTGGGTTCAATTTTTGTAGAGTTATACAATTGATTTGAAACATAGGAGTGGGAAGTCTAACAAAGTTGTAGATACTCTTAGTAGAAGACATATTTTGCTAACAGAGATGTAGATTGAGGTGGTTGGGCTCAAGGAACTCAAGTATTAATATCCAAAGGATCTTGATTTTGGTGAAGCTTGGAAATCTTGTATAGAATGTGTTACACTTGATAGGACAAAGTGGTTGGATTTCATAATCCAAGATGGTATATTTTTCAAAGGAGTTAGTTGTGTATTCCCAGAAGCTCTATGAGGAATAATCTCATCAAGGAGAAGCATAGTGGATGGTTGGTTGGACACTTTGGTAGAGATAAGACCATTTCTTTGGTTTCTTAGAATTATTACTGGCCACCATTGCATTGAGATGTAAAGAATTTTGTGTAGAGTTGTAGAGTATTTCAAATGGCAAAAGGAGTAAAGCAGAGTACTGGATTTTATCAACCATTACTTGTACCAAAGAATTTGTAAAAGGATTTCAACATGGATTTTGTTCTTTGTTTACCAAGGACATAGTGAGGGCATGATTCCATATTTGTGGTGGTTGAATTTTTTTTTAAAATGGCACATTTCATCCCCTATAAGAAGACTAGTGATGTTGTTCATGTGGAGGAGTTATTTTTCAGACAAGTGGTGAGACTACATGGTTTGTCAAAGAGTATAGTTTCAGACCGAGATACCAAGTTTTTTTGGTATTTTGGGCATACATTATGGAAGAAAATAAACATATATTTGAAGTTCAATTCATCACATCATCCAAAAACACATGGACAAATGGATGTTGTGAACTAGAGTTTGGAGAATTTGTTGAGATGCTTGGTTGGAGATAAACCAAAGGGTTGGGATCTAAGTTTACCACAAGAAGAATTTGCATAAAAAAATTATGTCAATAGGGGCATTAGCAAATGACCATTCCATATTGTATATGGGAGAAATCCCATAAATGCTTCTAAATTAAGGCAAGTGGATAAAGGAGAAATAAGTCATGTTGAGGCAAAAGATTTTGTTGAACATTTAAAGAACATCCATGAGGAGGTGAAGAAGAACATTATAAAGATGAATATGGAATACAAGGCTAAGCTAGATCTGAAAAGGAGGTATAAGAAATTTTAGATTGGATATGAATTCATGGTTCATTTGAGAAAGGATCATTTTCTAGTGCATACATATAATAAGCTGAAAGTGAAGAAGTTTGGACCATGCAAGATAGTGAAAAGGCATGATTTTGGAAATGCCTATGAGGTAGAGTTGTTTGTTGAACTAAATATTTCACCAGTATTTAATATTTCATATTAGACCAAGTATTATGAAGGAGGTGATGGAGATGAAGTTATAAAAGCAAAGTAGAGTATTCCAGTAGCTAGTTTGGCTACAAAGGAGATTGAGGAGAGACTATATAACCATGTTGGGAAATGTACAAGAATTTAATGTGGAAACCCTATTCGAGAAAAAGAATAGAAACATGTCACCAATTTATCTCTCTTATGAAGTGAGCTTTGTTAGGAGCCAACAATATTAAATATTAGTATACATGTTGATAAATATGACCTTGTTAAAGGATTTAATCACCCTATTAGGAGTGACCTAGTCAAAGGGATTTAGAACATTCCATTAGAAGGTCAACTTTATTAAAGGATTTCAAATTGATACAATGGTTAGAAAGTAACAAGAAGTTGATCTGAATAAATACAACACACTTTGTAAATACAAATCACAATGTGGATTATCATCTTTATTTTTGATATGCTTGATAGTCCTTCAAGCAATCACACTTCACCTCTTCATAAATCTTCCTAGCCTCCTGCATAAGTTCACCAATTAATAGCATCAAAATAAAATCTATTTTTCAACCTCAATTAGATCACCCTTATGCATCCTTAAATAGGTAGTTATAATCTTTTTCCACTTAAACACCATGGTAGATCTTAGGGTTTGGTCACATTAATTGAATCCTTTAATCATTTCATTATTTTTCTCCCCTTCTAGATAGTTTCCAAAACTTCTCTTTGAATTCATGCATAGAAATTATCAAGAATAGTTTTCCTTGAATTAAATGCTCTAGGTCATCAATCCTTATCTTCAACACATTTTACATATTCTAGGAATTCAATTGTATTGGTTGGAAATCAAGATTTCCTCACAAACTGAAAAATGTTGTTTCTTGGCCAACACTATGTTCTGACACTCGGTCATCATTGAATTACTCAATCAATACTAATTGAAATGCCCAACACACTTTCTAATACACTGGTTATATTAATGCTCAGTTAACACTATATTTTTCTCAGCTTATACTGTCACTTGGTAAACTCTAGCATCACTAGACATATACTTATAGTTCCTTAATCTTCTTCTCTTTTTCTTGATCAAGCCTATGCATTTGGTCTTTTATTGATAATTTCTTCTAGGATTCAATACTATCTTCTCCACCTTGGTTATGATTAAACAACCAAATTATCTTGTCATAGTCTAATTGATCAAGTGTCCATTGTAGTTTCTCATAACACAACCTTTTATCTAGGTCCTTTTTTTATCTTTTCCAAGTCATCTTCATCAATCATCTTGATATGGAACTCTACTTAGACAACAACTATCTTACCAATAAGTTTTAACATCAACGACAACATAAAAGAAATTCCAATTGTAGTTCCAACAATCTCCCTCTTTGGAATTGATGGGAACACCTCTAGTTACCATGCAATCCAAAACATGTAATTGCTTCGTGTAGCTCTCTCTCTATTCACTATCATATATTCATTAGTATCCTTAGTTTCAATCTTATTTTCATCTCAATGTACAACAATCTCCCTTTTTAGTTTCATTTCTATTCTCATCCATGCAACTTTGATATGCTACACATAGAATTTATCTATCATATCATATCATGAAATAGTATATTCTCTCTCTAATTTACAACTCCTAAATGGTCTAAGTTCCTTGATTTTTGGAGACACCTCTACTTATTTTTCTTTCTAATGGTAATTGTATGACATCTCCCTCTAGATGGTAACTTACATTATCTCTCTCTTTAACAACAATTCCAAAGATACTTCATCTTTCTTGGTGTAGGGGCACCTAGTCAAAGCCCTCATTTTGGTTTCTAGTTGGATTGGATTTTTGGAATGTACTAACTCTAGCCAAGTTAGGGTTGTGAGTAATTTTATACCTTTTCAAGGTCATCTTTTTTGGGTTGCAATTGTTCCTAGGTAGATGGTTTTGGTGTGTTTGTGAGTGTAGCTTGTGTTAAGGGGCATAGGTTTAGAACCATGAAGGTATAAGGAAGGTGTGGTTTTAACCCATTTTATCCTCCATGATGTGTTTTCATCCTCTTGAATGGATTGAAGCTCCTAACATGACATTTGGGAGCTAGAAAGGGAGAAGATTCCAAGAGATGTCAATTGTGCAACAATTCTGTAAAAATGTCAAGAAGGCAAAAATGGCATAAATCATACAAATTGATTTCCTAGGGAATAAATCATACCTAGACATCATTTATGGGTCAAAATAGATAGGTTTGGAAGTTCACAAGTGAAGGAGAGAAAAGTTTCTCAAAGATGCAAAAAGTTCTCACATTTGTGCAACTTTTTAAAAAGTTGCTTGACAACTTTTTTGGCAAAGAAGTGAAAAAAATGCAAGAAAGAGGTTGATGGTTACTCCAACTACCTGCAATCTCTTTGGGGACTTAAAAAACTATGAAATAAACACATCCCAATGGTTGGGAGTTTTACTTAACAATTCTATGTAATTGGATCCATGCTTTCCAATTTAATTTAAACAATTTTAAGGTTTTTTTATTACTTTTATAGAATAATGGATTAAATCATTCAATCTGGTAGGAGATCTTTGTTAGTTGTGTTATTACAGTACTTTTCTATGCAAGTTTCAAGTTGGTAGGTACTCATCTAAGTAGGTTTTGAAATTCATTTATAAACGTCCTGTATGTTGGTCTAGTTTTGATAGTCTATGCAAGAATGGTTCTCCCATGAGTTCCCACTGTGAGTTCTTCATGGTTTTGGGGGAAATAGGAGAGGATCTAGTGTACATAATGTACATATTTTTTGGGGCCCTAGGAATTTTTCTAAGTTGTTCAAATGTGATGCCCTAGGAAAGTTTTTTATACTTGGTTAGATGGTCATAGTTTTTAAAGAGAGATTTTGGGGCTTGAATGTGTTGGATACTTCAAACCAAGTGTTGCAAAATGAGGAGGGGTGATTAGTGTCAATATTTTCCAAAGGAAAAGGTTTCATGACAATTTTTGTAGAGGGAAAGATCATGCCCTAGTCAGACTTGTCATGCTTATTATGAAACCCTCAAATATAGGCATAAAAATTGCTTTTTGGTGTATAGACACCTTGGAGACCTGAGATCTACAAAATCTTTGAGATTTTTCAAAATGGTACTCGAATATGAAGTTTTTTTCCACCTTATTTAGGGAAAATCAAGATCAAAGTCCAAAAACTCATGTTGGAGGGCTAATTCTAGTAGAACTATTTTTGGCAATTTTGGGGTAAGAGTAAGAGTAAGGAGCTTGATGGTAACTTGTGAAATTGATGTCCAAAAGTATAAGGCAATTCTTGCATCACTTGTATGATCCCTTCACTCTATAAGGTTGAGAAAAATGATTAGGAAAGACTAGGGAAGAAGGTCAACAAGTGAGCCTAAGAGGTATTTGGATAAAGAAGGAACTATAACCATTGATGTAACTAGTTTGTGTGTAGTTAGAGGAGAGGATATAGATCCTCTATCGATTAGGGCTTCTAAGAAACCCTAATATGCTAGGAGAAATCTTGAGCAAGTCCTTAAGAAGGTAAGGACTAAATGAGAAAAATAACCTAGCATTACATAATTTCTCATACATCTTCACCATGTAGATATCTTCATGTTAATATTTCCATCTATCATCTTTTATTATGACTAATAAAACATCTTGTGTTTCTCTCCTCACTACTTTAGGTAGCTCCTAAAGTATGCCTTTCTACATCAACTTGTAAGATATTTTGATCAATACATTTGATGTAGAGATCCATCTTAGCTTAAGTAGCCTTAGTTAAGGGAATTGCCCCTAATTTACCTCTTAGATACTCGTGTGCATCCTTAAATAAGGCCTTAGTGAAAATAGCTCATTAGTATTCACATATTCTAGTCTCACTTCTTTATCTCAGTTCCCTCAAGTAATGATACTTGATAGAGATGTGCTTGGTCTTTGCATACATTATAGGGTTCTTTGATATATTTATAGCACTTATATTATCACAATAGATACCAACTAGATCAATGATTTCTTCCTTCATTCCTTTCAAAAATTTCTTGATCCACACAATGTTAGAACAATTAACTATTGATGCTACATATTCAACTTTTGTTGTTGATTGTAAAATGCACTTCTACTTCTTCTTTTTCCATGAAACCAATCTCTTTCCTAGAAAGAAAGCTCCACCACTTTTACTTTTCAAGTCATCAACCTTTCCTACCCAATCAACATTTGTGTACACTTTCATTTCAAACTTGTCATTCTTTTTGTAATATAGTACATAATCCTTTGTTCCTTTCATATATATTGGTATACTTTTCACTTTCATCGTGTGACTCTCCTTAGGATTGGCATATATTAGGTGAAGAGTAGGGCACACCTTGTAGTGTCGGCCCTCCTTCACATCTTTTTCAGACATTGTTGCTATTATTATCAGACTATGTTGGACTAGTTTTATGTTGATGGATTAGTAGTATTGTTTTGAGACTATCAGACATTATGTTATGAATTTAGTGGTTACATGATGAGATCATTTAGACTTTACATTTCATGTATGCATGATGATCATTATATTGCTTTCAGTTATTGTTGATGATTAGTTAGATGGTTTATTACCTCATGTGTTTTATTATGGATACTTACCCCATACTTGCATGTGTATGGTGTGCGTGTTTTCTTATTGTATGGCGTTTCTCATATGGTTAAGGAAGGGAGTCGTAGTCACCTGCTTAGTCAAGATCTACATGATGCACCACTTCTTTCCATTCTTTGTTTAGCTTAGCATTATATATATTGTATGTACATGCATGATTTTTTTGCAGGTTGCAGGTATTGGGTATCGACTTCCCTAAATTGCCAGGATGAGCGTACCCTATTATACTATCTCAATGATAAGAGAAGGGAGATAAATTCTCAAGTCCAAATCACAAACCCTTAAAACATTTGTCCTAGTGAGATAGGACAAGTATCTGGATATTTTACCCACCAAATGTGTCAGATGACATATTTTGTGACTTTTAACGCTTTAGACTGATTTTGTGTGAATTGTTCTATGATGGGATTTCATATTTTATCTTGGAGGTCTATGGTGAATTTTCTATTAATTAAGTCTTAATAAAAGGATTTAATTAATAAATTAATTATTTGAGAAGATTAATATAAAATATCATGGGTTTTGATATTTTGATTATAATTAATTAAATGAGAATTAATTGAGGAAAAAGAATTAAATAAAAGAAAATTAGAAATTAAAATTAATAATAATAATAAAATAATAATAAAGTAATAAATTAATAATAATAATAAAATTTATAAAAATTAAAATGAAAGTTATAAAAACTTAAATAGAAATTATATAAAAAGTAAATTGGAGTTATAAGCTTGCATGGGAGTTAATGCACCTTTTCATTTCTCATATGTCAACAACACAGGGGTTAGTGCATCAATTAAACACATGGTGTCTACAACCCTATGACTCATCTAGAAGGTTGGAAAAGACACATGCTTAGTTGGTGACACCTTCTAGCTATTTCTAGAAGCATTCTAGATGTTTCCTGAGAGCTCTTTATATTCAGGCATTCCTAGAAGCTTAGAGATAGCGTTTGGAGAGCAATTAGAGCATTGGAGGTTTCGAGAACTCTAAAGAAGGGAGCTTGCTCTGTGAATTTTCTGAAGAAGAGTGAATTAGCATTAGAATTCAGGTAGATTCTTGTGATTTTACTTATGCTATTTCCGCATTTTGCATTCCCTGTCTTCTTCGTGTCTTCCATATGTCTTCTGAAGATTTTCCTATTTTAATTGTATGCATTCTCAATATGGGTAGATAAAATTGATTATATGCATAGATCTAAAAAGTTCACAGGGCTAGGGTTTAAATTGTAGCAAAATCCATTAGATTAATATTTGGATAAATTTGAGATTAAAAGTTTATAGGAAAATTCTGAAAAATTAAAATTTCTAAATAAACTATGTATATACATGTTTATATTTTTGAATCTGCATACACACACAAACACACACACACACACACACATATATATATATATACACATATATACATATATGTATATATATATATATATATATATATATATATATATACATATATGTATATATGTGTATATATATATATATATATATATATATGTATACATGTTTATATGCTGTGATGTTTAAAACTCTGCGTGTACACACACACACACACACACATATATAGATACATACATATGTATATATAATATATATATATATTTAATTAAAAATTGAACATCATACCAGTAATTGAAAACATTTTTGAAAAAATGCTAAACCTTATTAAAATCGAAATCGCATACCCGAAAGGAAAATTGCTTATGCGATTTAAAAAAAATGATATGCATTAATGGGGGGGACGAGACCTGCGCCCCCGTGCCCACTATGGTCGCAGTGTACCGACTGTCGCAGGTATTGCGACGGCAGGGGTACACAGTACCCGCTGACATCGCAGGCCCTACAACCGCAGGGCCCTACGTACTATCGAGGGTACACACTTTTGTATATATGTGGTATGACAGTCATTTCGTATGAATTCGACTTTTCATTGTTATTTAATTTTCATATGATATATGGTATCAATCGAAATTATTAATCAATTTAATAAAACATAATAATAATTATTTATATATGTATGTATGTGTGTGTGTGTGTGTGTATATATATATATATATATATATATATATATATGTAAATATGTTATTAATGTTATTAATAGATTTAAATTATTATTATTTGATAAATGATTAAAGGTTCATAATTTAATTGTTTTAAATTATTTAATAAAGTATATTGATAGTTTGGTGGGGGACATTTTCAAACAAAGATTATAATTGAAAGATGGATTTTAAGGAAAATTTTTATTCATCCAAAATAATATATGTGTTAGGAAAACTATACAAAATGTTCCTCCATTCATTCTTCAAACTTGGAAACGTAAACTGAAAACTCTACATTTAATTCAAGTTTGTAAATTTAGCAAAATGAAAACATGTGTATGCTATTGTTTTGGGTTTTGGGTTGACTAGTGTTGACCAATTATAAGACGTCTACCAGAGGCTTGGGGGTTATGTGATTGTGATGTCATGATGATGTTTTAATCTTGATCTTTATAAACCCAACCATGGTTATGTGATGGAATGCTCTATGTATTGGTTGTAATTACTGATTGTTATAGTTGAGATTCTTATGTATGAGACACTTGACCTAACCATTTTTGGTCATCGATCAGTTATCCTTGGTTATTTTCTAGTCGCCATGATGGGACTAAAATGTGGATTTATTTTTGATGATGTCATGTTGTGACATGTTTTGACTCAACCATTTTGGAGTCTTCGATCAATATGATTGAGATATATTTTGGTTATTGAGAACCAGTGGATACTTTTGATTAACAGTGATACTTCAGTTGCCAATAGAGAGCTGTTGTGATCATAATTTTCTATGGATGCTTGCTCATGGAGATTTGATACTTTTATGCATATTTGATGATTTTATGGATTATCTTTCATGATTTTGAGATTTATGATTCCATGAGCTTAGGGTAGGATATCTGCATGTAGTGTTGGGAAGTGGCTTGCAATGGGGGTCAGGGCCCTAAGAGGCTGCCAAGGTAACTCATTGTAAGTTGGATTAATAAGTGAAAACATTCACACCTAATACTAACTAAATAAACCTAAAAAGATAAGTGTTTTGGTTCTCGCCCATGCCTTGAGTGCTTGTATAGACTAGGATGGGAGTAGAGAGAACGTATGGTTGCGACCTTGCATTCCATAGTATGCCTCGTCCATATGAGAGGATACTAGTGGCCGCATGAGATTAGTATGGACCCGTGAAGTTTAGCTAATTGCCAGGATAACTTGTACGTGATAAATGCGATGACACTTTTTCGCTTGCATAGTAGGTTCCTACATGTCATTGTGTGCCTATGGGATTAGATGTTAGTTTTGTAATTGGAACCTTTGAGTTAGTATACTTTTAGGATTCCTAGTCTTATAGAGATTTATGCTATGTGTCTTGGATAGCACGTTTGGGACTTGAGATTATCTCCTCAGCACGGTGGGAGTGGACCACTTAGGTACCACGCGGTCGAGTGGTAGTGTTTTTCCACTCTTATCATTTGAGATTGATTGAGACATCATGGCTGATGTGTCCTTCATGATGGTGGATATGTATCTTTTCATTGATGATTAGCATATGTTAGATGATGTTATCTTATGCTTATATTTTCATGTTAGATTACTTTCTACATATGATATAGTATATGTTAGGAGTGACATTCCTACTATATTAATACTGATGATCTCTTCGATGATTTTGGAATGTTATGCATGGAGGGATGGCTAGGGCCCACGATGGTCTAATGATGCTATTAACAGTTGGGAGGAACCGTGCACTTAGTTTATTATGTTTGATCTTTATGATGGATGTATATGTCTTCTATGATGATGTATCATGTGTATCATGTGATTATCTTTACTTTGATGTATCATGGATTAGAATAGGATGATGTACCTTATTCTACATATGTATATTCTTTTGAGCTTTTCATACCCTGTGACATGTACAGTGGATGATTGAGCATTTGGAAATGTAATGTATAAACATTGGACTTATCATTATTATTTCATGTGGTTGTTGTACTAGATGGATTCAATAATGTTAGTTGACTTAGATGTAATTCAATGTTAAGGGATCTTTGAAGAATGTAATCTGTTATGTATGTTATGTTTATTTTTAGATGGACATTTCTATTGCTTCCATTATTGTGCATAATTTATATGTCGTATTCACTTTCATGTTTTTTTTTTAAAAAAATGCTACTTAACTTAGTGAAATTCTAGGTTAATACTTTGGATCCCTTGGCAGGGCATTACACACCTTCATTGACATACATAAATGTGTTGTAATCTTCACGTTCCTTTTTGCATTCTACCTCATTCTTTTTTGCATATTCATCAACTTTCACATTTTCGTTTTCCACAACTTTGTTAGTGTCTTTCACATTTTCATTTTCACTTGCCATTTCTATTGTCTTTCAATATATAACATTTACTTCCAAAGACCCTAAAGTATTTCACATTAGGTGCATACTCATACCATAACTCAAAGGGTGTAACGTTTGTACCTTTCTTGACTTGTACTCAATTCAAAGTATAAATTGATGTACTTACTACTTCTCTCTAGTATTTCTATGACACATTCTTCTCTATCATTAGTGTTCTATCACAATCCATGATTAATTTATTCTTTCTTTCAGTTATTCAATTTTGTGGAGGGGTCTTGGATGCTGACATTTGTCTCTTGATTCCTTTATCATTGCATAATATATTGAATTCATTAGGGATAAACTCTCCTTCTTTGTTGGATCTCAAGCACAAGTCAAACTTTCACATGTTTCCTTTTCAACTCTTGCCAAATACTACTTAAATAATTGAAAGACATCATATTTTTCTTTTAGAAACATCACAATCATCAATCTAGAGTAGTCATCAATAAATAGAATGAAATATTTATCATCAAAATATAGCTTTACACTCCAATAGGTCCACAAAGGTCAATATGAACTAATTCCAAAATATTATTAGATGAGTATGTCTTTATCTTAAAACTAGACTTTGTCATTTTTCCAAACTGACATTGTTTACACATAGAATTATCAGGTTTATTTAGTTTTGGTAAACCTCTTACTTTATTCATCTTATCAATTCTTACCAAATTATCAAGGTTCACATGACATAATCTCTTATGCCATAGTTATATTGTTGGATACAATTAATTAATTGTGAGTCGTCTTTGATGTTACACAAATGTCATAATCATTATCAACCAGTATATGCCGAGCTCACTCAAGTAATGAAGATAGTTTGTAGTGTCTACTGAGCATTCCTATGTTTTCTTAGTTCAAAAGGCAATTTCTACCAAGTTCACTCGGGCATCGAAGGAAAAGTTATAGAAAGCAAGTGTTAACCAAGCTCACTTGGGTAATGAAGGAAAGTTGGATGGAACCAATGCTAACCAAGCTCACTCAATTGCCAAAGGATTTTTGTAAGTTTGTAGAGTTAATCAAACTTCTATTGGTTAACAAAGGAAATCATTTCAAAGTTAGTTTCTACCAACCAAGGTCAACTAATGAAGGATTTTATTATTATTTTGTATTAAGCTTAATTGATTTACCTATTGATTCTAGCCGACTAAGGAGATGGATATTGATTATCATAATTTGTATTTGAGCTGACTTGACAAAGTGAAAGATATAAGTATAAGGTTAAATTGTGATTTCAAAGTGTGCAAGTAGCAAGTTGAAGTGGATGTGCAAATTATGGTAATGTGATTGAAGATCTATTGATGAGCAGAGGAAGCAAATTTGAAGGACAAGTAGATTATCCTTGTGGTGTAGCAAAGTCATATTCGATTAGGAAGGATTAAGTACAAGCCAGAACAAAGATCTAAAATCAAAAAATCAGCTGCAGTCAAATTAGGTCATCTCATTGTTACTCTCTAACCATTGTAGTAGTAATCTAAATCTCTTAACAGAGTTGGCTTAACAATTATTTGCAAATCCTCTAGCAAGGTGGAAATTCCATTGAATTATTCTCAAGACCTCTAACCAAGCCACTCCTAATAGGGTGATTAAATCCTTTAACAGGGTCACACCTAACAGGGTGTTTTGTAACCTTTAACATGGTTGGCTCTTAATATGGCTCACTTTAGAAGAGTGAAAATCAGTAACTAGTTGCTATTGGTGGTTTTTCCTAAATTGGGTTTTCATGGTAAATCTCGGTGTCAAATATGTTCATGCTATTTTCTTTATGTGTTTACAACTAAGTTAAAGTAATGGTAATCAAAAATAACATCTAATGGTTTATATGTTAATCTTTTACCGAGCTAATCCAGTTATTATCAAGTTGTAACATTCTGTGTATTTACTGAGCTTCAACAGTATTTAGTTATCTATTTGCATTTTGTACTAACATCTAAGGGATATAAAATTTATTTTAGTAGTAACTGATTCACCCCTCCCCTCTCATTTACTCCTCTTATATTTCCAACATTTGGTATCATAGCTTTTGGTTCTTATAGAGAAGGTTTCAAGGACCTAAGCTAAAGATCATAATCCCTTACAAAACAGAGATTCCCAAGCTAAACAGAGACAATTTTGCAGCATGGCAAGGACTTATGAGATTACATTTGGCTACCATCAATGATTTAGGTTTCAAGTATCTTGATGTTGAATATAAGACTCCCACAATAACATTATTAGTTGAAGACATTGCTGAAAAGAAGAATCATAATATCATGATGATTGATATTGCATATGCTCTCAGTTATGCTAAATTTGATGAGGTAAAGATAGCAAAATTGCTTTTGAAATGTGGAAAAAACTAAAAGATATATATGGAGGAGATGACAATGTAAGAAGAGCCAAAGTAGAAAGCCTTAGAGGACAATTTGATCAAATGAGAATGAGAGAAGATGAAAATATTGAAAAATATGTGGAAAGGATCAAGGCTAGTGTAAGTGAAATCAAAGCATCTGGAGGAGACATCAAAGAGGAAACTATTGTAAGTAAATTACTCAGAACTCTTCTTCCCATCTATGCAACTAGAGTATCTATTATTCAAGAAATGAGATGTGATCCAACCAATAAGATAGGGTTGGATTCTCTAGTTGGAAGATTAATAGCTTTTGAGTTAGACAATTATGATAACTATGTTCCTACTTCAAAGAATATTGAATCTACATTTAAAGCTAAGCTTTCACTCAAAGAAAAAATGTAAAAAGTCAAAATCTAGTCAATCAGGAAGTGAAGAAGATAGATCATCAGAAGAAAGTTTAGATAGTGATCTTGAAGTTGTTGAAGCCTTGCTTGCAAGGAAGTATTCCAAAGGAAGAGGAAAGTACAAGGGTAAAGTTACTCTGATTTGTTTTTCTTGTGAAGAAATTGGTCACATTGCTGCTAGGTGTCCAAAAAAAGAAAGCAAGGATAAGAAGAAAAGAAATTAGAATAAAGGAAAGAAGGACTCCAAGAACTACAAGAGCTTCAAGGACAAAGGTATGAAATCTTTTTTCATAGCTAAAGATTTTGATAATAGTGAAGATGAAATGGTATATATAGTAGTGAAAGATGAATTTGATGATGAAGAAGATAAGATGACACTTATCTCTTATGTTAGCAAAAATGATATATGGATTATTGACAATGGTTGTTCACATCATATGACTGATGACAAAACAAAATTTGAGCATTTGGAATATTATGATGGAGGTAGTTTAAGATTTGGGAACAACAAACCTTGTAATATAAAAAGAAAAGGATGTATCTTGTTGACTAAAGAACTTGTATGTGACAATGCCTATTGGGTTCAACAAGTAAAGCATAATCTAATGAGTGTGGCACAACTGAATAACATTGGATTAAAGGTAGAATTCATGAATGGCCAAGCCAAGCTATTGGATGTAAAATGAAATTTGGTTGGTTCTGGAAAGCAAACAAAAGGTAATCTATTTTATCTTGATCTCAATGATTGTTCATGTTTTATTGCTCAAGTAGAGGAAAGCTAGTTATGGCACAAAAAGCTATGACATGTGAACTTTGATAACCTGGTTAAGATAAGCAAACATAAAAGAGTAACAGGGATCCCTAGTTTGAAGAAGCTTGACATGGGTCTATGCGAGAATTGCCAAATTGGTAAGATGAGAAAGAAAAGCTTCAAAAGAAAATACTATTAGTCAGAAGAAGTATTGGAAATTGTTCATATAGACTTATGTAGACCTATTGGAATAGAAAGTTATAGTGGAGAAATGTTTTTCATTCTCTTTGTTGATGACTACTCTAGAATGATGATAGTAATATATCTAAAAGAAAAATTAGAAACCTTTAAAAATTCAAGTGGTACCTAGAAAGAGTAGAAAAAGAAACTAGAAAGAAGCTTAAATGCCTAAGATTAGATAGAGGTGGTGAATTTATCTCCCATGAATTCAACAATTTTTGCATTGAAAGAGGAATCAAAAGACAAGTATTTGCCCCTAGTACACCACAGTAGAATGGTATAGCAGAAAGAAGAAATAGATCTATCATGGATTGTGCAAGAACCCTGATGATTGAAAAGAATTTTGCTCTCAAATATTGGAAGGAAGCTATCAAAACTGCAGTTCATACCTTGAACAAAGTTGAGTTGAAGAAAGATTCAAACAAGTCACCTTATCAGCTATGGTATGGATACAAACCTAATGTAAGTTACTTGAAATTATTTGGCAATAAATGTTAAACATATTGAAAGAATCTAGAAAAGAAAAATTTGATGTAAAAGGTGATGAAGGCATATTTCTAGGATACTCCTATAGAAGTAAAGCATATAGATGTTTGAATTTATCCACTCACAAAATCATAGAAAGTGCACGTGTTAGAATTGATGAATATGTAAAAAAGAGTGAAGAAGAAAGCAGCAAGGAACTTGAAGACTATAGAAAATTTGTTTACTATGAACCTAATACCCTTCCTAATCTATCTAAAAGAAAATAAGCTTCAACTCTCGAGTCCCCAAAAATTCCAATAGCTATCAAGTTGTAAATAGTGTGACCCAAGCTGCAAGGACTCGAGTCACAATTAGAGGCTATTGAGCTAGTTCAAACCAAGCTTGATGGACTCGAGTCATAGATAGAAGGAACTGAGCTTAAAACTAAAATTTACGAAGAAGATGGTGGAACTCATTCAAAGACCAAGGAGCCTGTGTTAGCAAGATATGTCAAAAGACATCATGCACCTGATCAAATCATTGGAGACAAATCAGATGGAACAATGACAAGAAGCAATTTAAAATGTACATGTTTACTTGATAAATTTGAACCTAGAAGTGTTAAAGATGCTCTAGAAAGTGAAAGTTGGATTGAGACAATGAATGAAGAGATAGAACAAATAGAAAAGATCAAAACTTGGACTCTTGTTCCTAAGTCCAAGGATAAAAGTGTAATTGGTACAAAATACGTATTTAGAGATAAGTTGAATGAAGATGGAAAAGTATCAAGGAACAAAGCAAGATTGGCATGCAAAGGTTACTCTTAAGAAGAAGGTATTGACTATGGTGAGACTTTTGCTCGTACAACAAGACTTGAAGGTGTTAGAACTTTACTAGCATATGCAGTAGATAGAGGATTTAAAGTATACCAAATGGATGTTAAATCTACATTCTTGAATGGAATTCTTGACAAGGAAGTCTACATTGAACAACCAGAAGGTTTTGTAGATCCTAGCAAAGGAGACATGATTTACAAACTACACAAAGCATTATATGGTCTCAAACAAGCTCCCAGAGCTTGGTATGAAAGACTTCATAATTACGTGGTATAGATTGGTTTTCAAAGGACTAATGATAACAGTAGTTTGTATATCAAGGAAAAACTAGACAAGAAGATTGTGTTAGCAGAAATATTTGTTGATGACACTCTATTTATAGGAAATGATGATTTATGCAAAGCATTCTTAGAAGAAATGAGTAAAGAATTTGAGATGTCCATGTTTAGTGAAATAAAATTCTTTGTTGGATTATACAAAAAAATAAGAATGGTATCTACATTACTCAATCTAAGTATATCAAGGAGATACTGAAGAAATTTGGAATAGAAGATTCAAGATCAGTTGGAACACCTATGTCTACTAGACATAAGCTTTCCAAAAATGATGATTCTAAAGAAGTAGATAAGACCACTTACAAATAAATGATTGGAAAATTATAGTATTTAGTACACACAAGGCCTGACATTGCTCTAGTAGTTGGAATAGTGCCTTGGATAAGAAACAATTACTTGATACAACATGGAACAAAAAAGAACATAAACATATAGCATGGACATGTATTCTTTGAAATGAAAACATCCAAGAATGTAAGCAAAAGAAGAACTATTGAAGTGTAACATTCCTCATTATGCACTCTTGAGATTGCCAAAGTTGATAGAAATTTTTTTAACTGTGAATAATGATATATTATATAATCAAAGTAACAAAGGAATTTCATATTCATGACACTCAATTTTCAAAGTATGGTACAGTATAGTACATAAGTTGAGGAAGAAAAGTATCCTAAACTAAACACGACTATATGAAAATTATGCATTTTATCCCGTAAGAAATTCAGCACTGGAACAACTAGTTTTGAAGTTTACTTGTGCAGTCATTTTTCTCTTTTTTAGAATTTAATGTCTAAAGAATACTTTAGTTTCTTTAAATTGTTATGGAAATCATAGTTGCACTTGTCCAATGTATCCTTTGTATACCCCTTAAGAAACACTCTCTATGAACTCCTTTACATCAAACATAGAATTTGGATCCTTCTTTGTAATGATGCCCTATTTTACACAACACATTTTAAATATTATACGCCAAAATATATATCATGGTTGCACTTGTATGAAGTGAAGAAAACCAAGTTTGAGATCAAATTGTATTTTTTTTTTGAAATGACAATTAATTCACAAAAGAGTAGATATGACAATGCACCTTTTAAGTTATAATGGCTGAGATAAGATGTACAGGGGTAATATCAAAAGCAGGGTTCCAAACAAAAATCTTAGATGGAGCTTCTTGCTGACCTTGGCCACAAAGAGCATGAGTTAGTTCTTTTGGTGACCTCTCTTAAATTATTATATACTCACCAGAGGAAATTGAGAGATCCACTGAGGTCAAAGGAGCAGCTACATAAAATGGAATATGATGGTCAAAAGCTAAGAGTGCCAGATTATATGTCCTTACTTTATTTTCTATGTCACCTATGAAAATATAATACCAACTTAGCAAGCCTTAACATACAAGAAGAAATGTTGTGGGCAAAATTCTATTGGCCAATCATCTAATGAGATTTAATTTGATGAACATCAATTTTAAATATCATAGCAAAGAAATTGCAAGATATTAATAGTAATTCTACATACCATTTATTGCAATCCTATCTACTCCTACAACTATAACATCTATACGACCTGACTTCTGCAATGTCGTTGTTGCAGAATCTGCTATAAGGACTACAAGTATGTGATCATGGACCAATCCATATGCGGTGACACTTGATCCTTGAAAGAAATGCAACAAATCTTCAAGTCAATATAAATCTTGATATTGAAATCATACGAGATAAATTTGTTCAGATATGGAATTTCAATAAAATGTAGAGTTGGATCAAAATGTTCAACACTTTTCATGTTTCATCAACTTTGAGGGATACAATAGGGAAGTTTCTTGGGAAAAATTCTAATCAAAAACTTATGTTGCTTTCGAAAACCAAAAATAGTAGCACAAGCAGGACTAGCTGAAATAAAATATTGTGAAAATTTCCACCTAATCTCTTCAATAATCAATAAGCTTGTGAAAATGTCAACCATCAATACACTCTCTATGTTTAGAGAGGACCCTTGATCAAATAATAACCAGAACAGTCTCTTGACATCAAATGAACAATCAGTTGGTAGGTGGAAATCACTACATATGCTAAAGTAGATGACTTTTTAAGTTGAAATAATCTATGATAACTTTTCGAGTTAAAATTGTTTATGATAATTTTTCAAGTTACATTAATTATTAGAATCTAGATACAAACAACACTGAACAATTTTGTTGAAGATTTTTGACATGAAGTGAATTCTTATAGACTAAAATATAGAGTTCGGTCATAGAAATTAACAAAGAACCATCCATAGTACTTGGTTGAATGGTCTTATCTCTGTGCAAAAAGAAGTCTCTAACAGTCCCTTAGAATGAAGTGCACGAATCACACCAAGAGCAGTACCATATCCAGCAGTTGCAAGACTGGCCAAACACATCACGAAGTTATGTTAGAATCATGCAGAGTTCACAAAGAAATGGATACATCAAACATATTATTGAAGTTCTGTCACACCTTCCAGTGTTACAATGAGTCAAAACATTAAGGTTCTGAGTTTTGTTGGTCTGACATAGAATAAATTTAACCCCATGTAAACCGATTTCTTTGTTAGGATTGACATCATCTATCAAAATTCCTTCAACAGCTTCAATATAAGCCTGTACTCAAGAAATTTAAAAATGTCATTAGAAATTTGGAAGTATATATATACAAAATGATTTGACCTGAGTATACATAGATGATTAGACCTCAGCAATACTTCATATCGTTACTAACTCAAAGTGCCTTCTTCATATTCCCTACCAAGTCCTCTGCTGATCTATCACAGCCATTAGTTTCTACATTAAAAATAAACCAGTTACCGGTTCCCTCTTTGATCAGCAAAGATGGATTTTATACCAACGAATTATACAGATTCATGTGAGGAAATCACTCCTACCAGCCAGGAATCAAAGACTTTATAAGCTTTAACACTCAAGGCCAAACATTACTAAGCCTATTAATCAATTTACCCATCAAACATAGTTAAAATGACAAGGGAGATTCTTAGCATTTGAAAGCACACAGTAAACGTTCTTAACGTTAGTAATTAGGAGCTTGTGACCAGAAGACCATGAGAAATTATCTCATGAATTGAACATGTTAATGTTATAGCTTTGGTCAGATTGAATTGATCAAGAATCAAATTGACGTATCAGTGTATAGAAATCATTATGTGTTTACATTGCCTTGGTTACTAATCTATATAGATATAGATATCTATATATATATAATGTATTTGAGTTATATATATTTATCAATTATTAACAATGTCAATATACTGATTAGTAGATTGATTAATTCATTATTATCCCTGTTTAGAGTTATTATCTACCGATAATGAGCATTTCATGATGCCTGATGATCAAAACATAATTGTTATTGCCGACGATCATTCAAATAATATACTGCCGATTATTATGTTTCGATACTATACTAATGTTATTGGTGATTAATACTAATCTGAGCTCGATAACCATTATTGGTGAAGCATTATATGAAATGGCACCCATGTATTAGACTACTGCTGACGGATCATTCCTTATGGAGAGGCATGTCCCTTTGTATCATATACATTATTTACGTGGGGCTGCTCTTGGAAAATATTGAAACACGCAGCAATACCATTACAAGTAGCAGCCTCCTCTAAGACTTGCATTTTGTTTCGACAGCCCTGCACAAAGAAGAATACATCAGCAAGACAGATATATCATCAAGGAGAATATATCAGCATTATATTAAGAGCATTTGAGTAATATCAAATTAAATTAAAAGCATTACTTCTGACCCACATTCCTTAACAGAACTCATTATATCTTTACAGCAAAATATATTAAAGAGAAAGTTCTGAAAATTAGGCAGGTAAAAATAATCCTAATAGCATTCCATGGAAGAAGACTATTCTCATTGATTTGTTGAAAGGCGCTAACACCTTTGTTAAAACGTTTAAAAGAACACACTCTGTGCAGAAGGAATCACTCTTTATATGCTTGACATCGGACTTGACAACAAATTTCCACACCTTCTCGCTCCCCATTCAATTTGGCTTATCTTTAGGAATTCGACTATAATATTATGCTTGACACGAATCTTCCAAAGAGCATGATCAAGAGCTTTAAACAGATAATTAGCAGCAGGTGAAACACCATGAATTCCAACAAGAGATCAATGATTTGATAACCCTTCACAGTAGGGTTAAAATTCTTCCTAAATCTTAAATTTTTCACTAATGAATGTATCAATACATTCACATTGTTAGAATGACAATCATAAAATCTTTTGGGTAAAGCAGATTAGTGATGCAATTTGTGATTATCTTTCAAAGGTGTCAAATAGCTTGAAGTTCTACATGAGCTCCTACTCGGTGTATAATGTCGCATCAATGAGACATTTTGCAGGTGTGAATTTATAGAATGACACAAGTTAAGTCTTGGTGTATGAGTATTATTCCTAAACTCTATAAAAGTATGAAACACTTGAGGACAGTTAATGAAGCTTCTTAACTAGTTTGGTTGCACTGTCATCACACTTTAATTTATTCAAGTAGGGTGGCCACATTTGTGAAGGATTCTTATTTTGAGCTTGCATTCTCATGGTGGATGACAATGTATTAGCTATTCTTCAGTGCATGTGTTCAGTTAAATGTTTCTCTATCTAGTGTTGATATTCCATTGGTTGTTGCAAATGGTTGGAATGGTCCAAAGCTGTAAGAAGGCTTCTGGGACCCAATTCTCTTCACTCAATCTCAGTCATTGCCTTAAAGAAAGTGGATTTATTGATGCCAAAAGAGTTGTGTTGATGTCTCGTGTGGTCACCATAAATGGTGAGAACATGGTTAGTATGCATAGAGCATGATTATATTGCTAGGAGGAAATGAAAGCAGTCGTAAAAAAGAAATATGTGCAACATAGCTTCTCTAAAAAGAATCTTTTTAACCATTGACCAAAAAGCAAGCATAAACAATCCACAAAGAAACGCTGGAAATAATATTCCTAGACATAAGCCATTGGTTTTCCTACAAACCTATTGCCATTGGTAGGATTTTGTTAAACCAATTGTAAGCAGTCACAATAAATTAAAAAGAAATCTAAAGAGATTGTCATTCAAAATAAAACTATTTACTTACCAACTTTCCATCAACTATCTAAACTTTAACTTGCTAACCTTATGACTTCTCCATCAATCCAAGCCACTTCAGAATCTTGCACCCATACTTGAGAACCTACAAGAATATTTATAGGAGCAAGAACATTAATTGGTGGTTAACTAATGTAGGAACAAGAACTACTAATGGAAATAGATTTATATTAGAAGATTGCCAATAAGATACCTTCATAACCTTAATATCAATCTGATCCATCGAATATGACATTCTCAAAACTTTCTCTCTAAGGAAAACTCACATGCTGGAGGAAAGAACTATAACAAAATAAATACAAATCGTCACATTTGATGACCATAAGTATTCACTTACTGAGAGATAACGATGGCAAGAGCATCTCTAGTAACATCTAACCTAAGAATGAGAATAAAAAGAAGAAACAATAGAGCATTCAATATGTTGTTGGACTTTGCAAAATTTTTAAAAACCACACCTCAGGAGCAAGCTTATGTGCACGCACAATTCAGTAATTTCAAAATTTATAATATCTAGACATTATAACAAAGTTGAAACAGTAGTGTGATGAAAGCCAAAGTGAATTATAAGTCAATGAGTGAGTTTGAAAGTGTAGGGAAATCAAGATACCATTTTGATTTATATTAGGATACAAGAATAAAATACAATTTTAAATTTTAGTGCAATTGCAAGGGGTACTGACAAGATCATTATACAGGGAAAAGATATAAATATAGATTAGATGGTGTAAATACATAATAGCAGTAAAAGGAATGAATGGACTTGTCAAATCATTATCTCATCTCTAAAACCCACACAAAATGTCAGATATAAGTACCTCACTCTCAATGGTATCAAATTGTTTTCTTATGTTACAGATGCCAGTCATATAACTATGGAGGAAGCAAGAGATTGTATAATCGAAACTGAGCATGCATTCACAAGAGCGGGAGTGGGGTTAAATAAAATGTACGAAGAAATGAGGAATAACCTAACAAGAGATTTCAATAGAAAACTACGAAAGGAGAATGTGGATTCTAAATTTATGGTGCTGCTAGAGAAAAATAGAAATCTGTTGCATGAGATCAGTATCCTAAACAAGCCTCTTAAAATGGTTCCTTGTTCTCTCAGGGCTCTGATGCTGGGTACCCTTACCTATTACAAAAAGCCAATTAATAGTTAAAGAATTCTCATAACACTACTCATTCATTTTAGTCGTTGTGTTAATGAAGTGAATATAATTCTCATATTACTAGTGCCTTAACATCAAGAATGGATGTTGTGAAAGTCTTGACTTGTTGTCTTTGGAAGGAATTAAAGAACAATGGTCTAACAAGGATTAGAAAATTCCATCACTCTACAAATATCTAAGAACACGCTACAGATTGAAAAGATCGTGGTATAGGTAGGGAAATTCATTTATATTCTAATCTAGCAAAGGCTTCCAAAGATAAAATTAATGAAAAAGAGGGTCCTGGAAAAGAGGCTCTATCACAAATCCCAAAAATGAGGATAAAATATACCTCCAATCACAGACATATCTGAAGAGAAATTATGATATAAGTAGGGTAGATAAAAGAACTTGATAAAATGTGACATAAATTCCTATAGCAATAGTCAACATCAAATACTAAAGAGCCCAACTTTCCTTAAAAATAGGTTGTGGAAAAGGCTGATATTGCTCATAGTCAGATATTATCAATGTAATAGTAAAATCATAATCATAGTTTTTCTTAGTGGGTGAAGGCATTTTTAGTCGAACTGGAAGTGTGGGTCTATCATTTGCTATTTATTGCAATGAAAAGCAATTGGTCAAGGACTTGAATGTCAAGTATTTATTTTCAACCATCTGACTTGTAGAGAAGGATTAGAAGGGAAAATCCCAAGGAACCTTCCCTAGACCCGTCACTATTGATATGACTATAATTAATGGGTAAGTGCACCAAGTTGTGGTGCCAAAAGGGGGGTATAAGTGGACACCTTTTTCTTGAAATCTGAAAATTTTGAACTTCAACAAGAATTTGAAGATATTTACGCTCAAAATTTTAAGATATGACAAAAAAAAATCATAGTCCTTTGAATCTAGTTTCTAAACTACTAATTTTTTTTTCAAAATGGTTTAGTTTTAGGTCTTCAAAAAATAGGCCCACAAAAAGTGGTACTGTTTATTCCAAAAAAACATAACACAATACAAAGTGTGGCCCCCCTAAAATTTTAACTTTTTTTTTGAAATTCTTTAATCGCTCTAGTCAAAAGTTACTTAACACTATGTAGTTTATCCCAAAATTTTTAGGTAATTTTATAATGTGTATTTTTTTTTTAATGAATTTTTTAACTAGACACATCCCAAAAATGTGAAATATTTGTGTGCTCCCCCTAGAAATAATTGAAAACTAATCTAAAATCAAAACTTTTTTTTTTTCAAAGTGTGTGGAGTCTAGTTTCTAAAAAACTAAGTTGTTGCAAAATTCGATGAACGAGCTAAAATCTATAGCCCAATTAGTACATGGTGGTTTTTGACAAAAAATGAACATACACTCAAAAGAAATTATAGATGAAAGGCTTGAAATAGTTCAAATTAAAAATAAATTATATGGTTAGATAGCTAACATAGAGACCTATAATGCTATGTAACCTGATCTTATCAATACCTAACCACGAGGAATCTTGAAGGGGAGCACACAAGAAAAATCAATCATTTTTGGTATGTTTGCTCGAAAACACATCTCATACCTATTTATAAACTCCAAACCTTTGGGTTGGATCTCCAAGGCAAAACCAAGCCTTAGGATTGGTTTTAATACAAAGCTTTCAATAGAGCATGCACCCTATACTGTAAGTATGAGAGAGACAAAGAGATAGAGAGAGTAGGCGGTGGGAGACAAAGTGGGAGAGGAAGAGTGAGAGAGAGGAGGATGGGAGTGGATGTGTGTGAAAGAGAGAGAGTATGGAATGGGAGAGGGGGAAGATAAAGTAGCTCGAGAGAGAGAGAGAGAGTAGGGGATGGAAGAGAGAGTAGGCGATGGGAGAGAGAGAGAGAGAGAGTGGGGATAGAAATGTGGTTGAGAGAGAGAGAGAGAGAGAGAGAGAGAGTAGGAGATAGGAGAGAGTGTGAAAATGTAAGAGAGAGTAGGGGGTAGCAGAGAGAGAGAGTGAGAGAGAGAGAGAGTAGAGAGAGAGAGAGAGAGAGTAGGAAACAAGAGAGGGGAGAGAGAGATAGAGAGAGTAGGCAATGGCAGAGGGATGGGAGAGAGAGGGAGAGAGTAAGAGTGAGAGTTAGAGTGTGTGAGAGAGAGAGAGAGGGATAGTAGGCAATGGGAGAGGGAGTGGGAGGGAAAGAGAGGTGGAATGGAAGTGTGTAAGAGAGATAGAGTAGGGGATGGGAGAGAGTAGGCAATGGGAGAAGGATTGTGAGAGAGAGGGGGGAATGAGAATGTGTATTTATTTATAAGAGAGATAAAGTAGGGGATGAGAGAGAGTGTGAGAGTTTGAGAGAGAGTAGGAGGTGGCAGAGAGAGCTCATATGGGATGGGGGTGAGAGAGAGAGAGAGAGAGTAGGGGATGGAAGAGAGTGTGAGAGAGAGTAGGGGATGGAAGAGAGAGAGTGAGAGTAGGGGATGGGAGAGATAAAGTAGAGAGGGAGAGAGAGATAGTAGGTAGTGCAAGAGGGAGTGGGAGAGGGAGAGAGAGGCGGGATGGGAGTGTGTGTGACAAATCTAGAGCATAGGGGATGGGAGAGGAGAGAGAGAGGGGGGGGGATGGGAGTGTGTGTGTAAGAGAGATAGAGTAGGGGATGGGAGAGAGTGTGAGAGTGTGAAAGAGAGTAGGTGGTGGCAAAGAGAGCTTGTACAAGATGGGAGAGAGAGAGAGAGAGAGATTAGGGGATGGGAGAATGTGAGAGAGAGTAGGGAATGAGAGAGAGAGAGAGTAAGGGATGAGAGAGAGAGATTAGAGAGGAAGAGAGAGAACTTGAGAGAGAGATAGTAGGCAGTAGGAGAGGGAGTGAGAGAGGGAGAGGGAGAGAGATAGGGGGATGGGAGAGAAGAAGAGTGAGGGGATAAGAGTGTGTGTGTCTATGAAAGAGAGAGAGTAAGGGATAGGAGAGAGTGAGAGAGAGAGAGAGAGTAGGGGATGGGAGAGAGTGTGAGAGTGTGAGAGAGAGTAGAGGGTGGCAGAGAGAGAGAGAGAGAGTACAGTGATGGGGGAGGGAAAGTAGGCAATGGGAGAGGGAGAGAGAGAGGGGGGATGGAAGTGTGTGTGTAAGAGAGACAGAGTAGGGGATGGGAGAGAGTGTGAGAGTGTGAGAGAGTAGGGGATGGGAGAGGAGAGAGAGAGAGTAGGCGATAGGGGAGAGAAAGTAGGTGGTGGAAGAGGGAGAGGGAGAGAGAGAGGGGGGGGATGGGATTGTGTGTGTGTAAGAGAGACAGAGTAGGGGATGGGAGAGAGTGTGAGAGTGAGTAGGGGGTGGCTGAGAGAGCTCGTACAGGATGGGGGAGAGAGAGAGTAGAGAGGGAGAGAGAGAACTTGAGAGAGAGAGAGAGAGATAGTAGGCAGTAGGAGAGGGAGTGGGAGAGGGAGAGGGAGAGAGATAGGGGGGATGGGAGTGTGTGTGACAGATGTAGAGAGTAGGGGATGGGAGACAATAGAGTGGGGGGATAAGTGTGTGTGTGTCTATGAAAGAGAGAGAGTAGGGGATGGGACAGAGTATGAGAGTGTGAGAGAGAGTAGGGGGTGGCAGAGAGAGAGAGAGAGAGTACAGTGATGTTGGAGAGAAAGTAGGCAGTGGGAGAGGGAGAGAGAGAGGGGGAAAGGGAATGTGTGTAAGAGAGACAAAGTAGGGGATGGGAGAGAGTATGAGAGTGTGAGAGTAGGGAATGGGAGAGGAGAGAGAGAGTAGGGGATGGGGGAGAGAGAGTAGGCTATGGGAGAGGGAGTGGGAGAGGGAGAGAGGGGGGATGGGAGTGTGTGTGTAAGAGAGACAGAGTAGGGGATGGGAGAGAGAGTGTGAGAGTGAGTAGGTGGTGGCCGAGAGAGCTCGTACAGGATGGGAGAGAGAGAGTGAGATTAGGGGATGGGAGAGTGTGAGAGAGAGTAGGGGATGGGAGAGAGAGTGAGAGTAAGGGATGGGGGAGAGAGAGAGTAGAGAGGGAGAGAGAGAACTAGAGAGAGAGAGAGAGAGATAGTAGGTAGTAGGAGAGGGAGAGGGAAAGAGATGGGGGGATGGGAGTGTGTGTGATAGATGTAGAGAGTAGGGGATAGAAGAGAAGAGAGTGGGAGGATAAGAGTGTGTGTGAGAGATCTAAAGAGTAGGGGATATGAGAGGAGAGAGGGTGAGAGAGGTAGAGAGAGTAGGTAGTGGGAGAGGGAGAGCAAGAGAGAGAGTAAAGGATGGGAGAGGGGAGATAGAGAGTGTAAGGGATGGGAGAGGGGAGAGAGAGTAGGGGATGGGAGAGAGAGTAGGGAGGATAAAGAGTAGGGAATATGGAGAGTGATGTGTTTCCACATAGTGCGTACGTTCTTTATAGTGCATACATGCTATAGTGCATACACACTATGTGAAATCACCTAAAAATAGACAAAAGGAAACTTTGGGGCCCATTTCATCCATTCTCTGTTGTTGGTCTATTATGCACTCTATTATTCCGATAGAAATCATGGGTTTCAACATAGCAAACACTATATCAACACTTTTGGAAGCTAGCAAACACCAAATTCAATCATTGGATACGTGATTTGAAGACTTTTTTAATATTCCTTGTATAGAAAAGGTTAGTGCAATCTATTTTAAATATTGTTTGTTGGTATATAGATACAAATTTGATTATAATTTGACATGTTGTTTAATATATAGTGAATTCATTGAAATTTGTATGTTTGAATGAAATGTTATTTCGAAATGGTCAAAAATTTGACAAGTCGTTTGATATATATGGCGTATTCATTCAAATAATTATAATTTTTATATGTATTTGAATAATTTGTAATTTTCATATTTTAAGTAATTCAAATGTTTGAATAATTTGACATGTAGAAATCATCATCATGTCAAGGAAGAAACCAAAAACTCAAACAAATGAAGATAGAGAGAGAGAGAGAGAGAGAGAGAGAGAGAGAGAGATTTGGCAATTAAAAGAGATAAAATGAAATTACTACGTGAGCAAAGAAAATTGCAAAGCAATAATGAAGAATTGACTTTTGAAGAGGATCAAGAACCACCGGTACAAAGAAACAAAGAGGAAGAATTGGAAAGACAAAGAGAACGAATGAGACTATTACGCTCAAGAAGACAATTGAATTGTGAAGCTACACCATCTTCCAATGTTGGACTCATATTGTCTACTACACCATCTTCCAACGTTGGAGTCATATTTTCTGCTACACCATCTTCCAATGTTGGAGTCATATCGTCTACTACACCATCTTCCAATGTTGAAGTCATATTGTCCACTACACCATCTTCCAATATTGAAGTCATATTGTCCTCTCATGTTGAAGAGACACTAATTTGTAGATCCGACGATATACACACTCCATCATGTCATGTTGAAGGCACAACATCAACACATCAAGTAGGTGATATTCTATCTTTTGCATCTTATTGTCAAGGTACATCATCTTTGGTTCAAGGTACACAATACACTCGACCTTATGTTGATGTTCAAAATATTGAGAGAATGGAAGAGATTATAACACCTTCTAGAATTCATTTTAGAAGACCAAAATATTTGATTGATATTGATACTAACATTTTGAAATCAATGCTTGACAAGATTAGCAAGCATATTTTTCAAAGAAAAGTTAATCGTATGTGGAGATTATTTTTTGAAGAATTAAATATTATAGGTCAATACCAATTATTTGTTGAAATGATGAAGAATTTGAAATTTAGGCCTATCATGAAGATTCTTGGGCTAAGAATGTGGACGATTCAAAATGAAAAAAATATTGTAAAGAATCTAATAAGTGCTTATGACAAAGTGGGTTCTAAATCATGCACCAAAGATAGTAATATCACAAGATGAGCACTTACATTGACAATAGTAAGTAGCCAAATGAAGAAAGCTTGACTCATGAGAAAGACAAGTAAAACATTAAAAATTGGTAGAGGTACTCTAAGTAGAGCCATGCTAAGGCGTGAGAGATTGGAAGATCCAACAAAAAATGAGTTATGGACATTTCACGGTAGACTACCACGAAAGGATAAAGAAATTAGTGAAGCCTTGAAATCATTGATTAAATTTTTTTGGAAAAATAACACACATGTTTTCCCTAATCAAAGAGATGTTGTAAAAAGGAGGATTGGTAGCCAAAATCGTGACCCACATGCAAAACATTTTTTGGACTCAACTCAGACACTATTTTTTGCAAAATTTATTGGTATGTATCCTCAAATTCAAATAATTCAAAGATTTTTTGAGATGGGTAAACCTTTTTATGTGAAGATAAATCACACATTCACAACTTGTTGTTGTAGGATACATATTGAATTTTCTAACCATTTTGATGTTTTTAGGCATATATGCGTAGTTTTGCATTATCAGTTTGTTTTGCAGGATTGTGACATGAATGAACTTCATATCCAAAATTTTATGTGAAATAGGGGACGACCAAAAATTTTACAAGACATCATGCTTGGATGGTACATGCTTATTTTGTGGTTCTTTGCAACTTTTATCAACTTGTCAACATATGGATAGTACACATGCAATTGGAAATGAAATAGTAGATTACAAAAAATTTAAGACAATGACATATGCTCTAAAAGATGGGAAACATGGTAAAAGATGTGAATTAGTCATTGAAAAGATTCCAGTGTATGAGTTCATGAAAAAATTTCGTGAAAAGATTATTTACGAGTATGCAAGGCATACCCGTAGAGCTCAATGGCTGGATTTGCAATTCAAGTTGTGCAAGGATATGTTTCCACTGGATACCATTGTTTCGGTTGTAGATTTCACAAAGAACTACACACTACAACCACAAAATGAGGTGCAAGCAAAGTATTATACTTCTCAATAGTTTTCCATATTTTTTCACATAACATTCATGCATTCACCTACAAGTACAGAGGATGACAGAAAGATTTTGAGGGAGTACCATTTTTACATCAGTGATGATCGATCACATTCTACAAAGTTCGTACATGGTTGTTTTCAACTATTTTATGGAGATTTGGCTAACAGGGGCATAACATATCATCAGCACATTATTTGGTCAGACAATTGCACATCTCAATTCAAGAATGCATGGATGTTCTATTGGTTGAGCAGGATGCACAAGTTGTGTAGAATTCAATATGTGTGGAATTTCACAGAGGCTGGTCATGGTAAGGGAGAGCATGATGGTGCAGGTGCATGCATTAAAAGAGACTTGGCTTGTGAAGAACTAAAGTACAAAGATGGAGCAATATTGAGAGATGCAAAATCCATTGTCCAATGGTGTAATGCTACAATGGGTCCAGGTAAGGAAGGTGATTCTACGGTTCATAGATTTTTTTGGTTGATAGATAATACTAACATTGCACCATGTCAAGATTGTTTCACCCTAATAGGATCTAGTGAGTTACACTCTTTTAGAAGCTCTTATGCAAGTTCATGGAGTATCCACACACGAAAAATGGCTTTCTATTGTCCATCATGTGCAGAGGAAAATTGGGATGACTATGAGTCAACTGAATGGGTGGACAAATGGGATATACAGATTTTGGACCCAATTGACACCTATCATCCCCCACAAGCACTAGAAATGGAGAGATGGATTCATCTATTGACTTTGACCACTTGTCAGATCTAGTGCAACCTGGTAATATATATATATTTATATATCTTTGTAATTTCAATATGTAACTTTATAACTTTTACCCAAGTATTTTTTGAATTAATGACCACATTTTGTACATTTGTCACTAAAGGCCATGTTTTTGCTGTTATTACACCTGAAGACAATGAAGAAGGGAAAAATTATTATTTGTGTCATTGTGTTGAAGCCAAACAAAAATTGGATCACTCAGTTATAGATGGTGAAGGTTTAGACTACCATGTCAGTGCAGTGTTTGTAACAAGCACATGACTTAGATGGTATTCTATGAAGAACCCTAACTTGTGGTTATTTGAGGATTGGCAAACACAGAGGAAGATTTTCATTATTCAAACCTTGTTGTCGCATCAAATTTCCACTTGATAAAATATGGTGGAAAACCACATAATAAGATTCTTTGGAAAGTTCGCGAGTTAGACCATGAGGCAATACTTGAGACATTAAAATGTCGAGCAGATCGAGTTGGCTCATTAGATTGAATAGGGAGAGAGGGAGAGAGAGAAAGAGTGATCAATTGGATCCAAATAAAATGTTACAACCTCTTCCCCAAGACGATCCACATGACTAAGGTGGACCGTATTGTTATGATGTGTAAGTGATGAGATTTAGTTTAAATCATAGATTTTATGTTTTGATTTGTTTAGAATCTAGATACATTATTTGAATTTATATTAGATTCTTTAATAGGACCCATTTTTAGATTAGTCATTTGAATAAGTGAAAGTTTAGAATTTTTTGTTTAGATCAAAATGTAATGAAAGAACATGAAAATTCTTAGAATGTGAATGCTTTGTGATGTAAAGTCATGATTGCGTGCATGTAACCAAAAACTTCAAACTGACTAAAGCAAGGATACAATGGGAGAAGTTTTGAATACTCATCAAGCAAGGGTTATCATATAACTCAAAAAGCAAGGATTTCTACAAATGGATAATTATTAATGACAAGCCAAAGCCAAATTCAATTTTTGTCATTCTCTAATTTTAGTGGATTAATCTTATCTTAGATTTTTTACCGTGCTAATTCTTCATTTGTAGGTCACCAAAGAAGAGGGCTAATAAAGTCGAAGCACAAGTGATAAAGGGTGAGATGCCAAAATCATCTACAAAATGGTATTATCAATTCACATCCTCAATATGTATTAGTGTTCTTTGTTCAAGTACCATTGTATGTTAATCATCTTATGCCTGGAATTGCAAAGGATCACAATCATCAAAAAGTAAGAAGGAAAATAGGTCTCAATCTAATGATAATGGGGTAGTTACAAATATAGTTCTCTCTAAGGATAATGTTAATCAGCCAATGTATAGGTTGAGAGAACCAAAAGACTATATCAGTCTACTAAAAAGAAATCAAACTTTTGATATTTTAGGATACAAAATGTATATTGATGGATTTGACAAGAATTAAAAGTATACAAAAAATCAATTTAGTCTTCCATAAAATGGTTCTTATATTAACAACTTTTACTGTATTTATTGATTTTGTTCTAGCATTTAATGTGATTTAAGTGATGCAGGTATATATTAGGTAGGTCTAGTGTATGCTTTGAATGATTTATCCATGATCATCATGAGATGACCATCTGAAAAGTGTTTATTAAGCTCATTTTCCTGGCTGCAAGACTAATTTACTCTTAATTTTCTTCCAAACCATGGTTTCTTGTAATAGATACCCAAGAATACTTGCAATCATTGCATTCCAATTGTTGGACTTTGACTCATTATTATCATAGAGTTGGAATGTTGGAAAGGGTTAATACTTGATTATGTATATTCATCCCATGTGTGTTCCATGAGGTTTTTACTATTGTAACATTTTAAGATTTAATTATGTGGATTTTTCCTTCATTTTTTACATGATAGGTTTGTCCAAGTGACATATGATGAGGTTGTCTATACAATTTAATGATTGAGTTGAACTGATTTATGAAGTAAAGGGCTATTTAATGTAGCTATTTAAATCATACATAATTGATGGCCATTTCCCTCTATTGTGTAGTCCTTTTTCACAACACTATTTTTAAGATGGTGTTAGTTTTTCAAGTTCATGAATGATCACAATATCTGTGACTATACAACAAGTGTGTGTGTTTGATGCAAAGCCCTCCTATATTCCCCTAGGAACCACAACTCAACTCTAGGATTCTCTTGTATTCTTGGAATCTACCCAAGGAATTAGACTCTACTAGGGTTCAAGAGGAGGTCTTTGACTTGGTAACATCTTCCTACAACCATCTCTAAGAGTTTATAACCCAAATCTTCAGTTTGTCTTATAAACACTCACATTGTTCCCCATGCACCTAGTGTATGTTGGTGCCTCCAACATACCAAAACTCATCCTTGGCTTCATACCATGTCCCCAACACCTTGGATCATCTCAAAAAATCCCATATAATATGTTCCAACTCCTTGCACACTCTCAGCAACTCATCTTTTACACTTTCTCAATTTTGCCTCTTCTAGGCTTGTTCCAACTAGTCCTTGCTAGTCACTAATTTGTTGTTTTCTCCAAAATTTTCTATAGAACTTCCTAAACTATTGGGTGATTAAAATAATATTTTAATCAATCTAAAATATAATCCAAAACCAACTACACTTGTTTTGTAAAATATCACTCAAAACTGGCTATTTCAGTCTGCCAACTAGGCCTAGTTTGAGGCCATTTACAAAGCAACTCACAATCTCTTGACTTTTGGAACTCCCATGAACAAAAAAAGTCTTAATACATGACTCAAATGCAATTATTCTTCTATTTTTTTGGTCTCATGATCATTTTTACAATGGTTTTAACAAAACCCTCCTTTCTAGCCCCTTTACCCTAGGGTTTTCTAGAACTCTTACTTTGCAACGTCTCTAGAACCCCAAAATGGTTCAAACACCTTCAATTTGGTTATATTAGATGACTTCCAACATAAAATGCAACTCTTGTTTGGAGAAAACACTAAATCCACCTTGGGAGCAATCACATACCCTTTTTATGCACTCAAATTTTAGGGAAAACTATGCATTCATTGCTCAAACTTCAAAACTCTTACATTATCAATCAATTTTGACCATCCAAACTTGTCTCACACACATGTAAATGAGGTTTTAAACTCATTTAGACTCTCAAAACCAAATGAAACCTCCCTAACTACCCCTCTAACCACCTTTGTGCATTAATCACCTTATTTTGTTGTCAAATTGACACTTTTAGTCATCAATTGACAAGTTTTTGATATTCCTTGCTACATGACTATACCATTACATTAATATGGTCATTTGAGACCTTATTAAACACAAAAAATAAAACAAAAATCATATCTACCCTTTGGACCCCTTACATGACTCGATTAAGCCCATTTTGGCTTATATTACCAATGTTGGCAATTTTACAAAATATTGCACTTTTAGTGCCTTTTACATATTTTAGAGGCTTTGATAGCCTTATTACATTAGTCGAGACCTTTATAGGTCTTTTCTATCCACCCCTAACCTAGGATCAATCCAAATCCATTCCTAGTGACCCCTAGGTACCTTGTAGGTCAATAATGCCATTAAGGCTTACATTAAAGCTTTGATTACAATATGATCAACATATGATCAAAACAAGATCACATGTCCATGACTAAACTCATTACAAGTTTTAATGACCTTAGAAGGTTGTTTGTCTTCCAATCCACCTAAGGATTGCTCATCTTCCTTATCCCTATAAATATTGGATTTGAGTGTAGTTTCAATATTTGGTAGCTTATTACCAAGAGTAGTCATCTCACCAAAAAAAAGTCTTTTAGTAAATGCCTTCAAATAGTTATAACTTCCATTTGGATGGTTGGAACACCATACAACCTCATTTTCAGTTTGACAACTATTATTTGCAAAAATTGCTCTTTAGCAACTTTTTGCATTTTGCAATTTTTTGCACTTTTTTAGGTTGGTTTAGTGGTTTTGAGTCCTATAATAATCATTTGGAATGATTAGGATTCATTTAGATTGGTGGTTAGTTGAAATTCCAAAAAGTACAAAAATTGCAAAGTTGCATTAGCAACTTTTGCAACAATTTAGCAACTTTTGGGAAATAACCATAAAACTGTCTATATTCCTATATTCCTATGAGGTTTTATTTTTTTTGAACCTTTTCTAAGTCATAGAATTGGAATCAAGTGAAAAATGTAAAAATTGCACTTTTTGTGCAAAGTTGCATTGTTGAAAGTTGTAAAAGTTGCTCAAATTTGCAACTTAGTGGAAAAAGGGTCATGGGATCAAACTGTCTACTCCATTAGCTCTAGGTTGCTGGATAAACACTGTCCCCAACCTCATCCTATCCCCTTCAGTTCTCAAATATTCTCGGGCACACCGAATCGAAATGTCCCTAAGTGTCACTAAATGCCATAGGGCTATGATCTTTGACGGGGCATATCTCGAAGCTCATGCGAGGTATGGATGTGATTCTAGTTCCTACAAGATTTTGTTGTGGACACCTACAATAACCTCTCTCTCTTTTTGGAGATCACACTCTATTTCTATTTTACGATGCCATCTCTGGTGATGTTGAAACTTGCAGTGTTGGCCAATACAAAGTTGCCAACTGCCAAATCTCTCTCACCTTTCATTGTGGGATCAAATTATCTGCTCTGTTAGCTCTGGGTGGCCAGGTAAACCCTATCCCCGATCTCATCCTATCCCTTTCAGCGCTCAAACATTCTTGGGCATGCCGAACCAAAACATCCTTAAGGGTCACTAAATACCATAGGACTACAATCTTTGATGACGCATATCTCGAAGCTCGTATGAGGTATGGATGCGATTCTAGTTCCCACATGACCATGTTGCAGAGAGCTACAATAACCTCTCTCTCTTTTTGGAGATCACACTCTGTTTCTATTTTATAATGCCATCTCAGGTGATGCTAAAACTTGCAATGTTGGCCAGTACAAAGTTGCCAACTACCAAATCTCTCTCACCTTTTGTCGTGGGATTGAATTGTCTACTTTGTTAGCCCAGGGTGGTCAGTTAAACCCTATCCCTAATCTCTTCATGTCCCCTTCAGCACTCAAATGTTCTCGAGCATGCTGAACTAGAACATCCCTAAGGGTCACTAAATGCCATAGGGCTGCGATCTTTGACAGTGCATATCTTGGAGCTCATGCAAGGTATGGATGCAATTCAAATTCCTACAAGACTGTTGTAGAGACCTACAATAACCTCTCTCACTTTTTGGAGATCACACTCCAGTTTCATTTTACGATGCCATCTCGGGTGATATTGAAACTTGCAGTGTTGGCCTATACAAAGTTGCCAACTGCCAAATCTCTCTCACATTTCATCATGGGATCAAACTATCTACTCCATTAGCTCTAGATGGCTGGGTAAACCCTATCCCCAACCTCATCATTTCCCCTTTAGTGCTTGAATGTTCTTAGACATGCCAAACTGGAATGTCCCTAAGGGTCACTAAATGCCATATGGCTGCAATCTTTGATGGGGCATATCTTGGAGCTCATGTGAGGTATGGATGCGATTCTAGTTCCTATAGGACCATGTTGCAAAGACCTACAATAACCTCTCTTACTTTTTGGAGATCACACTCCATTTTTTTAACAATGCCATCTCGGGTGATGCTGAAACTTGTAGTGTTGGCCAGTAAAAATTTGCCAACTGCCAGATCTCTCTCACCTTTTGTCATGGGATCAAATTTTCCACTTCGTTAGCCAGTACAAACTCTGTTTTCTTTTTATGATGCCATCTTGGGTGATGCTAAAACTTGCAATGTTGGCCAGTACAAAGTTGCCAACTGCCAAATCTCTCTCACCTTTCTTCGTGAGATCTAAATATCTACTCTATTAGCTTTGGGTGGCTAGGTAAACCCTATCTGCAACCTTTTCTTGTCCCCTTTGGAGCTCAAACATTCTTGAGCACACTGAACTGAAATGTCCCTAAGGGTCACTAAATGCCATAGGGCTATGATCTTTGATGAGGCATATCTCAGAGCTCGTGCGAGGTATGGATACGATTCTAGTTCCTACATGACCATGTTGTGAAGACCTACAATAACCTCTCTTACTTTTTGGAGATCACACTCCATTTTTTTAACAATGCCATCTCGGGTGATGCTGAAACTTGTAGTGTTGGCCAGTAAAAATTTGCCAACTGCCAGATCTCTCTCACCTTTTGTCATGGGATCAAATTTTCCACTTCATTAGCTCTGGGTGGTTGGATAAACTCTATCCCCAACCTCATCCTATCCCCTTTAGTGCTCAAACATTCTCAGGCATGTTGAACCAAAATGTTCCTAAGGGTAACTAAATGCCATAGGGCTGTGATCTTTGACGGGGCATATCTCGGGGCTCGTGCGAGGTTTGGATGCAATTCTAGTTCCTAAAAGATCATTTTGCAGAGACCTACAATAATCTCTCTCTATTTTTGGAGATCACACTCCATTTTCATTTAACGATGCCATCTTGGGTGATGCTGAAACTTGTAGTGTTGGCCAGTACAAAGTTGCCAACTACCAAATCTCTCTCAACTTTGTCGTGGGATCAAATTGTCTTCTCTGTTAGCTCTAGGTGGCTGAGTAAACCCTATCCCCAACCTCATCATTTCCCCTTCTAATTTAGATGAAAGTATGATGAGCCCTTTAGACAACCCAAAATGAGCAAAAGTGTAGAAGTGTTCCAAGAGACCCTTCTAGGTCTTGATGGACAAAATCTACAAATAGTCAACTCTAGTAGGTTTCAAGGCATCAATAGATTTATTTTAGCATATCTAACTTGTTCCAATCAATACCTTTCAGTTTCAATACCTTCTAAGCCAAAATGTTCAATGTACCAAAATGTTGTCAATGCAAGTTTTTTTAATTTTGCGATAGCAACAAGACAAGTTGATCAATAACTTTTATTTTTTCCAAAAGACTCTCTAAAGAAATGGATGTTTTGGATACCCTTTATCCTCACACAAGACATATATAAAAATTAGATACCCTTCCTTTGGAAAATATCAGAGATCCTTCACGTTGCCCCTGTTTCCAACACTATAAGAATGATGCAATTACAAAGCAACTGATAGGAAGACTTAAGATCTGGTATGTTGATATCAAAGGTAGATTTGAGGCCATTCTCCTATCTAAAGTTAACTAAAGGAATATGTTGATTGTATCACTTCATATGTACTTACAAAGAATATCATATGTATGAATTGATGTAGTGGTATAATCCATTGAGGGAGAAGTCTTAGCATGATTTAGAGAGAATTCTTAGCATGACTATGCGAGAATTATTAGTGTGATGTTGTAATGCAAGATAAATAAAGAGAAATAAAGTTATAATCAAGAATAATAAAAAGTAAAGGACCATATATTATGAATGATTTGTTACCTTTGAAATTTTTGTCAAAGTGGAGGAGATTGGTTATAGGGAGATTATTTATATGGAGGTGAAGATAAAATATTGAATGGATTTATATCAAAGGTAGTGATGTAAAATAGAAGATATGAGTCAAAGGGGGAGAAATGAACTATTGGCAAATGCTACTCAGGGAGAGAAATGTTATAGTTAAGATATGAGTCAAGCAGAGACATGAAGTAGAGAAGTGTTGCAATCTAGTTCTATGAGTATTTTCATAAGGGGGAATATATAATAGAAAAAAGTGGAAACATTATTGTGTTTCATCATAATTTGAAGATGATAAATATTGGTGAGTATTGAAGAATATGAGTGTACTCATCCATGAATAAGTCAAGAGGATATGTGAGTATTGTCATGTTGTAGTGTTATGATATGTAATTGTTGCCATTAATGTATGTTTTAAGATGAGTGTTGCCATTAATGTGAAAGGGGGAGATTGTAGGCATAAATTATGCAACATTTCTACTTTATTTATTGATGAATATTGGTATATATTTGATAATATGTGAATCCATTTTTTGGTTGTCATTAACATTCAATATTTTACTTAGTGTTTTTAGCATGTTACTAGATATTGATTGAATAAAGTATGCATTGTAGAATGTTGTAGGACTTTAAATCCTATAGTTTGATTATGCTATGTATAATTATTCTATGTTTATGATAGTACCTCTTAATAAGAATAATTGAGTAAGTTACGATTGATGAGATCAAACTAGGTAATTGCTAAAATAGTCATTGACAAGCAATAAATTTATTTCAATGTTATAAATATCAGTAACATATTAAATAGGTTCATTTTGGCATATCTAACATGTTCCAATCAATACCTTTCAGTTTCAATACCTTCTAAGCCAAAATTCTCAATGCACCCAAATGTTGTCAATGCAAGGTTTTCCAATTCAGTGACAGTAGCAAGACAAATTGATCAATAACTTTTATTTTTCCCAAAAGACTCCTTGAAGAAATGGATGTTTTGGATACCCTTTATCCTTGCACAAAACATATATAAAACTTAGATACCCTTCCTTTGGAAAATATCAGAGATCCTTCACACTGCCCTTGTTTCCAACAATGTAAGAATGATGCAATTACAAAGCAATTGATAGGAAGACTTAAGATCTAGTTTCCAAATTTTGCATAGTCTCTTAAAATTTTGTTAATTAGGATATTCCACACTCAATTTCAATCTAAGAGTTCCCTAACCCCAAAAGCCCCAATTCACCCTTTCAAAACCCTTGTTCCTAGTGCTTGGTCAATCCCACACATGCCAACACTTTTCTGACCAATTAAAGATGCAAACATCAAAAAAAATTTATCAGAAGCATGTTCCCAAAATCAAACACTATCCTTATTAAGAAAAATCTCCTGCTATAGGTCTGTCCCCTAAACTTTAACCCTTGTTTTCACAACTTTCTTGCTTGGTGGCCACCAATTCTTCAGATTAAATGCTCATTACAAGGTTAGTAAGCATGGTACATGTTAGAGAAGTGTCTTAGGGAGTATGGTTTTAGTTGTGTGATCATATCTGTGGTGATTCTTACAAACTAAGTTAATTTTTTGAAGATCCTAAGTTGTGTTATTGTGATATCTCTACTATCTCTACTACTATCTCTGACATTTTTGAATTGATAATAAAGAATGGTGGTTATGTATTGAAGCTTAACAAATGGAGAGCTTCTCAAGATACTGATTTCTTTCATGGAGTTCCTAATAAATCTCAAGGTTCTCATTTAGGTGACCACTTGCCAGGAGGTCCACGAATATTGCCTGATAAATTTTATTTTTAGGAGGTCCTAATCGATCTTGACTGATAAAGTTTATTACTAATCAATATTGTATCAAAAATTCAAACTAATTAGGTATTGAATTAAACTTGATAAACAAATGATAGAGAAGGAAAACTTTAAACATTAACAAGATCATAAATCATTTTACGATTGCATATTGCAAATGATTAACTTATTCTTAAACAGTAATAAATTTTAGTATTAATCAATACTATATCAAAGTTTCGAACAAATTAGGTATTGAATTTAGTGTGATACATAAACATATCTAATTTAATGTCATACATGCACATATCTAATTTAATGTCATACACGAACATATCTAATTTAATGTCATGCATGAACAAACATATAATATAAAATGATAACCAATAATGTCATGTAATTAACAAACACATAATATATTACAATAACCAATAATGTTGTATATGAACAAACATATCATATATTAACCAATAATTTCATAAGTCGAATAATGTCATACACCAAATAAATTCCATACATCAAATATAAAATGTCATATACATCAAATGTGTATCGAATATGTCCATTGATGTCTATATATATACATGTCTAGATCAACTATATCTTTTGGAAACAAATCTCTCGACGTCTTCTGTCGTCATGTAGAGGGAGATGGTGGAGATGACAAGGTCCTCCTGACATGCTCACTCATCCTCTTGTTGAGGCTCTTCTCCAACTCGATCTGATACAAAAAAAGTAGATATGAATCAATATTTATTATATGTTGAAATCAAATATATGTACACACAAAATCAATTATTTTCTTACTGCCATCAAATAGTCACTCTGTAAGTCCACCTCGAAGGCTTGTGGATGATCAGGCATGACGAGACCCTACAAAAATTCAATAAATATAATCACTTATAAATAACATTAGAAATTTTGAGACTAACTATTATAAACAACTAAAATGAAGAAAATTCTTTCATACCTTAGTCAATCGTTGTGAGCTAGCCATAGCTGCAGCCACTCCACGATCAACAGACTATTAGAGATGAGGAGGTGTGTTCGACATCATGAGATGCATGTCATACAATAAACGTCACATGTAACATGAAACATGAAATAAATATAATAAAATGAATTAAATTAACATGAAACAATTGTACCTATACAAAGCTCGTATGATGTCTATGCTCTGAATCTGTAGTAAAGGTTGAGGGTCCTATGGAGAACTGATGCACATGCATGAGTTTTTTGTCAATCCTTAATATGATTACTTAAAAAATATATGTATTAATTAAAATGATTAAATTGATACATACCTCTGGACTCGTGGAGGGGACAAAAAATGGGCTTGGAGGATCATTGCTAGGCCTGGCAACACTCTGACCATGAATTTTGAACAATGTCAATAGATGCTAATTAATTAATCATTCACTATACATATGAAATGTGATCAAATTAGTAAATTATAATTGTAATTTACCTATGTGTCAATGCCAAATGTGTCATTCATGAACTGATCAATGACAAGCTCGTCATCTGCACCATCTCTAGCATGAGTGCCAAATGTGCATAGGGATCCATAGGAAGTGCACATGTGACCATGATGCATAGAAGGCTCCCCCTCAACTAATGATTTGTGGAATGGATTAGGGTCTATGTCAAAGCATTAATGGTCCCTAGAGCATTGGCCTCTACATGTTCCTTCACAACTAAAGGAATAGTCACATGCCCATGCTGTGGCTTGACAACAGGTGCCCTAACTACATTAGGGTCATGGTGTGCTCCCGACCTCTCAAATGATGACCCCCCACCTCTACCTGGGAGTCTAATATATCAAAATAATTGGGGATCTCCCCAAGGAAAAACTCACAATATAATTTCTTCAAAAAATACATGGGGACCTCCTGATTGTTGCAAGGAGGGGCATCAAAAACTATCCACCATCTATCCCAAAAATTATTTCTAATAGAATCGTGTATGCACCAATGGATGGGGAACCATTTAGTACCCTCTCTAACAATATTTTGTTCATCGAGTTTTCTAAATAATGCAATATTCTACCTTTTGGTATTTCTTTTTTTCTAACATCTTCATATGACAATTTAATTGCATAAAATCTTTTTTGTTCATCCCTCTTAACCCACCAAATATCTAACTGACCACTAACTGAGGCTATCTGGGTCTTAATGGATTCGAGGGATGATGCCAATTGAGCCCTCATTGGATTGGTTTGTCCAGATTCTTTCAATTGAGCAATGATTCCTTCTAATTCAGTTTTGCCTCTCTCTATTTCATTTATTATATTTTCTTGTGTGCTTGGCGGAGGTCTTGCAATTGGTTCGGGTTGTGGAATTTGTTGTTCTTCTTGAGGAGGGTTTTGGTTTTGAGGTTCTTGAGGGTTTTGTGGATTTTCTAATTGATTATGAACATTTCCTGATAAAAAATCAATTGAAATCCAAATAAATAAATAAATCTAAATAAAAAATGTAAAAACCCTACAAAACAATATGAAAAACATATCAAACAATGCAAAGTTAAGTTTAGATCACATACGGAGTTGGCATGAGTTTGCTTGTGATCTTAGATTTTGTTGACGAGGAGGCATATTAGCAAGGGATGGTGAAAATGTTGGATTTTTCAACCGGCATGCGTGCTGCTCTGCAGGAATAGTAAAAACCTCTGATGAAAATGATGGGCTATGGGTGTGCAGCCCATCATATATAAAAATTTGACTTTTAAAAAAGCACGTACACACTATTGAAAATATGAAAATAAAAAAAACTTGTCACCTTTTTGGTACCACAACTCGTGCATATGCCCTAATGCAACAACAATGAGGATGATACATATATCTGACATAGCCATACAGCTCAAGGGCCCAGTTGATATTCATGGGGCCATTTTGGTGTTATGGTGCAAGGGGGTAGCATAGGCATCCATGCCATGTCTAACAAACTGGCTAGGTGGTCATTGCCAAGATATGGCATCAAGGTAGAGGTAAATGCTCCCATACTCTTCTCCAATAGTGTCACTCCTAGAAGTTGTTAAGTGTTATCATTAATGTCAGCATGTTGTGTACATTAATGTAAACTTTGGTGTAGTGAAGCATGAGTAGTCCATAAATGCTAATTGGTAAAGCATTAAAAGTGTGGAGGTATGAAGAGCTTGTGATATGGAGTGGAAAAGTATGAGGAGTTTAATATGTACAAAGGAGTATCTGAAGTTTGATATGTGTAATAGAGTATCTAAAATTCAATATGTAGGAATTCAATAAAGAATGAGAAGTACTAAGAGATGAATAAGGAAGAACCTTTGAACCTTGAAGTGAGAAAACATATTTGAAGTGTTGTATTGTATACAAGCCTAATTTCTCTGATGTATGGTGGTAATATGAAAAAAATATGGTAGTGCATCCAAAATATGTAAGCATGGGAAGTTGAATATGGAGGAAAGAGCTTTTGAAGTCCTAATGAGGGAATGATCTGCAATCCTCTACATAAAAAGAAACCAGTTGCATAATTTTACATTTGCCATTAACAATGATTTAATTTAAAAACCTAGAAATTAGTTGAGGTGATGGTAAAATTACTACACATCTAAGTCCCAAAGCACCCTGTTGTTAACTAACATTTATAATGGATAATATATTGTCTGATTAATGAAACTCTTTACCAAAAAGCAACTTTCAACTATGGTAGACAATACAAATAAGAAAACTATATCTTGCAACCAGAATTAGTGTAAAAGAAATTACTTCATAGATAATAATGTAATACCTCCCAAAGAATATGTGTTCCAAATTTAACAAATGTCGCATAGTGATTTAAGTGAACAATATTCATGCAACTAATTTCATATATCACTAATACCAGACAACTATAACTTGCAACTAGAATTAATGTAAAAGAAATTGTTTCATAGATAATAATGTAATACCTCCCAAAGAATATTTGTTCCAAATTTAACAAATGTCACACATTGATTTAAGCGAACAATATTCATGCAACTGATTTCTTTTTATCCACTACATTATATTGAAAACCATATAATATCAGACTGAAATAGAGGCCTAAAATTAAATATGAAGGTTACCTTGGTTTGGATGTAGTAATGAAGGTTGCTCCAGTAGTCCTCATTGACTATGGTTTGCAGATTTCTTATGAGGTTGAGGTTGTTCAAAGTAATTGTCAAATAACTACTACAAACTAGAACACTAAGGATGGCTATAATTACCTAATTAAAAAATAGCTAAGACCAAAGAAAAACATCTATTTGAAATAAGGACTATTTGTATGGTGGCTTGTGGACTACAACACCATCTATTGTCATATGAGAGTGATGGTAGGAGAGAAATAGACACATTCTAAAAATAAAAGGGTAGGATAGGAACAACTTACCGACAAGATGGAGGCTTCCATTATCAAGATTATGAATAATAGAATATTGAATATGCAAAAAGTGGTGAAAAAGATGACTTATTGGGATGAGAAGATGAGAGGTAGATGGATTTGGGTTTTGCTACTCCTTGGTATGTTAGTTTGAGCTTTACTTGGTTTTGAGAATATTGTAATATTCTCTACTTAACAAGGCCAACCACGTGAAGGTGGAAGCTCATTTGGCCTCACCCCCCTCCCCCTAACATCAATCTAAATTACCTATTATCATCTAATTACATACTTCATTCATTCATTTGTCCATTTATGAACTATAATATTCAATCAGTAAAATCACATAACATTCATTAATATGATATAAAATTTATTAATACACAATACTAATCAAGACTTCATTAACACATAACAATATTCATTAACATAAAATAAAAATCAATATTAATATGCAACATTCATAGATAATTACTTAAAACAAAGTTCTGTCACTATCCAAAAAGGTTTATCAAAGACCATTTTGAAAACATCATTTCTTCTTTTTGTTTTTCTTAGCTCTGTTAAGAAAAAGATTGATAGGAGCATCAATATCTTCCTCTTGTGGCACATGTAATGTCAAATTATGATGGCTCCTCCTCTTGGGAGGTGCAAGAGGTTGTTGCACTAAAGGGGGCTATGTTTCAAGACCAAGTAAATGGGTTGAATTGGCATACTCTTTTTCTTTTTTTAACTATTACAAGTCTATAATTAAGTACTAGTACAACATAACATGTATTTTTCTTACCTGACAATGCCACATCATGTACATTAACATTTTGATTCACTACCACGTCAACATGCTGAACACTTGAAACATGCTCCACTCCTTCACCATGATGTTCAACATGCTCTAAAATATTCAAAAAAAGGATACACATCAAATTGCAATTGAAGATGTTAGATTATATTCATAATTGCATAATTAATTTCCAATAGAAAATTAAACCTCCACCACTATAATGCACATCATGGCCTTCATTACGACCAAGCTCTATGATAGGATATGATTGCTATAGTAAAATGTTATATGCATTGTTATGCAGTCAATTTATGCTCAAAACTAGCACCAAAAAAGAATTTTCTCAACTGTTCAATTTTATTTACTTTTCATCTAACCAATTTATGTGTGTCTCATTTGGTGCACCAGATTCTTGGGTAAGGCTTTCAAATTCTTGGTGTAGGCATGCAGCCACAACTTTATAGCCTTTCTTCAAGGCAATTTTTCTATCTTCATCTATGAGCTCCTCATTGAATTCTGTGCCCTATATTTGTTTCTTAACATCGTTAGTTTTCCATGTATGGTTTCATTAAACAAAATTGTTTACAACATTATATATATATATATATATATAATTTCATTGTTGCTACTTACAAGTCGAGATTGAAGATTCATATAGCCACTAGAGCCAATTTTGTGTTGGCCAACTTTTTCTAGTCTTGCTTTTGTAGCCACGAATGTGTCCTGCAGTCTATGAATAGTTTCCAACATGTTAGATTATATATTTACAAAGATCACTAATCATGATTACAATGCACTTAATACTATCATGACATACCTTCTTTTTCCCTATGCTAGTTCATTTACTCTATTTTTAGATAGCCTTTTCTCCTTTGCATCTTCTATTATTTCATTCCACTCCATTGGTGGAATCATAGGATGACACTTGTACCTTAGGTTCTCCATAAGACCCCTTCTATATTAATCCCTCACAATCTTTATATGCCTTGATGCCCTTTTGAGAAGTAGGGTGGTGTCAAAAATGTTTTTTTTCCAAATAGGTCCTCAAAAGATGTAATCAATTGATTTTTTAATTCAAAAGCCTATAAATTCCACCTTTTTATATATAAAAATATTGTTAGATCAATAACTTTAATATAGTACAATAAATGGAAGAAAAGAAAAATTATGTAGCAATGATATGAAACTACATACCTTTTACGTATGGTGGATACAAATAGCCTCAATGTCATATCAAAAAGATGGTCAAAGAAAACATTATTACCTACAAAAATATAAAGGGATTATTAGTCCAAAATGAGTTATGTATAAGTAAACTAAATTTACACTTTAAATAATAACAATTTTAAAGCACCTAGAAGCTTTCATAATTTAAATAGAAACATAGTTTTCTTGTTCATCAACAATGTGCCTTAAAATGAACCAGTACTAGTCACATGGATTGCTCCAAGAAATGGATCAACTTCAGTAGTACTACCCTTTGTTGCTCTACCAACTAAAGGTCTATCTATTAGTGCACAAAATAGGTACATGAGTATAAAATCCACCCAACAAAAAAATAATGCATGATTAGCACATTACGCAATATAGCAAAACAAGGTTTTACCAGTTGTACTAGGCATAGATGAGGATGTTTGCATGCTCCTTGTTACCAATAATGCACAAGGCAATATTGGAGTGCAGACTGAAGGAGGCGTCTGTACTTCATCATGAGCTAAAGAATACAATATTGTTAGCAAAGACATTTGCAATGGATAAAGATAAAATGGGATATAGGCTAGAAGCATCCTGGAAAAAAAATTAAGTGTTATAATGTTGATGAAAACAAACAAAGAAAGTGTTACTTACACAAAGGTTGTGTGCTACAAGCCTCACCATGTTCACCGCATGATGTCACAACTGTCACATATTTCTATACAAGAACACATAATATTTTAGATCATGATCCATAAGATACTATAAAATATTAACATCTATTGAACTTTTATTATTACTTTAGATTAATTATTGCTTACCTTCAAAGATTGGACCCTATGGTCCAATTCTTTTTTCAATGCGTCTTTCTCCTCACTTGTGTCACAGTCAATGATAATATTAACAATTTCATCAATGTATCTTTGTTTGAGTTGTTGGGCCATGAACATAGGGTCAGCACTAAAGGTGATGTTATGTAGAAATGATGCCTATATTTTAGATTGCATTTGATATCCTATCATTATAGCTTTTTCCTATCATTTGTGACATCAATATTAGTAAAATTTCATCAAAATAACTCCAAAGCCATAAAGAAAAGAACATAATAATACGAATTTTTTTTCTATATAACAAGAAAAATTAAAATAATTAATGTTTACCTCCACTGAAGGTGTCTGAGTTGGTGCAACCCCGCCTATGCATTATGGTCTACCCATGTTGCCCTATGAAAAAGATTACTAATTCTTAGAAATCAGCAGTGAAATGAAAGTATTTGACATGTTGTACTTAATTTTTGTATCTGCACATATGGTTTTGAATGAGAAAATTTGTGTAACTAATGTGTATATCTGCAAAATTCAAAATTAGTAAAATTTTATCAAAATAACTCCAAAGCCATAATGAAAAGAACATAATAATATGACATTTGTTTGTATATAACAATAAAAATTAAAATAATTAATGTTTACCTCCACTGAAGGTGTGTGAAATAGTGCATCTCTGCCTATACCTAGTGGTCTACCCATGTTGCCCTATGAAAAAGAGTAGTAATTCTTAGAAATTAGCAACAAAATGAAAGTATTTGACATGTTGTACTTAATGTTTGTATCTGCACATATGGTTTTAAAAGAAAATAATAATATGAAATTTGTTTCTATATAATTTGAACAATTACAATAATTAAGGTTTACTTCTATTAAAGAAGGTGTATGAGATGGTGCATCCCCGCCTGTGCAACATGGTGGTCTATCCATGTCACCCTATGAAAAAGAATCAATAGCAAAATGAAATCAATAAACTTACCAAAAAAAATATTAATAATAAAGTAGATTGTATATGTAAATCATTTATCTTAAGTTAGCCAAAAATTTGGTGTAACTAATGTAAAAAAATATTTGACATGTTCTACTTAATGTAATATACCAATGGTACTTAATGTAATCATAATTGTAGCATTCTGGTTAGCATTTAGTTGGGGTAAAAATCACCACAGTAGTTGTGCAAAGGGAAATATGTGTGAAGCTTCCTCCTTCTGAAGAGGGACCACAGCCTATTGGAGAATAAGGAAATGCTTCTATATATTCAATGAATTCACTAACAAAAATGACTCACCACAAAAGTATAGAATCAACATGTTTTGAATGTGAACAACCTTTGCATGTTACTACAAACCACTGCATGTTGTTAGTAGAAGGGAATTCTTAATTAAACAAATGATTGTGGGCATTAGATTGTTAAAGCATGGATGAGAGCATAATAGAGGAAATTTTCACCATAAATTGAGGTTGATATGGCTTTAAAAAGTTTATTGTTGATCATAGTACCCAACACTTAATTAGGTAGTCAAGATGACAAGGTGGATTTATGGTAAAATACCTTTTTAATTCAATACTTCTAATAATAGCATGAATTGTCCCACTAACGAGAAAATATAAATAAACTATGAATTTTGTTACATGTGTTTCATCAAGTGTTTAACTTCTTAATGCACTAAGACCCACTTCAAAGGTACCAAAGAATTGTGTTTGGGGTGATATGTTATTTCATAGAGGCATATTTGGTACAAATCTGGGAACCAAAATCTTGGAGTTTCTCCTTGTTCACATTATCATTTTGAGGACTTAAATAAGAAATAAAATTTATCTATAATAATAGAAATGAACCTATTTTAGCAATTTCTAAAGTTTTCAATTACCGTGCTGGTGTAGGAGCACCACACACAACCAAGCCAAAGTTGAAGATTATAAAGACCCCAAAGACCCTCAAAACAAACCAGAAGGATGAAATGTATAAATAGGGTTTTCAAATCAATTGGAAGGGTTTAGAACCTATAATGATACTAAAATAGTGTAATTATTCAATCATATTGTAATGTCCTCAAAGGACTACTTTTATTATGTAATGTCCTCTTATGGACTAAAGACTTGATTGTAATGGGCTAAAGTGTCCAAGCTTCAATAATGTTTCAATAAGTATAGAATGGGCATGGGATAGGTCTAGATATAAGAAAAAAGGTTAAGTATCAAAATCAAGCTATTTTTGATAATTTAAATTTAAATATTTAAAAAAAGTAACGGCTAGTTTAGGGATTGAGAAATTTTAGGTTGTATGCTTAACATTCCACTCAACAAATGGAATATGGTTGAGTCAGTTTCTTAAGTAGTTATAGGGGGTCTTTTATATGAGAGAAGAAGTCTCTATTATGATAGGGGGAGAAGAAGGATTAGGTTATGTATTGGTGAACAAGAAATAGAAAATGCAAAACCTTTCTATTTTCTACAAATCAACTCCATTTTGAATCCCAATTTGATTGGATCTCCATATGTTTTGACCAAGTCACTTCATCATTTGCTATGTTTTGTTGTTGAATTTCATATTATAGTAAGTTATTGTCACACCAATTATAATTCAATCAATCACTCTTTAGTGAAACTTGTTGTTGCTATAATACCTTAGGGAGAATGAAGGTCATTCCACAAATGTAGAGGCCTAACATTCATGGAATGATGTTACTTAACTAGTATCATAAAACTCTAACTATGCATATGTAGATTCGTGTTTGATATAAGTGATCATAGTTAAGGAATAGTGTCAAAATATAATTGAATGTCATGTGTGGTAGTGAATGAGCTGCCCAAGAAGGAGTGGATTTTATGCTTGGAAACATTTCATTAGAGTAAAGTGAAGGTGAATCCATCACCAATTGGATGTAGGATTAGGTGGAGAGTGACCATTGAGGAAGTCATAGCAAAATCAAGTTTGGAGTCAAGAATTGGGGATCAAGAGTTGCAGAACTCTTAGGACTAATTCCTTTTGGAATTGACCATTTGATGGTATAAGAAAACATTGTCCAATAGTAGGAAGTACCAGGTGGATTTTTTCATGTAGTTCCTTTGTTAATAGGTCAACCTTTATGCATAAAAATATGGCACCAATCAACGTTAATTGTGTTAGTCCAAAACAAATATAAGGAAGTTTATTATGTGTTGTAGTACACCAAATAGGGCATGAGTAAGCATCATTACATTGTTAATTGTCTTGAAAAGGTAAAATTATTTATATTCTAAGTATGCAATAGGACTAATAGGCAGAGTATTGGGTTTTTAGGTTTAGTTTGAGGAGATTTTGTGAAGTGGGGGTATGGAATTGTAATAGAGTCTTAATTGTGAGTCTATGAAACCAAATCCACCATTTTGTGATATTGTGAAAGCATTGACAATTTAGCATTAGAGGTTGTTGATAGGCTAGAGTATCTAAACCTCTAAAATTACAAACTCTTATTGTGTTTTTGAATACCACCACCCTATCCTACTGCATACTTGCCATTTGAATATCTTGATGTGGTCATTTACACATTCCCATACTTCCTAATATTTCAAAGAGTCAAAAAGGAAGTTTTGTGACCTCTGCATTCTCTTGAGTCTTTCCAAAGGAATGTTGTAGGTTTCTTCAAGGGAGTTTAATAAATGAAGAATTTAACCTTAGTGAGATAATACACACAGTTAAGGTTTTCATTATCTGCTAAAGCCCTATGTCTATAATATCATGGCAGTTGGTACTTGTGCACAGTTAATGGAAGACTATATTGAAAGGAAACTTAGACCCAAATAGGAAGACAATATAGGATAAGACTTTTCTTTCCTTTTGTTTTAGGGATATTTGAACATGGAAATGCATTTACTTTGGAATGGATGGAGTTGAAAATAATTTTATAATTTTTATCATTCTCTAGCAATAAGAAGACCATGCAAAGACGAATTCAACCTATATGAAGGTTGTCAAAACTTATGCTATTTCATGGAGTTGCTAAACACTAGATAACATGCAAGGTATCAAGAATTCATACACTTGGTATGTTTTCTATATCATTTCTATCCTCAGCAAGGACTATAAATAGTAAGTTTTCCTTATTTGTTTTCTTGAATTCCATGGTATTATTTTCTTTTGTTGAAACAATGTTGCTCTTTATGTTATTATGAGGCCTAGATGGATAACCTTCACTAGGTATCTTTGAACTATGCTTTATTCACACACAATGATGGTGTTATTGACCCCAACTAGACTTTGTCTGCACTAATTTGTTTCATGCAGATGGATCCCCCTTTCTTTCCAAATGTGGTAATGTTTAGGTGATAATGCTTCTTGGAAAGAAAATGTGTCATTATTGTATTGATGAAAAGTTTTGGATGGTTTCATTGTCAACTATAATACTATAAAATTAAGAAATAACATTCTTATCAAACTAAATGTGGTATAGGTTTTAAAGTCATAAATCATGGAATGAGTGTCTAAAAGATGTTAATGCACAGTGTGTATAAATAGACCTTGAAGACCTTAAAAGATAAAATACAAAACAATTAAAGGTTGCAAGACTGGCACAATGAGGATAGTCACATATTATCTTTAATTGTTGCCATCAAATGTAGTGGTTTGTTTGAAATTACATTAGTAGGAACATGCCTACCTAAGGATGATGGTGTCAGCAATGGAACCTTATTGTTAGCTTGGAAGGCTATGTGTTAGATCTACCAATCTACTCATTATGGAGATTTTTTCTATATTATCAATGACCTTCCCACAGGAGATTTCTTTTTGGACCTTATTTTGCAGAGATAGTATTTACCAATGGACCTCCTAGAATAAATGTTTTTATGTATTCATACAAGATCATAAAATCTTATCAAAATTAGATATATATGTATATATAGGTTCAAATAGTCCACTTATTTTGACGAATACAAAGGTAATGATTACTAAAGATATAATATTAAAAATAAGAGTACAGAAAATTGTATAGAAATCCCTATCTCAGCAATGGAAAATTGTTAAGAAGCTTGAGATAAAATAGGGAGCTGAAGGTGTTCATCATGTTCCTGGACTTGCTAGAGCACAAATGCACATAATGAGTAAAGTATGGAAAGTGTTGCAAACTCATTTTCTACAAGTAAATATTGTTTCTTCTGATAGAATGTAAATAATTGGTATACCAAGAATATTCAATGGGCAAAAATGATTTGTTTTGTTCATAAAATTCATAATGACAAGCTTAAAAAGTTTGTTATCATATGTCTCTCCAAATTTTCTTCTACTTATATAACTTCTTAAAATATTTTTATATTATAACTTAACCATTAGAAATGTTCCCAACAACATACGAGATCAAGCTACACTAATATGTACTTTGTTAAAATGTCTCAATATAAATAGTAGTAAGACTCTATTTATTGTTAGTAATTTTTTGTATTTCATTGATTATAATTGGAACTTGTAGAATTTAGTGTTTCCTTGAGTTCCATTTGTTTGAAGGAGTTATTGTCATAGTACTTGAAGATAGGTTAGGGGTATACATGTAATTTTAATTCAATTAATGCATGGACTTGAAATTCATAGTTATATATCAATTCAAGTATTCTTTCAAAGACTATGATGTAGTAGACTAGTGGTCAGATAACCCTAATGACTATTTTTTCTTTTATACATTGATTAGCTTCTTTATTTAAACAAGTATTTCTTTTCTTTTCTTTTTTACTGAAAATTAGTAAAATTCAAAGAGAAGCAATTGAAGAAATATTTAGGAGCTTCAAAAATTCTACATGAAGGTTGTACCTATAGACAGTAGTGAGTGCCTTGGCTGCCTTGAGGAGGTCCATGTGGTAAATGAGGTAAGAAGTTTAAGATTGTTATAAATAATTGTATTACACTTTGTTAACGGAAACTTGGTTGTGTTTTAATGATAAGTAACCTCTCTTATTACAAGTTTGTAGGCTACCCTATGCACATAACTTCCATGTTCAATGTATTGATTGATGGTTGTGCCTTAGCATAAAATGTCCCTGTTGTCATCTCTCTATTTTTCCCAACCTAGACCTTAGTACCTTGGCAAATGCCCAATGTTCTCAAACTAGAGACTCTAGTAGATCTTCTCAGGCATCTTCAAATGCCCAATCTTCTCAAACTGGATATTCTAGTATATCCCCCTTTCTTTTCAAATGTGGTAATGTTTAGGTGACAATGCTTCTTGGAAAGAAAATATGTCATTATTGTATTAATGAAAATTTTTGGATGGTTTCATTGTCAAGTATAATACTATAAAGTTAAGAGACAACATCCTTATCAAACTAAATGTGGTATAGGTTTTAAAGTTCTAAATCATGGAATTAGTGTCTAAAAGACGTTAATGCATAGTGAGTAGAAATAGATCTTGAAGACCTTAGAAGGTAAAATACAAAACAATTAAAGGTTGTGAAACTATCATAATGAGGATAGTCACATATCATCTTTTATTGTTGCCATCAAATTTAGTGCTTTAAAATTATGAAATGTCAATCATTAATTATAAAAGAAACACATTGTTATTGAAATTAAGAGCAACAGACTGGGATATGCAAGACAAAGTAGAGGTATCCGTTAGAGTAGTCATGGAGGACACCATTATGAGGACATGAAAAAATAGAGAGGTATATTATGTAATAGTAAAAGATGCACTAAGAAGATAGAGGTCTCAAATCTTCCCATGAGCTCTAATAGAATTCTCATGATGTGACAGACCTATGAGGTCCTTCTAATAGTATTGAAGACTAGTATGGTGAGCATGCAAAGGTTGTAAAAGGGATGTATAAATAACAATGATGAACAAATGATAACTACACTATTATGATAGTGTTGAAGGTATGTTAATAGTATGAATTAACTTTAATCCAAATCAATGATTTAGTAGCATGTAAAGGACAATGGTCAGTGAACAATGGTTTCTTGATATATATCTATATCAATTTGTTTTGTTGTGTTAGTTATGTCTGCTATAGTAAATGGTCTGAGACATCTGGACTTGAAACCCTCTGTCATGAAGGCTAGCTGAATATGGTTTATGTAAAATCTATTCCACTGGGATATGGTAAGCATTAGTCATTAATCTTATGCTCTCAACAAATTTTTAATTGCTACATCATATTTTTGTTTATGTTGTAGATTTTTTTAATTGTTGGTTACCTTCAATCATTTTTTATTTATTTATGTTCTTCTATGGCTCATTGTGTAAGACAAATCATGATTGTGGGACCGTACTTTAAGAGTAACTATTAGGTAGTTTGTGTCATAGAAATAAAATGGGACAATATTTTTATTGTCTATTATCTATTATACTTTTTAGAGTACTTATAAGTCATGTATTTTATGACACAGGACTTGAGAGGACTTGTGTTCTTGAATAAGATCACAATTTCAAATCTCATTAAGTGACTTTCCTAATACAAATTATCCGTAGATCCAAATTTACATCTCTTTACTTTTCTTATTTAATGTAAAGCTAAAGATTAGGTTTTTTTTTCATACATGATTAACTAATTGAAGTAGCTACATAATTTTTAATCAATTATTTTTATAAAGAGACAATTTTTGTATCAAATGTGTGTCGAATCTTTGTTACCAAGACATCACAAATAGCTTTGCACGAGATAATATTATTTGAAGGATAATGATGTATCTTGAAATAAAAAAGATATTGTGATGTAAAAGAGAATAATCAATGAACATCCCTCAAAAAGAAGATTTGTGATAGTGGTAGATCATGTTAGGGGATGTGGAAAACTTACAAGTAGTGGTGTCATTAAGAGTGCATAGTATATGACTAAATGCTAATATAAGAAAGAGTTGTTTTTTAGTACCTACAAGTTAGGTTTTTTATATAATGAATTTGAGCAAAATCTTCTAAGGACAATTTTAGGGTGCAAATATCAAGACTCAGGAAAAAAGCATGTGATGAAATTCCTAGTAATAGTAGAGATTGTAGAACCTTCAGATAATCACCATGAAGAACATATTACAAACTAGAAAGAGTGATTCAATTATAGGTCAAAGCATTATACAATAAAATGAAGATATTTGACATGCCTAGTTGACAAGTAGCAATTAAGAATATGATATATGAAGGTATCATGAGAAATAGCCTTGAAGGAAACACTTACCTAATAAGGGTGACAGTCATGGTCTTATATCTTTGTTTGGCCTTTTTCAAATATTAATGATAGTGCAAAGAATATACTAAACCTAATAAACAACAATGCCAAAGCTAATCATATAAATAGTATCTCCCTTGAAAATGAGATAGTTAATGCTTATATGACCATAAATTAAGTAGAATATATGCTTATAGAAAAGTCTCTGTCAAATAGCTACCAACATCTTGAAAATGAAAAAATAGATATCAAGTCTAGAAGATGGTTTAATGGTTATGGTTCTGACCTGTTTTATATCTCTCTCTCTCTCTCTCTCTCTGTGTGTGTGTGTGTGTGTGTGTGTGTGTGTGTGTGTGTGTGTGTGTTTATTTTCCCTTTGTCAATCTAGGGTTACTATCCTACTGATTTCCAAATGTCTATGCCAAGGAAAAGATGTAGCTTCTTGCCAGTGTTTGACTTTTAGATAGACTGACTCCCACAGAGTATACACAGTCACCAAAATCTTAAAATCTTTGATACAATCATAAAGTATTAGCTTGAACTTTTGTCTAACCTATAATCTAGATATACTTATCATAATTAACTGTCAAATTCTAAATATCTTTAATACCCTCATGAATTATTAGTTTGAACATTTGGATAACCTATAGTCTATGGGCATTAAGGGCCAAAGATGGGGAGCTTTGAGAGAATCAAGAGCAAGGAAGGCATAGAGTAAATCCACCCGATTAGTATTCTACCCTCTGAAGCCCTCTCTTTTTCCTTCCTCTCAACCCTATTTCAACTTGTCTTCAACAAGAAGTTCAAAGAAATAAGTGTTTCTTTTCTTCCATTATCCACCACATCTAGAGGAATAGCTACATGATTAACAGCCACCTGCAAGAAAACAATCACACATGATTCACGGCCACCTATAAGAAAGCAATTATTCATTTCTTAAAACTTGTTCATGGGCAAACCCTATCCTGCAAAATGCTAATCTAATATCACTCACCAAAGTTCAGAAAATGCTTGTGGAAATATTATGTGTTTCTATTCTTTTGCATCAACTTTATCACCTATCTCATGAAATGCTAATTTGATATCACTCACCAAAGTTTAGAAAATGTGCACAGAAATATTATGTGTTTCTACTATTTTGCATCGACTTTATCTAAATTTTGTTTCTTGGAATTTTGTTATGACCCAAGTTGGTCAAAATTTTGACCAACCTACGTTGGGCAAACTAATGTTGGTCAAGATTTTAACCAAAGTGGGAAAATATTTTCTTTTTGTGACCAACATGGGAATGAAAACAAAAAATAAAGAGGATTTATAGTTTTGTTCAAAAAATTTGGTAGAAAAATGGGTGCAAATCTACTAGTGATATCTCTAAGAAATTTTTGGAACTAGAATAAAGTTAGAAACTAGGGAGGGAGAACTCTTCTAAAGATGAAGTATGTTGAAAGAGAGAGGATGTTCTAAATGAACTTGGTATCAGTTGTTGCAAATAGAATTTAGTGAATGGAAGAGCTCATATTGACAGAGGGATTTCTCAAATCCAAAATTTCATTGTGCTATGACATGTTGTGTTGCCATCAATGCCAAAGAGGAGATTTTTGGATACAATTGATTAATTATGTGTTGTCCTTTATATTACACAAATGTCATAATCATTATCAATCAGTATATGTCAAGCTCACTCAGGCAGTGAAGATAGTTCTCAATGTCTACCGAGCATTCCTATGTTTGCCTAGTTCAGAAGGTAGTGTCTGCCGCGTTCACTCAAGTGTTGAAGGAAAAGTTGCAAAAAGTGAGTTTTAACTAAACTCACTTAGGTAATGAAGGAAAATTAGATGGAACCAGTGCTAATCGAGCTCACTCAATTGCTAAAGAATTTTCATAAGTTTGCAGTGTTAACTAAGCTTCTGTTGGTTAACAAAGGAAATTTTCTCATAGTTAATTTCTACCCAGTAGGGTTGGCTAACAAAGGATTTTCTTATTTTGTTGTATTAAGCTTAATTAACTTATCTATTGATTCCATATGACTAAGGAGATGAATATTGATTATTGTAAGTTGTATTTAAGTCAACTTGACAAAGTGAAAGATATAAGTATAAGGTCAAGTTGTGATTTCAAAGTATCCAAGTAGCAAGTGGAAGTGGATGTGTGAGTTATGGTGATGTGATTGAAGATCTATTGATGAGTAGAGGAAGCAAATTTGAAGGATAAGCAGAATATCCTTGTGGTGTAGCAAAGTCATATTCGATCAAGAAGGATTAAGTACAAGCCAGAACAGAGATATGAAATTAGCAACTACTTGTAGTCAAATTAGGTCATCTCATTGTTACTCTCTAACCATTGTAGTAGTAATCTAAATCTTTTAACAGAGTTGGCTTAATAACTATTTGAAAGTCCTCTAAAAAGGTGGCAATTCTATTGAATTTTTCTCAAGACCTCTAATTAGGCCACTCCTAATAGGGTGATTAAATCTTTTAACAGGGTCACACCTAACAGTGTGTTTTATATCCTTTAATAGGGTTGGCTCCTAATAGGGTTCACTTCAAAAGAGAGAAAATCAGTAACTAGTTACTATTTATGGTTTTTCCCAATAAATCTTGGTGTCAAATGTGTTCATGCTATTTTCTTTATGTGTTTCCATTTAAGTTAAGGTAATGGTAATCACAAATAACATCTAATGGTTTATATGTTAATCTTTTACTATGCTAATCCATTTATTACTAAGTTGTAGCATTTTGTGTGTTTAACAAGCTTTAGCAGTATTCAGTTATCTATTTACATTTTGTACTAACATCTAAGGGATCTGAGATTTATTTTAGTAGTAATTGATTCACCCCTCCCCTCTTAGTTACTCCTCTTATCTTTCCAACACATATATCATCAAATTGTGCAAACAAGCATGTATCATTAGATAAATCTAGATAGAACACATTATGTCTTGTCTATTCTCCACTTCCAATTAGTTCACCTTTAGTATCAAATATCTTGACCTTCTTGTGATGTAATTAAACTATGTATCATAATCTACTCAACTATGCAACACTCAAAAAATTATATTTGTCCTTCAAACCAATAAACATTGTCACACCTAATCTTATTAGTCAATTTTATTTATCCTTTACCTTTCACAAGACATGGTGCATCATTACCAAACTTGACACAACTACCTTTATATTGTTCCAAGGTTTCAAACTTACTTTTATCACTAGTCATGTGATGTGAGAAGCCACTATCAATTATTCATCCATCAACTTTACTCACATATAAAATTAATGAAGTTTTTTCATCTTCATTAAAATCTTCATTCATAGCAACATAGACAACTTCATCATTATTATCAGACTCATTTTTAGTTTCTTCTTTAGCAATATAGAAATTTTTTTACCTTTATCTTTGTATTCCTTGTTTCTTCTATTGTCTCTTTCATCTCTTCTGCATTTATGCTTTCTTACTTTTCTTTCATCATTGTGTCCTCTATTAGGATACTTAGCAACAACATGACCAAATTTGTTGCATGAAAAGCATATTATAAGAAGTCTAACTTTGTATTTTCCTTTTCCTCTTAGAAATATCCTAGCCATTAATGCTTCAAGCTCATCAAGATCATCATCAAAGATATCTCTATCACTATTCACACATTTTCCTTTTTCCTTCTTATTAAGAACCAACTAAGGTTTGAAATCTAATTCAATAGTAGTATGAGTAAAATTATCAAAGTTTGATAATTCAAAAGGTAGTAAGTCTACCAACTAATCCTTCCAAAGTTAGATTGTTACCAAGAGTAAATCTCAGTTCTGGTACTGCAAAAACTCTAATATCATAAATAGGAAGTAGGGTTCTTAGTATCTTGTTGATCATAGTTTCATCATATTTCCATTGTATCTTTTTATATCATTTATCACTTCTTTGACTCATCCATGGTATTGAGCAATGGTTTCACCCTCTTTCATTCTCATCTCATCAAACTTGCCTCTCAAGCTTTCTAATTTTTCTCTTAAAACATTTGTGTCTCCTCCATAGATAGTCTCTAGTGTATCCCACATTTTCTTGGAAGTAGTGAACTCCTCTATATCATCAAACTTGGTATAGCTTAGAGTTGGTGCAATCTCCAACATTGCCTAATTGTGTTCTTTCTTCTCTTTCATCTACTGAGCTATCAAAGGTCTCGATATCTCTATGTATACATGTTCCACATAATGTATATATCCTTCTCTAATTCCTTCAGAATGAAACTTCATTAGATTCTATCATGTAGGGAAGTTCTCCTTCTTTAGCCTTGGTATCTCTTTTTGTGCATCTTGATCTTTAGCTTCAAGTACCTTCAAACTTTTCTTTACAAGCACCAAATCTCTTATACCAATTTTTATACTGATTTATAATAACTAAGAGGGGGTTAAATCAGTTATCCTTAGGTTTAGATGTACAAATCCAACTTTTAATCACTTCAAATACTTCAGATCTAATCATTAAGTAGGTTGGTCTCTATAACAAATAATCAACAACATAAAACTTGCAGATGACTATCCTAATAGTAACAAACTTTGCAAAGTATAAAACATTAATAGTAAAACATCTTAAATAAGATCCACACAAGTTTGATAGTAGGATTCAACGTGTAAACCCAATTTGGGAAAAACCACTAGTAATATTTCACCACTTTTTCACTCTTTAGAAGTGAGCTCTATTAGTAGACAACCCTATTAAAAGTTACAATACAAACTATTAAATGTGACCATGTTAAAATATTTAATCACCCTATTAGGAGTGGCTTGGTTAGAGGGCTCTAGAACATTCCATTAGAATTTCACCTTGATTAAAGGATTTACAAATTACTATTAATTCAACCTTAATTAAAGGATTTCAAACTGATATAATGGTTAGAAAGTAACAAAAGGGTGATTTGAATAAATACATATCAGTTTGCAAATATAGTTCACAATGTGGCTCATATGTTGATTCATTGACTAACCTCCATAATCATATTTATCTCTAATCTTCTTGGCACTCCTTCAATAAATCACACTTCACCTCTTCATAACTCTTCCTAGCCTCCTTAAGTTCACCAATAAATAGCATCAAAAAAACATCTTCTTGTCAACATTGATTAGGTCACCCTTATGCCTCCTTAAATAGGTAGGTATAATATTTTTTAGCTTAAACATCATTTTAGATCTTAGGGTTTGGTTAGATTTATTGAATCCTTTCATCATTTTATTATTCTCCTCCCTTTCTAGATACTTCTCCAAACTTCTCTTTGAATCTATGCATAGAAATTCTCAAACACAATTTCCCTTGAATCAAATGTTATAGGTCATCCATCCTTATCTTTTACATGTTTTACATATTCCAATAATTCAATTATGTCACATGGAAATCAAGATAATAGAAAAAATAACTAATCTCAACAACTCAAACTCTTTCTCTATATTTTACTATGTCTTTTCCACACGAAGCACTTCTTAGATCTTAGTACTAGATTTGCAAACTTGCATCACAATAATTCCTTTGATCTCTTACTCACATTTACTAATCTTCTTTACTTATCGTATACACTTGATCAACTTGATACATTACACCCTTTATCACAACGAAAATAAATTTCCTTTATGCCAAGTCCTCAAAGTAATTCATTGAGTCATCCTTGAGACTTTCCCAATTACAATTGTAGTAGGACCTCATTAAGATAACACACTACATTACATCTTTTCATAATTACATAATATTGTCAACTCACACTGTTTACAACTTCTCATATATGCAACCTCAAACTTCTTGCACTCACTAAGATCATCATTATGATTTCTTCTATCTCTTTCTAGATATGCTCATCCATACTCTATCCCTATTAGGAGATATAATCCAAATATTAGAAACCACTTCTCAGGAACTCTATCTATAAACAATCTTCTATAAATCTTAAATAATTGCTACCAGGCTTCAACTTTTGCACACACTCTCAGCCATGTCATTGAGACACACTACAACACATGTCCTCAATCATGCTTAAGATTAGTTTCAATCCCCAATCCATAAAATCTATATCTCTATCTATTGCTCTACCAATCTTCTCAGTATGTTGACATCAATGAAAAATATAGTCATGAATGCAACACATAGACATGTTATCAATCTCTCCAATGCTCCAACAATGATAGGATACTCCCCCATAGGAATATCATCAACATTCACACTAACAATATCCCCCTTTGGTATTAATGGAAAAATAGATGAAAAAATCTAAGTCCCAAGAATACCAAACATATTATTTTGTTGCTACTACTACTCTCATCTTTTCAAATCCTCTTCATCATTCAAATCTTAAACTATCAGGAACAACTCTTCATCAATTATTTCTCCCCCATTGATACACTTCCCTTATTGAAATATCTCTACTTCATTCTATATCATCTTTCTCATGCTATCTTTGTCCCCTATTGACATCAATCTTTTCTTCATAACTCAAGAGATAGTTTTCATGCATTTCCTCACCCATTGACATCAATGAAAAAGGCATCATTATGTCAATATGCTATTCAATATCTTCAACTAGCTCAAGTGTCCAAAGATACTATTCAATACCATCTACCAAGAGTCCTTCATGACTTAGCTTAATCATAGATACTCCCCCATAAAGGAAGCATCAACATTTAGTCCAAATAAATAATAGTGTTTTGTACCATTGGACTAATGTAATCTCTACATCATCTACTCTAAAGTAGGCTAGGGCATAACATAAAGCATAACTTAAAAATACTCATTTGTATCCTTAGGAAAAGAATTTGTAAAAACATCTACAATATGCTCTTTTGTATTCACATATTCTAGTCTAATCTCTTTCTCGGCAACTTTTATCTCAAAACATGATACTTAACATATATGTGCTTTATCTTAGAATGTAGCACAAGATTCTTATACATACTCATTGTACTTGTGTTATCACAACGTATGATAATAGTGTTATGGTTTCACAATGCACATCCCATTTCTCCTAGAAATGGGGACCCCCTACTTTATTTTTTGCTTTTTGGAATCCTAATCTAGGGTTTGAATCTTTTCTAGGGTTTTGTCTAGTATTTTTAGTTAAATCTATGTCTTGGTTCAAAAACCTAGATCATGGAAATCATCATCAAAGTACATAATTCATTTTGCAAAGAAAGATGGGGCACCAACACACCTCCCCAGGTGCACTAGTGTACCAAAATTCATAGGAAAGCATCACACCTCAATGATGCGCACCAATGCATCAACACAGTTGTGCAGCACCAAGGAGTGCACTGGGTCCTGAGTCTATAAAACCTCAGGACCCCCTCTCTTTCCTTACTTCATTCTTCCTTTTGAGCTTCAATCTTTTGTAATAGTGCACTTGTTGAGGTGGGCATCTCTGCTCCTCACATCCACCTTCACACATAAGTAACAATCATGTTTAACACTAAAAAGGTGTGTAGCTGTACCCCTATTTAGGTGCATAGCTAGGCACCTTTTTTCTTTACATTAAAACCTTAAGCCTAAAAAACTTGAAAATAAGAAAACCTAACTAAAGGTGCACAGATACACACCTTTAAACTCATAAGCATCCCTTAGAAAGAAAAAAGGTGTGCATTTAGCGCACCCCATGAAGTGCACCTTTAAACTCATAAGCATCCCTTAGAAAGAAAAAAGGTGTGCATTTAGCGCACCCCATGAAGTGCTCTACAACACACCTAATATTTAAAAAATTTTCCAAGAGGTGTGCCAAGTGCACCCTTTTTTGCACATAAGGGATTAAAAAGTTAGGTTTTTAGGTGTTTTTTTAACGTTTAAGGTTTCTATTTTTTTTTGTATCTGTATTAGGGCTTAAATTAATCAATTTTTCTTCGAATTTGGACTAATATACATTGTTTTTATGTACATTAAATAGCTTCTTACTTGTCCTTCTTTGCTGGAAAGATGGTCCCAAAACCCATGGTTTTCAAGTTTCAAGGTGTTTCAGCCAAGTCATGCTTTCAAGATGATTATTCAGAGATCTAGAACACTGAATTGGGTCATACATATTTGAGTGCATTCATGGTATTATGAAACAAACCCATCAAAATATCCCTAATGATATTTTCTCTAATTCGATTGGGACTCATTAGTGTAGCATCACACCCAACATCGATACAATCCTCAGAGTTGATCATGACACTAGTAGAAAACTATGTTTCTAAAGAAAGGGTCATAAAGAGTATAACTAGAGAGATTATACTAGATCTCTAACCTAAGAACATAGAGAAGATGTTCCATCTTCCAAGAGTAGATCAATTCATTAGATTGACCTATCATCAAGTGGAGAAATGGTATAGGGAACATGTAGAGGAAGCTTCTAACATCATCTAGTCTTCATACCTTAATAAGAAGACTCGGCTAGGATGTAAAGTAGGTAAAGTGGGCATGAAAAAAGGTTAGATGAAAGGAGATATTGGATATTCTATAATAATCTTGAGCAAATTCATGGGTTTTCCAGTGTCACGATACTTGAACATATGGATGGTGCATTTTATTGAGACTATCAAAATAGCAGAGATGTTAATTGATTGGGGTTCCATTCCTATTGAGAACTTAGGTGAGAAGCTGGTAGTAGTTAAGAATAACCAAAAATTTTATATGACATCATATTTGGTATACATGTCAGTTGCAAGGGTGACGGATTATCCAGGACTCTACAAAAAGGGTAGAATGCAAGATGCAAATGCTTGGTCATATATAGTTTATCCCTTGTTGGTAAAGAAAAGGCTTCTAGAGCATAGCAAGGAATACAAGATAGTGAATGAAGCACTTATATTCACAATTATCTAGTTGATTGAGGAGGATTTGTGAGGAGGATGTCAGATGAGGTAGTGGCTAAGATTTTATAGATTGGAGCCTACTACATTTAGTATTGAACATTCACCTATCTAAGGGTATCGGGTACTACTCTCGATCCCAAGAAGCTCCCTAGATATCCAAGTGATAGACTTATACTACTGGAGATTGCATGACAACTCTTGTCTACCTATGACAGAGTTAGGAAGCAACATAAGATAACCTATGTGTGGTCCATTACTATAGGACCATTTAGCGTGGTCTAAAGACAAGATATTCCATCTTTTGAGTCTGAATAAGATCAATATCCTTTGAATGAGTATAATTCTCCTTGGCCCTATTTTGATAAGATTGGAAGGGTGTAATATTTGGCTAGTAAGACATTTCAACATGAAGATGCAATCGAGGATCATTTTATGAACATAGTAGATGACTATGATATCAAAATAAGAGATTATTGTTGGATGAGTCTGTATCTAGCAACTAATGCTTTGAAGATTAAGGTTCCTTTAAAGGTTGTGCAACAAGATACTAAAGATTTCCTTGATCCATTGTTTAATAGGGACTAGATTGGTGATCAACCTATTATGAATGCTGAGGTTAATAAGGAAGAAAACTTAGATATCAATCATAGGGCTAGGCACATCATCAAATTGACAAAGGATTGGATTAAAAGACCTTTCAAGTTGGATACAATTCCTCAAGTGGTAATCTTCCATGCTCAAGCCTGACTAGGAAGAGGTGGAGGAGCTAAGGTTACAATGCCTATATTTATAGCTTAGTCCCCAGTGAGGCTAGAAATAATGCACCAACTTGATAGGGAAGTTTGATATTATAGGGCTCAAAAGGGTAAAGGCAAGAGGAAGAGAACTTCTCCCAAACAAGCCTAGCTAGAAGAGGAAGCAATTCAAGCACCTCCATAGCCAAGGGTGGAAAGTGTATAAGGGTTAGAAAATATTGAAGCTACACAAACCAAAGACAATCCTCATGTGCCACCAACAAAACAAGGCCAAGGAGAAATTGAAACTAAAGTGAAAGAGGTAACTCCACCTCAACAAGAGGTACAAGCCTCCCCATCTGCTCCTAAGAAAAGAAAGATCAAGACTCCAATCAGGAGGAGACAAAAGGTGATTAGGAGAGTTATCCCTTTCCCATCAGTGACAAAAGTTATCCCAAAAGAAGAAAAAGAAGAGGATGATGAGGATGAAGAGGATAACCTTCCTTTGAACATGAGGACTCATCTTGCAAGAGCCATGGAGTTGGAATGGAGAAGAGGCTCTACAATTACACTACCATCCATTCCTGAGTAGTCTATTCAGTCCACTACATTAGAAGATGAATTTTAATAATGGATTGATGAGTAGGATATGGAGGGGACTGATATCTTCAAGATGTCAAATATTTATTTTATGTCAATTGGCACCGAATTGGTGGACAAAATAAGACACAATCCAACTAATCAACCTCAATAGGAGGATTGGATTCAGTTACCACCTGAGCCAAAAGGGCTCGAAGTAGCTCCACCATTACCCATTCAAGTTACATTTTGTTTAGATAAAGGATCAACCACTCCTCTTCCTCCAAACATTGAAGAAGAATAGGTTCAAGTAGAACCAGAGGAAGAGCCACAATAGGTATCTACCAATGAAGTGTTAGAGGAAGGACAAATAAGTGAGTATCCTTAGCAAACTTTCCAAGACATAGAGGTGAGAACTGTGGACTCCACAGATATAGAGACTCTCAGTGTGGATCTCTCATAGAAAGAGAAGACTCAAGAGAGAAGTGATAAGGGGAAAAGCATAGCAAAGAAAAATCCTTCATTTTCAAAAGGAAAATCCTTGATAAAGCATGTTCCAAGATGATTGAGGAAGGAAGTGATTAGAAACAAAAGGCAGCAATTGACTACTGAGGAAGAGGATAGGATGGAATTAATTGAAGTTCTTAGGAAACTTGAATCACCACCAAAGGATGCATGGGCATTAGCTTTCATTATGAGTGATTAGAACCCAGACTTATTTGTTCATGTGGCTATCCCTCCTTTGCATGTAGATGTTGAACAATTGACTCCAAGAGATTATTAGAACAAGGAGGTCATGCTTGGGAAACCTACATTAGACATGGCTAAGTTGATGGTGACAGCAAGAATTAAGGAAGTGTTTAAGCATGTAGAATAAGATGTGGTAGAATTGATAACACTTTAGAGATAGAATGAGATCATAAAAGGATATCTGAATGAAGTTGTTGTTCTTTTAGATCCTACAAATCCCAAGGAAACTTTGAATGTAGCACTAGAGAAAAAGGATAAGTGGGCAGTATAGCTAGACTCATTTTTGAAAGCTTGTCAGCAATGGTGAGAAAGTTTTGAAGAGAAAGGTGTACAAATTATACAATGAAATCTTAAGTTGCTACACCATATGCAAGATAATGCAGATAAGCTAGTGGCCATTTTGAATCAAGATTTTAGTCTAATGGATGAAGTACATACCTAGGGCAAGGACTTACAAGCACTATAGTTGATTAAAGGAAAAAGGTATCAGATGTTAATAGAGGTATATGCGGCAGAAGAGTTAGATTGGATTGATGATTTGATAGAGAAGATTGTGGATGGCAATAAAGTAATGGAGATATTACATGCAGAGATTCATAAGCTCAAGGATCAAACCCAAGAGCAAATTTTGGAGGCAAATAAACATTATAGTGATGTGTGTTTAGACATTTTTGAAGATGATTCAAGGGAAAAATTGATACTTGTAGAGGTAGTACTTGAGCAATTTTGGAAGACTTTTGAAGAAGCTTCTAATGATGAGGACATTAGACAAGCATTTAGAACATAAGAAGCATTAATAGACTTGAATGTGAAATTTGGAGATTTTGCAGAGACTCACATCGAGGTGAGCAACTATAGAAAGAAAGTGAAGGATGACAAATATGAAGCCTTAGATTTTCTAGATGCAGCCTAAGTCATCAATATTTTCTAGATGTTTTGAAGAATTCATAGGTGCACTAATAGTTAACTACTAGTTCTAATTATAGAGTCTCCCATTCATTGAAAATATATTTTGATGGCAGTTTACCTCCTATAGACATCTAGTGAATGTGGAGCTTCTATTTTTAGCACTTCTAGACACTCCTACATCATCTAAAGGCTTTCTTCTTCTTATTTTCTCATGTTCTCTTTGTTTTAAGACATTTAAAGGCTCATGCATCCATTTAATAATATAAAATATGGATGGAGTCCTACTAAGCACCAATTAGAGATTTAGCTTGTACACAAATAGATTTGTTTTATTAGTTTAGAAGCATATGATTGGATAAATATATATCTCTCTCATCACAAATTGAGGAGAAATTTTCTTATAAATTTTGGAATGTAATATGTATCCAGGGCTGCCATTATTTTGATGCAATAATATATGCTATTGGTACTCTCATTTGGAATGTAATGATTCTTGTCTAAGTGTGTTATATTTTGTGAATGTATGTTCATGAAGTGTAATTAGGCCAATAGTTTTATTGCATCATTTTGGTTGTGGAATCTTTTAATTCTCATGTTTGCTACGGGTCTACAAGTTCCACTAACATACTTAGTTCAAGAAGAGATCACCATATTGTTCCTACATAGCTCTTCATCTCACATGTGCACACTTTTTGTGGCCTTGTGATTTGATGAAAAGTAAAACATATTATAGTTACTGAATTCTCATCGATGATCACATCAGTGGAATTAAGGAAGTGTTGCTCCTATTTTCATTGGTTACCTATCGATCTTTTTAAAGGCTTAACTCACAAATGTGTTGTTTCCATGGCTTATGTCCATTAGGATTTTACTCTTCATGTTATTTTCTTAAATTTCCTTTTACCATATCTTTGTTATTTGCTTTACTAACCTCTTGGTTAAATTAGGAATTCATATAGTTGCATTGTTAGATTGCATTCATCATAAAATAGAAAAATACAAAAAATATATATTTCTTTTGTGCAGTTATTCTTTTAAGATAGCAAATAGATTCAAAACCTTATCCAAATTGTTTTGAAAAAGAAAAGGCCTCCTATGAAAAAATACATTTATCTTCAACTGAGTGGATTCTAGTAGGTCACAAGATCACCCAAAACCTTGGAGTTGATCCTAGATTAACTTTTCAAGAGAGGAATTTGAAAGGATTCCTTTCACTAAGCATCGTGCAAAATGATAGCTCAATAGAAGTGGCACTAAAAGGAGGGCCTTAACATTTGGAATAGGAGAAAAAACTTGCAATTTCAAGATTCTACATCTTTTACAAGTTCAAAAAATATTTTGAGCTTCTAAGCTTTTGAGGTGCACCAGGTGCATAGGTGTGCCATTATTTTGAGAGTGTACTTCTTCAAAGGTGCAATTTTTCCAGAATTGATACAAATTGGAGGATTTGAAACCATCATCCCCATTTTAGTGACTTCAAGTTCTTTACCAAGTGCACATGAGTTCCTCAAACTTAGCCATTTTTGCAAGCCTCGCAATCACAAAGGAATTTCCCAAATTCTACCACTTCCATTCAAAATTTTGCCATCTCTTCAATTTCACCTCCACAACAACCACCCGTCGTTCCACCAAATCCTCCAATGGTCTTTTTTGCAAATTTTCTAGACTTACCAACTAACTTGACAGGTGTACTCAATGATCTTCCTAAGAATCCTAAGAATTTTTGCCCGAGGTTCATCTATGGAGAGACATGAACCATTGAAGATCACATTAAGGTATTCAAGGAAATTTGCAACTGAAAGTAGATTGCTAACAAGAATGTGGTTCTTCTCTTATTTTTCTACTCTTTGGGGGAAGTTGCCTTTAATTGGTACATTAATTTTCCACTCGGATGTATTGGAGACCGGGATACTTTCCAAAAATTGTTCTTGGAACAATTCAAAACCTTCATCAACCTAGGTATGATACATCAACAATTCATATCAATCAAAAGGGACCCTGCTAAGATAGTTTCATGCTTCAACAATCGCTTTCATATGGCATACCTCAAAATGGAAATGCCATACACTATACTAGTTGAAGTTGCTATTCAGATTTAATTGAATTCTATGGACCATCTTACTGCTATTTTTCTAAAAAGACTCCCTACAAAAAATATTGACACATTGGAAAAATTCTTTGCAAAAATGATTACCTTCATTAAACAAGCCAATTCTATTATAGTAGGCACCTACTCTACAAAACCCAACTTTAAGATATCCAAGATATGAACCTCCAAAAGTTACTTTCTTTGAGCAGAAGGCAATAGCTTTTGCTAAGGCAGATAATAGTTTTGCCTTCGAGTTTGGTCAAATGAAGAAGATCATGTCACAAATGAACAATGAGTTGACTTTCTTGAGGTTATCACAAGGAGAGAATAACAAATTTTAACAAAATGATTCTAGTCCTTACAACAACAACAACTATGGTTAGAACTACAATAGGAATTTCAATGGAAACAATAATGCAGGAAACATTAAGAAACGAAACAATTTCAATCCTCCTAATCATGACAATGGCTTTTAAAGATGAAATTGAAAATGGAATACTCAACCAAATAATGGAAGCATTCATGTAGATAACAATAACAATAATTTTCAATATATGGACATCAATTAGTATGACAATGGTCAAAATGCACCCAACAACAATGGTTCATACTACAATGGAAATCAAGACATAAATCAGAGTTCAAAAGAAAATGATAGTGTCCCTCATGTGCAATTTAATGTTATGCTACTAGAATCTTATGATTCTGTACAAAACACATAGGTGGAACAACTAGCCAATAAAGAATTATCTTTTTCATTTAGTCAAGAACCGGACATTTAGCCTAAAGAAATGCTTGCTTTTCACGATGATAATCAAAATACTTACAATCTGTGAAGTAGAAAAGAATGTACAATAGATGGAATTCTGCTAGCATTACAATCAACTCCTCCCAATCCAAGAGCAATTAACAACCTAGTACTAATCAGGCCACTATAAGGAGGACAACAAAATTAGAATCAAGGAAATATGCCAATGATCTTGAAAAATCCTGTCTAGTCTACTGAAAAGTATAGTGTAGTGGAAGATTTAAAATGAACAAAGACCAACATGTCCATGTTTGACATGTTGCAAAACCATCCTCATCAACAAGAAGCACTGATGAAAACTCTTGATCATAAAAAAGGTACCCCATAGTATAAGTATTATTCCTCAAAAGATAGTATCTCAACAAGTCAATGCTTCAGAGGCAATGCCAACTATGATTAAAGACAAGGTTGAGGTCCCCCTATTTCTACTTAGCATTAAGATATATGGGAAGAATCTTCATAATTGCCTAATTGATTCAGGGGCCTCGTGTAATGTTATGCCACTATTGATAGCACAAAGTTTAGGAGTCACTCCTCAGCCCTCCAACCAAATAGTGGTACAATTGGATAAAACAAAGGTGAAAGTCATTAGTGTGTTAAAAAATGTTTGGTTACAGTTGATAGTTGATCCTAGAATTCAAGGCATCATTGATATACATGTGGTTGATATTCTAGAAACATATAGACTACTACTCAGCAAATAATGGATAAAATGCCTAAGAGGATGGTTTTCTATGGATCTTACTCAGTTATGGTTACCATGGAAAGGGTTGATCAATCAAATCAAGATAAACACATAACCAAAACTAAAAATAATGATTACATAATGCAATGCTCCAAATGAGGTGGCATTCTTACAAATAGATATGGGCCCTTACAAAGTGATGGCTTTTGATACAACTTCATACAAAATATCAGATGATCAAGATGAAAAATCTAGGATTTCAATCCCAAAGGACGAGATCATAACACAATTCATAGATGACATGGTGGCTAACTTATAATTTTTAGGAGAAGAAGCTGACCCTTGTATCCTCCTTCTCCAAGGATTTTGCTAATTGCATAAAGTTAGTCATTCAGAGTTTGAATGTTCATTATGCCAAGAAGAAATCGCTAAGGTATTAACATAGATGATGGGACTAAAGAGTGGTAATGTTCCAAAAGATGAACCCACAAAAAATCAAGATCCTATAAACATATCTGACTCTATGGAAAAAGTTGAAGAGGAAATTAAAGATCTAAATGCATTCATATAGTAATACCTCCTCAGATGGTGGGGGTTTGTCTTCTCCTCCACTAGGAATGATCAAAGTCCAAAGAAGGAAACATTAAATAAAAGGTCAAGGATGGACTTTAGTAGTCATCTATCGTAAACCCAAAGTCGATGAAATTATAGAATTGATAGGGGAAGTCTAGGATAAACAAGAAAAATATACACCACCTATATCAAGGACTAACAAGGGAAAATCATCAAGTCCACCTCATGATAGACTACAGTGGATCCCCAAGAAACAATCCTTTTAGGCTCAAGTGAAAGAAAAGCTAAGGACAAATAAGCATAAGGTTAGGAAGCCCAAAGAAGATATGATCTGGACACTTCACTTTGATAGTTCCAAATGCAAATTAGAAGCTAGTGTAGGTATTGAGTTGATCAACCCAAAAGGTAAGTCTTTCTATAGAGCATATCAATTATAGTTTAGATGTACTAATAATGTTGTAGAGTATGAAGCATTGATCTCAGGATTTTTTCTTCACATTGGAGAAAGGAATCACAACTCCCATAGTCAAGGGAGATTCTCAATTGGTTACAAGACAAGTGAAATCAATATACTCATACAATGATAAGAGGTTTCTTGCTTATAGGAAAAGAGTATGGTATTTAATGGATGATTTTGAGGCTTTGAATATTAGGTCTATTCCAAGGAAGAAAAATATAGTAGCAGATGCCCTCACTATTTTAGCTAGTGCATTACAACTTGTTGAGAGAACGAAATTAAAAAGAATTTTTAGTCAAATTGGTTGTTTCTCCATCTATCCCAAAAAATATTAAAAACTTCCAAGTCTTTTAGGATGATCAACATATACTCAAACTTATCATGTGAAATTGCCACTTTAGATAGCAGGAGATTGATGACACGCTAGACAACAAACCTAAAGATGATGAACTTGAAGATGAAGATGGGATCCTAAAATTAAAAACCAATATTATTCCTATGGGAATGGTTGAGTTGGAATGTATTTTTTATTGTAATGAATCAGCACTTAATAGAAGAATGGTCAAAGAAAAACGGATCAAGGAATGTGATTCATACAATTTGGAAATTGATGAAGATCCTAGAATAGTAAGGATCAAAAAGGCATGTAATGCACAAGAAAGGGAAGATATGCTCAAATTACTTATAGAGTATAAGGATTTCATTTCTTGGAGTTATGAAGAGCAAAAAATATATGATCCCGAGATTATTATGCATGGCATTCCACTGAAACCTGATGCAAAACCTTTTCGGCAAAGAAAAAGGCCTGTTAATCCTATCATTGAACCACTAATAATGAAGCAAGTTAAGAAGTTTCTTGATGCCAATATCATCTTCCCCATTCACTATTCTACATGGGTGGATAACTTGGTTCCTATATAGAAAAAGACTGAAGAGATTTTTCTTTGCATAGATTTTCGTAATTTAAACTTTGCATCTCAAAAGGACAATTACCCTTTACCCTCACTGGATGAAGTTCTACAAATTGATAATGGTTCAAAGATGATGTCTTTCTTGGATGGATATTTAGATATAATCAAACAATGGTTGATGAAGAGGATAGGTTGATGGCCTTTATGACTAAATGGGGAATTTTTGCTTATAGAAGAATGCCTTTTGGATTGATTAATGTAGGAGCTACATTTTAATGAACCATGGATGAAGCTTTTAAGGGATTGATAAATAAGTGTATAGTCATCTACATGGATAATTTATCTAATCAAAGCACTCAAATTTCTGATCTAAGATAGGTATTCAATAGATGTCATAAATACAACATATCCCTCAATCCCAAGAAATGTTTGTTTGGGGTTACTAAAGAAAAGATCCTAGGTCATATCATCTCTAAAGTTGGAATCTCCATTGATTCTAATAGAATTGAAGCCATTTTGAATTTATTTCCTCCTCATAGTCAAAAAGAACTAAAGTATTTCACTGGGAAGATAAATTTTGTGTAAAAAATCATAAGTGGATTTGCGGAGATAGTTTGTCCCCTTAATGATTTACTCAAAAAGGGAGCTAAAAGAAAATAGGTTCTAGAGATTAAGAAATCATTTGAGGATATCAAGGTGGCCATTTCTATGGCCCCAGTACTAGTGAGTCTAGACTATGGACTACCTTTCAAAATATACTTTTTTGCTTTGGAACATTCATGTGATGGGATTCTTACACAGAAGAAGGAAAAGGAAGATGAAAGGCTCATTGCCTTTATGAGTTTTCCTCTAAAGAATGGTGAGTTAAACTATTCTAACCTCAAAAAATAGTCTTTTTATTTAATCAAAGTGGTAAAGAAGTTCTGCCATTATATACTGAGGAGCAAGGTATATGTGATTATGCCTGATCTAGTGGTTAATACATTGTTGATGGAAAATGAGCTTGGTGAAAGATGAGGAAAATGGATGGCAATCCTTCAAGAATTTGATTTAGATATTCAACCCATGAAGTTAGTAAGAGGCCAAGGATTATCAAAAATAATAGTGAATAACCAAATTGAAGATGAAAATCAATTTTGGTTTGATGGTGAAATAGATCAGAAAAAGATTATAGTATCTCAACTTGATATTGACCAAGGTATAACAATAGATGTCTGGTACTAGGATTTTTTTTACTATCTTTTACAAAATCAATACCCTAATTGAATGAATAGTTCACAGCATATGGGACTCAAAATGAAGTGTGAATCTCACATCATGTATGATAGAAAATTATACAAAAGGATCTATGAAGGAATTTACTTTAAATGCTTGTGACGTGAGGAAGTAAAAGAAGTTTTGGAACAGTTTCATGATAAGTATGGCACAGGACATGGTTCGGTAGAAGCAACTGCTCATATGATTTTAAGATTAGGTTTTTTCTAGCCCATGATATTCAAAGATACCTTTGAGCATGTGCATACTTTTCATATTTGTCAGACTAGTGCTAATAGAGAAAGACATCTAGCAATGCCATTACAATCGTGTTTAAGATATGCCCCTTTGCAAAGTGGGGGTTGGATTTTGTTGGTCCAATGAACCCACCATCATCAATTGGGCACACTTTTATTCTCACAACTATTATTACTAAGGTGGTTATAGATTTATTGGAGGAACACATTGTTACTAGATTCGGGATGTCATTTTCCCTAGTGTGAGATAATGGATCAACTTTTGCATCAGTATTCCTAACTCAATGGGTACTATAAAATTAATTTATTATCAAGTTCTCTTCAAATTATTATCTACAAGGAAATGGTGTGGCTGAATCTACAAGAAAGAACTTGATCACAGTACTAAGGCATTTGTTGAAAGAAAATACTAGGGATTGGCACACTCAACTTAAATATGTGCTATGGACAAACCGAGTGAGGGTCAAGAATGCTTTAGGCACATCCCATATCTTCTTGTCTATGGAAAAGAACTAGTATTTCCACTTAACCTCAAAATTTAGGTTTTGAAATTCATGAGTGGGTATGTTGAAGATGCTAAAATAGTACAAATCAGATTGATGAATCTTTTGGAGATGGATGAAAAATGGATAGCTTCTTTGGAGCATGTGGAAAAACATCAAGTTTTCATCAATATGTGGTTTGATAAGAGAGCCATGATAAATTCTTTCCAAATATCTAACCTTTTTTTACTTTAGGACAAGGCAAAAGAAAAGTTGGGTAGCCACACTAAGTTTCAATGCTTGTGGATCGATCTTTATCAGATCGTGAAAATTTTGGGAGAAAACTCTTTTAGGCTAAGTTCCTTACAAGGGGAATTGGTTCCATTACTAGTCAATGGAAATTTTCTTAAGAATTACTCTAAAGCCTAAAAGATAGACATAAAAAAAGAAAAAAATATTTCTGCAAGTGTGTTTCTTTGCGATTGTGTATTTACTTTCAGTTGTGTGCTTGTTTTCAAAGTTGTGTCAGTCTAGTGGTTAGGTGCGCTCAAGATTTTATCTTGACCTATCTTACTAACCATTATTTTGGTTATAATTTTAGGAAAAGGCATTTCTTTGTCAAAAAAAATTTATGATTTTTTTTCCCATACCAACTAAGGAATGGATGTTACTTGCAATAATAGGGGACTTTCAATCTTGGATCCAGGATTACAGATCAACAAGTTCTCAACACTTTTCAATTTAAAGATCAATTATCTTAGGTGTTTTTGAACCAATGTTGAAGGTAGCAAGGGATATTCCAACCCCCTAGTTCAAATAGAAGGGTCTTCTTGAAGGAATTGCCAAGATCATTGTTTGGTGTGAGAGTTTCTAAAATGTTCTTAGTAGAGTGATGCAAGGGATGTTCACAAAAAATTGAATCTAAGAAATGACATCAATGTCTTGGCCATACAATCTAAGTGTGGTTAAGGTATAGAAAGAAAATAAAAAAGAAAAGGTGTTAAGAATGAAGGATTCTACAAAGTTTGAGAAAGGTAATAACTAAAGGTATATGCACTCTAAAAGTATCAAAATCATTGCTTCATTGAAGAATCAAATGGTGACATTATGAACTACATAAAACAATTATTCAAAAGATTTCCCTAGACTTCAAAATAAAAAGTGACAACCCACTAAGAGCCCTTGGAACTAATCTCTCATTTGGTTAGACAAAGGATTGATAAATAGCTTTCATGAAGATTCTCGACGAATGGACCCAAAGGGGTGGAAGATTGTTTCCAAGTTGTTGGAAACTTTTGATAGATTACATTTTGAGATGTTGAAGGAAATGGATACACTAAACACACACTAAACTTGGAGATTTGAGATTTTGAGGTTTTGACTGTAAGGTGACTCAAAATACACTTGGAGTATTTAGGATTCAGTTGGTGTTGGACACATGTGGAAGGAATGTTTGTTGATGAATAAATTCCTTCATCATTTCTTCCTTTTTTTCTAGGCTATTTTTTGTGGTTTCATAATGCATGACCCATTTCTCCTAGAAATGGGGATACCCTACTTTATTTTTTGTCTTTCTAGAACCCTAGTCTAGGGCTTGAGTCTTTTCTAGGGTTTTGTCTAGTATTTTTGGTTAAATTTGGGTCTCGGTTCAAAAACCTAGATCACAAAAATCATCATCAGAGTACATAGGTCATTTTGCAAAGAAAAATGGAGCACCAATGCACCTCCCTTGGTGCACTAGTGTGCCAAAATTCATAGGAAAGCATCACCCCTTGGTGATGCATAGCAGTGCAGTTGCACAGCACCAAGGGGTGTACTGGGTCTTGGGTCTATGAAACCCAAGGACACACCATCTTTCCTTACTTTATTCTTCCTTTTGAGCTTCAATCTTCCACAATAGTTCACCTAATTAGGTGCACATCTTCACTCCTCACATCCACCTTCACACATAAACAACAAACATGTAAAACACTAAAAAGGTGTGCAGTTGCTCACCTATTTAGGTTCACAGTTGTGCACCTTTTTTCTTTACATTAAAACCTTCAACCTAAAAAAATAAAAAATAAGCAAACCTAAATAAAGGTGCAAAGTGCACCTATCTAGGTGCATAGTTGTACACCTTTAAACTCATAAGTATTCCTCAAAAAGAAAAAAGGTGTGCTAAATGTGCACCTTTTTTGCACTAATTTTATATTAAGGTGCGCAATAGTGCACTCCATGAGGTGCGCTTATATGCACCTAATATTTAATAGGTTTTCCAAGAAAAATGTGCACCTATTAGACCTCTAAGGTGCACTAGGTGCACCCTTTTTGCACATAAGGGATTAAAAAGTTAAGTTTTTAGGTTTTTTTAGGGTTTCTTATATTTTTCATTGTCTGTATTAGGGCTTCAATTAATAAATTTTTCTTCAACTCTAGACTACTAGATGTTATTTTTGTGTAGATTTAATGGCTTCTTTATCATCCTCCCTTGCTATAAAGATGGTCCCAAACCCATGGTGTTCAAGTTTCAAGGTGCTTCAGCCAAGTCATGCTTTCAACATGATTATTCAAAGATCCAGGACACTGAATTGGGTCATATAAATTTCAGCACATTCTTGGTATTGTGCAACAAACCCACCAAAAGATCCCTGATGATATGCACTCTAATCCGATTAGGACTCATTAGTGCAGCATCACACCCAACATCGGTACTGTCCTTAGAGCTGATAATGACACTAGCAAAAAACTATGTTTCTAAAGAAAGGGTCATAAAGAGTATAACTGGAGAGATTGTACTAGATCTTTGACCTAAGAAGATAGAGAAGGTGTTCCATCTTCTTAAAGTAGATTAGTTGATCAGATTGACCTATCACCTAGTGGAGTGATGGTATAGGGAACATGTAGAGGAAGCTTTTGAAATCATCCAGTCTTCATACCTTATTTAGAAGACTCTGCTAGGATGTAAAGCAAGTAAAGTGGGAATGACAAGAGGTTACATGAAAGAAGATATTGGATATTCTATAATACTCTTGAGTAGAGTCATGGGCTTGCCAACATTGGGACACTTGAACATATGGGTGGTGCATTTTATTGAGACTATCAAAATAATGGAGATGCCAATTGATTGGGCTTCCATTCTCAATGAGAACTTAGGTGAGTAGCTGGTGGTAGTTAAGAATAACCAAAAATTCTATATGACATCATATTTGGTATACTTGTTAATTACATAGGCAAAAAATTATCCAGGACTCTACAAAAAGGGTAGTATGCAAGATGCAAATGCTTGCCTATATATAGTTTATCCCCAATTGGTAAAGAAAAGGCTTCTAGAGCATACCAAGGAATACAAGATAGTGAATGATGCATTTATATTCACAACTAACCTGCGGTGGCTAAGATTTCATAGGTTGGAGCCTACTACATTTAGTATCAAACATTCACCTATTTAAGGATAGCGAGTACCACTCTCAATCCCAAGAAGCTCCCTATATATCCAAGTGACAGACTTATACTACTAGAGATCACTTAACAACTCTTGTCTACTACAAGAAAGTTAGAAAGTAGCATAAGATAACTTGGGTGTGGCCTATTACTATAGGATGTTTCATTGTGGTTTAGAGACAAGATATTCCATCTTTTCAGTCTAAATGAGATCAATATACTTTAGATGAATATAATTCTCCTCAACCCTATTTTGATAACATTAGAAGGGTGTAGTATTTTTCTAGTAATACATTTCAACATGAAGATGCAATCAATGATCATTAGATGAACACAATAGACAACTATGATATCCCAATAAGGGATTATTGTAGGATGACTCTCTATCTAACAACTAATGCTTTGAAGATTAAGATTCCTTTAAAGGTTTTAAAACAAGATACTAAAGATGTCCTTGATCCATTGTTCAATAGGGCCAAGATTGGTGATCAACCTATTATGAATGCTAAGGTTGATAAGGAAGAAAACTCAAACATCAATCACAAGATTAGGCACATCATCAAATTGACAAAGGATTAGATCAAAAGACATTTCAAGCTAGATCCAATTCCTCAAGTAGTAGTCTCCCATGCTCAAGCCCAACCAGCAAGATGCCAAAAAGCTAAGGTTACAGTGCCTACATTTACAGTACAATCCCCAGTGAAGCCATAAATAGTGCACCAACTTGATAAGGAAGTTTGATATTATAGGGCTCAAAAGGGTAAAGGAAAGGGGAAGAGAACTTCTCCCAAACAAGTTGAGCTAGAAGAGGAAGCAATTCAAGCACCTCCATAACTAGAGGCAAAAAATGTACAAGTGTCAAAAAATATTGAAGCTATACATACCCAAGACAATCCTCAAGTGTCGCTAACTAAACAAGCCCAAGGAGAAGCTAAAACTAAAGTGCAAGAGGTGTCTCCACCTCACCAAGAGGTATAAGCTTCCCCATCCACTCCTAAGAAAAGAAAGATCAAGACTCCAGTCAAGAGGAGACAAAAGGTGATTAGGAGAGTTATCCCTTTCCCATCAGTCCTAGAAGCTATCCTAGAAGGAGAAGAAGAAGCGAATGATGAGGATGAAGAGGATAATTTTCATTTGAACTAGAGGACTCATCTTGCAAGAGCCATAGAGTTGGAATGGAGAAGAAGCTCTATAATTACATCACTATCCATTCCTGAGTAGTCTATTCAATCCACTACATTAGAAGATGAACTGTAGCCATGGATTGATGAGTAGGATGTGGAGGGAATTGATGTCTTCAAGATGTCAAATTTTGATTTTATGTCAGTTGGCACTAAATTTGAGGGAGACAAAATAAGAGACACTCCAACTAATCAACCTCAATACAAGGATTTGATTTAGTTTCCACTTGAGCCACAAGGGCCCAAAGTAGCTCCACCATTTCCCATTCAAGTTACATTTTGTGTAGATAAAGGATTAGCCACTCCTCTTCCTCCAAAAAATGAAGAAGAATAGGTTCAAGCAGAACTAGAGAAAGAGCCACAACAAGTACTTGCCAACGAAGTGTTAGAGGAAGGAAAAACAAGTGAGTATCCTCAAAAAACTTCCCAAGACACAAAGGTAAGAGCTATGGACTCCATGGATACAAAGACTCTTAGTGTGGATCTCTCACAAAAGGAGAAGACTCAAGAGAGGAGTGATAAGGGGAAAAGCATAGCAAAGCAAACTACTTCATCTTCAAAAGGAAAATCCCTAATAGAGCATGTTCCAAGATGGTTGAGGAAGGAAGTGATTAGAAACTAAAGGTAGAAATTCACTACTAAAGAAGAGGATAGGATGGAATTGATTGAAGTTCTTAGGAAACCTAAATCACCACCAAATAATACACATGCATTATCTTTCATTATGAGTGATCATATCCAGGACTTATTTGCTCATGTGGCTCTCCCTCCTCCTCATGGAGATGTTGAAGAATTGACTCCAAGAGATTATCAAATCAAGGAGGTCATGCTTGGGAAACCTACTTTGGGCATGGCTAAGTTGATGGTGACACCAAGAATTAAGGAAGTGTTTAAGAACTTAGAACAGGATGGGGCAAAATTGGTAACACTTCAGAGATAGAATGAGATTCTAAAAGGATATTTGAATGAAGTTTTTGGTCCTTTAGATCCTATAAATCCTAAGGAAAATTTGAATGTAGCACTAGAGAAAAGGGATAAGGGGATAGTACAGCTAGACCCATTTTTGAAAGCTTGTTAGCAATGGCAAAAGAAATTTGAAGAGAAAAGTGTATAGATTATACAGGGAAATCTTAAGTTCCTACACCATATGCATGATAATGTTGATAGGCTAATGGCCATTTTGAGTCAAGATTTTGATTTGATGGATGAAGTACATACCCAGGGCAAGGACTTACAAGCACTATAGTTGATTAAATGCCAAAGGTATCAGATGTTAATGGAGTTATATATTATAGAAGAGTTGAATAAGATTGATGATTGGATAGAGAAGATTGTGGATGGAAATAAAGTAATGGAGATATTACATGTGGTGATTCAGAAGCTCAATGATCAAACCCAAGAGAAAATTTTAGAGTTAGCAAAACATTATAGTGATGCATGTTTATAAATTTTTGAAGATGATTCAAGGGACAAATTGATACCTATAGAGGTAGTAGTTGAGCAATTTCAGAAGACTTTTTAAAAAGTTTCTAATGATGATGACATTAGACAAGTAGAAAGTGAAGGAAAAATATGAAGTCTTAGATTTTCTAGATGTAGCCTGTTACTAAGATTATTGAGAAATTCAAGGGGAAATGCCCATAAATAGATCTTGTATAAAGGGAAATGAAACCCAAAAGCCTAAATTTTAGTTTTGACACTTGGTGAAATTTTGCATTTTTAAACCTACTTCCAAGGTGTGCTTTTCTAGAGGTGTGCTAGAAGTTTTGAAGAATTTATAGGTACACCAATAGTTAACTATCAATTCTAAATTTAGATATTCCCATGCATTGGAAATGCATTCTGACGACACTTAAACTCCTACACATGCCTAGTGAACATGGAGCTTCTATTTTTGTCACTTCCAAACACTCTTGCATCATCTAAAGGCTTTCTTCTGCTTATTTTCTTATGTTTTCATTGTTTTAAGACATGTAAAGGCTCATGCATCTATTTAATAATATAAAATATGGATGGAGTCCTACTAAGCACCAGTTAGAAAGTTAGTTTGTACATAAATAGATTCATTTTATTAGTTTAGAAGCATAAAAATGATCACATTATGATATCTCTCACTCTCAACAAAAATTGAGGAGAAGAATTCTTATAAATTTGGGAATGTAATATGTATTCAGGGCCCCCATTATTTTGATGCAATAATATATGCTATTGGTGCTCTCATTTGGAGTGTAGTGATTCTTTCCTAAGTGTGTTATATTTTGTGAATGTATGTTCATGAAGTTTAATTAAGCCAATAGTTTTATTGTGTTATTCTAGTTGTGTGATCTTTTAATTCTAGTGTTTGTTATAGGTCTAAAAATTCCACTAATGTATGTAGTTCGAGAAGAGATCACCATATTGTTCCTACATAGCTTTTCAACTTGCATGAGTGCACTTTCTATGGCCTTGCGATTTGATAAAAAGTGAAACATCTTATGGTTATTGAATTCTCGTTGATGATTGCATCAATGGAATTAAGGAAGTGCTATTATTTTCATTAGTTACCTACCGATCTTTTCAAAGGCTTAACTTGCAGATGTGTTGTGTCTATGGTTAATGTCTATTAGGATTTTACTCTTCATGTTATTTGCTTAAATTTCTTGTTACCCTATCTTCATTATTTTCTTTACTAATCCCTTGGTTAAACTAGGAATTCATATAGTTGTATTGTTAGATTGCATTCATCAGAAAACAAAAAAATACAAAATATATATATTTCTTTTGTGTGGTTATTCTTTTGAGATAGCAAGTAGATTAAAAACCTTATCCAAATTGTTTAGAACTAACAAAGGCCTCCCTATGAAAAAATACATTTATCTTCAACTGAGCAGATTCCAATAGGTCACAAGATAACCTGAAACCTTGTAGTTGATCCTAGATTAAATTTTCAAGAGAGGAGTTCGAAATAATTCTTGTCGATAAGCATCATGCAAAATGACAGCTCAACAAATAGGTTTTGAATACTCAATCCTAATATCATTTTGCATTTTTTCCATCCACGTGATCTAATTACATTATTTTTTGCTACTACATACTATGATTATGCAATACTCTGTGAAATACAATCTTGTTTTTGTCCTAGCCAAGAAACTAATCTTCCTCCTAGGAAAAATGCTCCACCACTTGTACTCTTTATGTCATCCATACTATCTACCCAATCTAAATCAGTATATGCACATAGAGTAAAGTAATTTGATATGTCATACCACAACCTAAAATTAGGTGTACCCTTCAAATATCTAAAAATTATTTTACTGCTACATAATGTGCTTCCTTAGGATCAGCTTGAAATATTGCTACTATACCAACTGCATTTTCTATATCTGGTCTTGTTTGAGTTAAATATTACAAACCTCCAATCATGGATCTATACTTGTTCTACTCAATAGTAGGTGGCTTATCTTTGTTGGATAACTTATGACAAGTTATCATAGGTGCACTAAAGGCTTACAACTTTCTAAACCAAGTCTCTCCAATAAGTTTTTCAAATACTTAGTCTAAGAAATGAAAATATCTTCATTGTTCTCTCTCTACAAACCAAAGAAATATTTCATCTCACCAATCATGCTCATTTCAAAAAAACATTATCTCGCTGGCAAATTTGTCACTTGCTTCATCATCACCTCGAAAGATTATGTCATCCAAAAATATCACAATAATTAGTAGCCCATTCTCAATTTATTTTAAATATAGATTACTATCTATAGTAACTTTAGTAAATCCTAATTTTGTCAAATATTTTTCCAACCTCACATACCAAGTTCTAAGTGCTTGCTTTAATCCATACAATGCTTTCTTCATTTTGGATACTATATTTCTTTCTTATATCAAAGGAAATCCTTCAAGCTGGTCAATATATACTTCTTCAAGTTCTCCATTTAGAAATGTTGTCTTTACATCCATCTGATACACTTTGAATTTTTTTGTTGCATAAGCCAATAAAATTTTCACTACTTTAATTCTGGAAATGGGTGCAAATGTCTCATCATAATGTATACCTTCTTTCTTTGAATATCCTTTTCATACTAGTCCAAATTTTTTTCTCACAACCTCACCTTTCTCATTCATTTTGTTTATAAAAACCCATTTAGTTCCTATAACATTTTTTTTCTTTGGTCTAGGGACTGATTCCCATGTCTCATTCTTCACAATCTAATCTAATTCTTCCTTTATTGCTTGAATCCAATGATCATCCTTGATGCTTCATCAAAAAATTTAGGATCTACTTGTGAAATCAAGCATAGCACTTATTTGGTGTCACTGTCTCAACTCTTACTTGTGCTCTAGGTTCAAATATTTTTTCTTCTCTCCATTCCACAACTTGGATGTCATTCTGAAAATCAGTTTTAGTTTCATAAAACAATTCAATATTTTCTTGATTATGCTTATGATTATCTTCTTCATCATAATTATAATCAAGTATTCTTTCTTAAAATCCAAAATTCTCATCCACTTTCACGTTTGTGCTCTCAACAATAGTCTTAGTCCTCTGATAAAAATATCTATAAGCTTTTTTTTTAATGAATAACCAAGGATCATCCCTTCATTGCTTCTTGAATCAAACTTACCAATGTCAACATCTCTCTTGATATAACACTTGCTTCAAAAAATTATGAAAAACTTCACTAATGGTGCATGTCCAAACCATAATTCATAAGGAATCTTGTTTATACATTTTCTATATACTCTATTCATTATATATATTGTTGCATTTATTACTTCTCTCTAGAATGTCTTTGATATATCATTCTCACACATTTTAGCTCTTATTACTTCTATTATAGACCTATTTCTTCTCTCCATTATACCATTATTCTTAGGTGTTTTAGGTGTTGAAAGTTATCTTTTAATACCATTCACTTCACAAAAATTGTTAAACTCATTCAAGCTAAACTATCCACCTCTATCAAATCTCAACACTTAATCTTTAATATAGACTCATTTTTAACTATGTTCTTAAAAACCTTAAACTTCAAAAATGCTTCAAACTTTTACATAAGAAATGCTACCCACATCATGCTAGTAAAGTCATCAACAAGAATCATAAAGTACCTTTCACCATAGAATCCTCTTGTCTTTGTAGGAACACTTAAATTTGTGTGAAAAGTCTCCAACTTTGTTGTTGTAGTAAAATTCCTTCTAGGAAAAAATATTTTCTTCTATTAGCCATAATAGATTCCTTGCGTACAACATTAGTAGGCTTCACAGTTTTAAGTAAATTTCTAATAGAAAATGCACTTCTTTCTTTCACAATATTATCATAGTTTATATGATAAAACCTTTTATGCCACAACCATTTGTTATCAACTTTAGAAAAAAAACAAGTCATCTTTGTAGGATTCAATTGAAAAACATTTTGAGTTCAGATTGCTTAGAGCAACATTGTTGACAAAAGAGATCAATAATGAGGGAGATTGTTGATGAGATCAGATTGATGGAACCTATCATGGAATAATCATTATTTTTCCAATGATGTCAAACCTACTACTTGCTAGTGAGACAATTTCTTTTCTGGTTTGAAAGCTATCATTTATTTGATTGATGTAGAGGATTTAAAAAGAAAAGATAACAAGAGCACCTAGAGAAAGATTGAGTTATTTGGTGTATAAAAGGAGCACTAAGACCAAGTAAGACATTGATACTATAGTGTATTATTTATCTACTTAAATTATGTAATGAAAGGTTACTCAAGAAAAGACTAGAAGAAGATCAAGTAAAGAAATGTACCTACCAAGTTTGACCAAGAAAATAGTACAAGCCAAGTAGAAAATAGTAGAAGTCGAGTGAAAATCAATAGGTGTTGAGCATCAATAAACTTTAGTAGGTGCCAAGTGAACTTGTATTGGTTGAGTGATAGAAAATTATACATTTTGGATGATAGTAAAATGTGTTAAATCAAAGATTTGACAAATCTGAGTCAACACAGTTGATTTCTTGAATTATGTGAAGCATGTGGATGATGAGCTTGATGAGCTAGAGGCATGGAATTCAAGATAAACCATTTTGATGCAAATTGAAAGAATATTAGAGAGGAAGTTTCTATAAGGAACTAAAATAGAAAATTAGGTAGATTCATTAAATCTTATCATACCCTAGAATGGAAAATTATGATGAAGTGACAAAAGACCTAAATTCTTTATTTATAGAGATAGTAGACCAAAATAAAAGGTTGTCACGTGTGAGAACCTAAGAAAGACAATAATTGTAAGGTGTTGCTTCATAAGGTGGACAAGGAGATGAATCTAAAATTGGCATGCTAAGAAAAAAGGCTTAAGGAATTAAATTCTTGAAGGGTGAACAAGCTATTAGAGACAAAGAGGATGAATGCCAAGTAGAATGGAGAATTGAAATAGAGATCTTTGATCTGCAAGTGAGTTGTATTTTTTTATTAGATCTAAGTTCTTTTGTTACTCTTCAACCATTATAAATCCTTTAACTAAGTGACATTCTAATGGAATGGTCTAAAGTCCTCTAACAAGTCTCACTCCTAACAAGGTGATTGAAATCCTTTAAACATGTCACATTTAATAGTGTACATTGTAACCTTTAATAAGGTTGGTCTTTCACAGGATATCACTTCAGAAGAGTGAAATTCGGTAGCATGTTATTGGTGGTTTTTCCCAAATTGGGTTTCCACGTAGAATCCTTGTTTAAAAATGTGTGAATGAGTTTTTGGTGTTTTATGTTTACATTATTACAAAGTTAGTTTGACCTAGGACAACAATATGAAAATGTTTAAGGTATTTGGTGATCAAATGGATGCATGCATGATATTGATATATGGATATGAATCTTTTAAGTGCTAAAAAGTTTTATTTATAAATTTGAACCTTGGATAGTTGGTTCACCCCCCTCTTAATTATTCTAAAGAATAACAATTGGTATCAGAGAATAGTGCTTGTGAGTGGACATTTTGAAGGTACTAAAAGCTAAAGATCAAGATGTATATAAAGGAGGTACCCAAGCTTAACAAAGACAACTTTCCTACATGAAAAAGTTTAATGAAGTTACAACTAGGAGGACTTAGAGATTATGTTGATTCAATGATCTCTACTAAAGATGTTGAACCTATTTGAGCCCCTACTACCAATGACTTGAAAAAGAAGAAAGAACACAATTAGGAAATGTTAGATCTTGACTCTACCCTAAGATACTCAGAGTTTGATGATATCAAAGGATGCAATACAAAAAAGAAGATGTGGGATGCTATAAAAAAAAATTTTGGAGGAAATAAAAATATTTTGAGAGTCAAAGCTAAAAGTTTAAGAGGTAAGTTTGATGAAATAAGAATGCAAGAAGGTGAGACCATAGTCCAATACTATACAAGATTCAAGGAAATTATCAATGCAATCATAGGAGAAAATGGAACCATTGATGATGAGAATATGACAAGAAAAGTATTGAGAACCTTGCTGCCAATCTATGCTATTAGAGTCTCTGCAATTCAAGAACTAAGGTGTGCCCTTGGAAGCAATCTAACTCTTGAAGGTTTGGTTGGTAGAATCACTACTTTTGAACTTTCAAATTTTGATAACTTCAAATGTGAAAGTATTGATTCTTCTTTCAAAGCTAAATTGACACTAAAAGAACCTAAAGATAAGAAGAAGAAAAAGGTTAGACATGTTTCTAGTATCAATGATACAAATAAAGATGATGTAGAAGAGCTTGAAGTATTGCTAGCTAGGAGATTCCATAGAGGCAAATGAAAATACAAAGGTAAGCTACCTATCATGTGTTTCAATTGAAATGAGGTTGGTCATATTTTTTCAAGATGGCTAGAGAAGAAGAACAATAGAAGTGGAGACAAATATAGAGGTAAAAGAGATGAGAACAACAAAGATTATAAAGAAAAAGGAAAGAAATTATGCTACATTTCTAAAGAAGAATCAAATAATAGATCTAATGACCATGATGATGATGTTGTGTATGTTTTTATGAAGGATAATTCTAATGAAGATGAGGTAACTATATTAGTTTCTTATGTGAACAAAAGTGATAGATGGATCATTGATAATGGATGGTCACATCACATGACTAGAGATAAAAGTAAGTTCATTACCTTTGAATATTACAATGGAAATAGTGTTAGATTTGGTAATAATGCACCCTATTTGATAAAAAGAAAATGATCGATAAGATTGATAGAAAAGACCATGTGTGACAATGCTTATCATCTAGAAGGACTTAACTATAACTTGTTAAGTGTATCACAATTGAATAGTTTAAGTTATAAATTTGAATTTTCTAACAAGAAAGAAAAGATCTATGACAATAATGGAAAACTAATTGGTTATGGAGATCAAACTAGAGGTATTTTATTTTACCTTGACATGAATAATGCTACTTGTCTTGTTGTAGAATTTCATGATGTGTGGCTATGGCACAAGAGGTTATGTCATGTTAATTTTGATAACTTAGTCAGTATCAGTAACATAAAAAGAGTTAGAGATTTTCCAAAACTGAAGAAACTTGATAATGTGATTTGTAAACAATGTCAATTAGGCAAGATAATAGAATCTAGTTTTAAAAGTAAGACTCGTACTTCAAAAGAAGTTCTAGAATTAATTCATATTGATTTTTATAGACCAATTGATGTGAAAAGCTACAAAGGTGACAAGTACATTATCCTGTTTGTTGATTATTATCATAAGATGATGAAAATTATGTTTTTGAAACAAAAATCTAATGCTTTTCAAATGTTTAAGTGGTACTTGGTAAGAGTTGAAAAGGAGAGTAGAAAAAACTTGAAATGTCTAATATAATTCACATCAAATGAATTTGAGATATTCTATAATGACAAAGGAATCAAGAGATAGACTTCTACACCTAGGACCCCTCCACAAAATAGGATTGTTGAAAGGAGGAACAGATTAGTAATGGACTATGCTAGAACACTAATAATGGAGAAGAATGTTGCTTTGAAATATTGGAGAGAATTTGTAAGTACGGTCATTTATACCTTGAACCAAGTACAAGTTAAGCAGGGTAAAAATTCCACACCTTTTGAACTATGGTATGGATACTCACCCAATGTAAAATATTTTGAGGTATTTAGAAGAAAGTGCTACATTCTTAAGGATTAAAAAAATGGTAAATTTGATGCAAAAAGTGAAGAAGGTATATTCCTTGGTTATTCCACAAGAAGTAAAGCTTATAAGTTTTTAAATACTAACACTAACAAAGTTGTGGAAAGTGAAATATAAAGTTTGATGAACATACAAAGATACATGAAGATGAACCTAAGAAGGAACCCAAATAGTACTAATCTTTTGTATGCTTTTATGATGATATGCCTATTGATGAAGGTGTTATGAATCAAATTGTAAATCAATAGTAGCAAGTATCAATGGCTTTCAAGTTGCATACAATGAATGTGAAGTTTTATTTAGGAGTTGAGCTATGTTCAAGAGTCAAGTTACAATCAAAAGCCAAGATACATTCTAATATAGAGGTCAGATTGTATGAAAGGAATGTCGAGTTACCTGATAGAGAAGTACACAATGATTCTAAGATTGAACTAAATGAAGGATCTAATGCTGAGGAAAGGAGAATGGAGCTAATACTATCAAAGTATGTAAGAAGATATTAGCTTGTTGAAAAATTCATTGGAGATCAAGAAGAAAAACCAATGACAAGGAATAGGTTGAGAAATGAATCATGTTTGTTAAGCATGCATGAACCTAAGTCAGTGAAGGATGCATTAGAGAATGAAGACAAGAATCAAGCCATGAAAGAAGAGATTTCTTAGATTGAGAAGAATAAAACTTGGACCTTGGTACCTAGACCAAAGAAAAAGAATGTTATTGGAACCAAGTGGGTATTTACAAACAAATTAGATAAGAATGGTGAAGCCACAAGGAATGAGGCAATATTAGTTTGCAAAGGGTATGCAAAAGAAGAGGAAATCGACTATGGAGAGACATTTGCCCCTATTGCAAGATTGGAAGAAGTGAAAAATATGCTTTCCTACTTTGCATACAAAGGTTTCAAAGTTTATTAAATGAATGTGAAGTTAGAATTTTTGAATGGTATACTAGAAGAGGAGGTTTACATTGAACAACCAGATGGATTTGTTGATCCAAACAATAATAACATGGTATATAGATTATATAAAGATTTATATGGTTTAAAGAAAGCTCCAAGAGCATGGTATGAGAGACTTCACAATTATCTTGTGAAGATTGGACATTTTGAGAAGGTTGATGATAAAAGCAACTTATACTTGAAGATTGAAGGAGGCACAAGAATTACAAGCTGAAATATTTGTTGATGATATCATATTTGGTGGACCAAATGCATTATGTAAAACATAATTAAATGAAGAAAGAATTTGAGATGTATATGTTTGGAGAGATAAAGTTCTTTGTTGTTTTGCAAGTATATCACATATTTTCATCACTCAATCCAATTATGTAAAGGAAATATTGAAAACTTTTAGTATGGAGGATTCAAAACCAATTAGTACTCCTATGGTCATAGGACAAACTTTTAAAGACTAATAATTCTACTAAGGTAAATCAAACATTGTATAGGTCTATGATTGGCAAGTTATAATATGTAGTGCATAGCAGACCTGATATTTCTATAGTTGTTGGGATTGTTACAAGGTATTTTGCAAATCCTAAGGAGAATCATTTGATGGTTATTAAAATGATAATGAGATATCTGAAAGGAAGAGAAAATTATAGTCTATACTACAAGAAGAATGATAAATTTGAATTGAGAGCCTACACAAATGTTGATTGGGCTAGAAATATTGATGATGAAAAAAGTACAAGTGGTGGATCATTATTCTTTGGAAATAGATTTGTCTCATGAACTAGTAAGAAACAAAATTTTATATCTCAATCTACTATTGAAGTTGAATATGTGGTTGTTGTAGTGAATTGTACCAATGTAGTATAGATCAAACAGTTACTCAAAGGTATGAAGGAAGAAATTATTGAACCTATGGTACTTTGATGTGATAATACAAGTTCTATAAACATATCTAAGAATCCTATGATGCATACAAAGACAAAGCTCATTGCAATCAAGTATCATTACTTGAGAGAGTTGGTTCAAGTCAAAGAAGTGAGAATGGAATATGTGAATAAAAAATAATAGATAGTTGATATATTCACAAAATCCTTACCTAAGGATGCACATAAATATCTTAGAGGTAAACTAGGGGTGATACCCCTATCCAATGCTACTTGAGAAGCAAGAGTTGTCTCCTGCATCAACTGAGCTGATTATTGTATCTTACAACTTGATGTAGTGGATCTTACTTTAGGATCCACCTAAAGTAATAAAAGCGATGAATCAGAAGATTTACAGTCACATGCAAGGTGACAAAGGGAGATCCTCAATTGATTATATCTGCATGAAAAGATGACAAGTCTTTGGCATTTTTCCCAAAGAGGGAGATATAAGAAAGAAAGAGGGAGATATAGAGATAGACTTGTTAGAAATATAAGAGGAGAAGTTGAGAGGGTGTTGCCCTAGTTTTAGTTCATATATTTTTTCTTTAGGGTTTGAGTCAAATCAAGTGTCAATGTCTTGAGTCTAAGTCTAGATTTCTCATAGAATTGTAGGATCATGAGATCGTAGGCACAATAATATAAAGTCTTTTTTAGTTTCATATTGATTTTCAGACTGCAGTTGATCTACAATTGATGCTTCTTCACTTTCTAAAGATGCCTAAGGTTTAACTAATGCAGGGAAATGACCATCAAACATGTGGAATTGGTGGGCCCACATTGCATAATGAACAAGAGAGTTAAAGTTTCATAAATCTTAATTGTTCAATCCTTAAGATCATTGATAATTGCATAGTCAATGATGATTAATGAAAACTCTCGGTTAAGGTCACAATTGAGTGAAAAGGAGAAATTGCACCATCATGGGAAAGTTAAGGTAACTCATGGTAAAAGTTGCAATAGAGAGAAAATAATGGGATTGCATTGTCACAAAGTATTAGAGATAACTCACGGTTAAGGCAGCGATAGAGTGAAAAAGGAAAAATCACGCAATTACATGTTTAATATCATAAACTAGGATTAATGGTGTGAAACTGTGAGAGCAGTCATTGCATAATCACAGGCTAGAAGACATTCAAGAAATGTTAAGTTGTGACATGGAAAATGCAATAACACTTAACATCAAATGGTCATTACATGCTCATAGGTCAGAAGTGGCAGTTAAATCTAATGTTATGAAATCACAATTACAGCTAATGAGCGGTTGTTGCCAAGTCACTATGGTTGATGGACTAAAGACATGTTAAGCTACAACCCAATGAAAAAGGTTAAAGTAAATCATGTCATCACATCAAATGAAGGCATCAAAATAATGGTAGTTGCAAAAATGTGGCATGAAAGAAGGTTTAGATCTTTCAATCTCAATCGTCCAATTTTAAGTGATCAATGATTCCTGTATTCCCACTTTTTAGAGATGTGTGAAGTTTAACAAATGTGCTACTAACATGTGTATATGGAAGGACCCATGGAGGAGATCAAAATGGAAAAATAAAGGATTCTATTATGTTTTAATCATGACTGTTGATTTGAGATCGATGATGAAAATTCAAAATGGTTGTGACTGTTGGAATATGAATTCTATAAACTTGGTGCCAAATAGCGGAATGTAAAGAAAATAAGGATTTATAAAGAATTTCCAAGGTTTTCTAAAAATGAACAGTCATCATGTGCTTCCAGAAGTCACATTAAGGTAGAATCATTGATAGAAAACATGTCGTGTGTTCTTGCCATGCTGCAAATTAGATATTTTCATATTTTCTTCCTAATGAATGATTCTTGCTCTACCAAAAATGAGAAATGATAGAAAAATATAAATGTATTATCTTTTGCTAATACAATGGTCGATAAACTAATGGTAAATTGTCTCTGTAATTCCATTTACCCATTTGATTGTCATGTTTTATTACCTATTATTGGATTAGTTTTTCATTGAGAGTTGAAGAACAATGATATATGATCCTATGATAATCAGGTGGATTCCATCACTTTAATATTTGTAGTATAGGTGATTCTATTTACTTTTTTCATGTATGATTATGCTTCATCTCTTACTAGTTTTATAACATGTTAGATAGTTTCATTGGGAATTAAAGGATAGATGTGTATGAATCTATTAGTAACTTGTTGAATTCCATTTCATTCAAGTCTAGTAGTCAAAGCAATTCTATTTTCCCTCATGTGTATTTTATCTTCCATTCCTCTTTGCATTTAGATAAGTTAAATCTACATTTAGAATAGGAGTAAGAGTCATAAATCTCAAGATAATATACTACAATCATTCCATTGAGTGTGATAGGTTATTCAAATCCATGTTTCCAAAATTGTTTGTGTCTACAAGCAATTTGGTTATCCTTTACTACTCTCAAGTTAAGATTTTAATTCTATCAAAACTTCTAATCTCATAAAGACATATTCATTTCACATTAGTGAAAATCTTAAGGGAGTTGTACCTTGTAATTTATTGGGTAGTGATAGAACACATACACTAACCAATTTTTTGGTAACATTTTTATGTCTCTCCAAAACATTGGGTATCAAAGAGTCAAGATTATATAATCTAATAGGAGAACAAATTGTCAACCAATAATTTTTGGTGACTCTACTGGGGAAGATTTCAAGTGAAAGCTTTGAAGAATTTTCCATAATATTAGTTTGCACTCTAATTTCATATATATTTGAGTTGCAATAAAGGACTTGTAGTAATCAAGTGTTTTCTAGAAGAACTTGATACGAGTTTTATAGCCTCAACCTACTAAAGAAAAGAAGCAAATCCAAAGTTGAAGATTGATAAAGATAAATTCAAAACACCATCTTTCTAAATATTTGATACATCTTGGATTTCAAATATACTAGGACTACCAAAGAGAAAGGAAATCTTGACCCAATATACAAGGAACTTAAGAAAGCCAATTTCCTTATTCTAGAAGAAATTTGTAGAAAAGAAAGAACACCTGTAAGGGAATCAGTAACTAAACAACTATATGATACTCAATTTCCTATAGTCGCTCCTAATAGAACAAAAAGAAGCCATTCTATTGCTCCTCCTTTTTCTATGAATTTCATTCCTCCTATCTTTGATGCTTTTTTGTTAATTGGTAAAACACTTCCTATTTTTGTTACTTTTAAAACAAACTAGAACATTATACTAGTGGCTAAAGTAGTTCCTTTGGGAAATGATTTGCCAAGAGCATCAAGTAAAAACTTTCCAAAATTTAATGGTGATGGTACTATCTCAAACAAACAACATCTAAGTGTTGTCCATAAAGCTTGTGGTGTAGTGAACCCTCAACATGAGGATGTGGTTGTCAAAATATTTGTGGATACCCTTGTAGAGAATGCTACTAATTGGATCCAAGATCTATCTATAGGATGCATTACAGATTGGAATAGTATGAATCAAATGTTTGAAGAACATTACAAAAGTACAGAGGATGCACAAGTATTTCTATTACAATTGGAACAAATAAAGAAAGAACCGCCAGTTTTTATGAGAGATGTTAATGAAAATTTTAATAAACTCATCAAGAGAATACCTACTACTAGTGTACTAATAGATCATAATAAGAAAACCTTATACATTATCTCTATGCCTCTTGATTTGGGATATCAAATTAGAAGAGAAAATGTAGAAAACTTACAAGCTACCCAAGTACTAGCTATAGAGATGGAGGATGACATGATAGCCTCTAGTAAGTGGAAAAGAGAACTTCAATCAAGAACCATGAGTATTACAGCTAGTACTTCTAATAATACAGAAGTCATTCTTCAAAAATTGTCTAATGAGCTAATTTCATTGAAGAAACAAATCAATACGCCTACTCATTCTTTCCATCAACCTCATCAAGAAGGTTTTAGAAACCCAAATGGAGGTAAAACATTGAAAATACCACCTATTCAATAGAGGTTAGCAATTGAGCCTACCCCAAAAAGACAAAATATGTGTGATTTTCATTTAAGAGCAGATTGTGATAGAGATACATGTGTTGATATAACCAGATATAGGTAGATAGTGGATAATAAAGAATAAACAATTGAATATCCTGAAAGTGAGGATGATCATACTCCTTGTAGTGACTCTAAAAAATATTTCTTTTAGTATGAATCAGACTCAAAAGTAGGAGGTCATTATTTTGCTACTATAGAAGAACCTTAGTTAACAATAATGACCAAAGGTCAAAAGAATAGAAATTAGGCTAACAATTTAGTTCTTTTCAAAAATAATGCACCATCAAACAAATCTGATAAAGATAGTGGCATAGTAACTTTAACTTCACAAAAGGAGCACAAAGTTAAATCAACTAATTCCTTTGACATCATAGAATACTATGAAGAGGTAAGAATCTAGATATCTCCATTGGATTACTTAAAGTCTAATCCTAATCAATTTAAAAGATTAGTTGAGCATTGCAATAATAAAGATGTAGGTCATGTTAAAATTAATACTAATGTTGATCACCACAATAAAGCTAGCACTAGTAGAACTTATGTGACTGATGAAGATTTTTCATTCTTCAAGTTGTTTAAAAAAGAACCTCTTATCTTAGCCACATGCCCAAATTAAAAACTAGATCCCTTCTACATTTCCTTGTTTATCAATGGGAATAGATTGAGTAATTGCATCATAGACTCAAGAGATTCTGATAATGTAATGCATCCCTTTGTAGCTAAAGCTCTAGGTCTTCCACTAACTAAAACTTTTGGTAGATTTTATTCAATGGATGTAAAATAAGTACCCTTACTTGGACAAATAAAAGATTCTCAAGTTGCCCTAGTTACCTCTCCTTCAAAAAGACTCAAACTCACCATCCTAGTAGCAAACATCCTGGCAAGCTATGGAATGCTCCTAAGAAGAAGTTTTTGTAAAGACATGGGGGGAGAGATAAAACTAGATTGGTCCTATGCTACTATTCAAGTTGGAGATATAAAGGTAAAATTAGAACCAAAAGAAAAGGCAAAGTTTACTATCTTAAAATCAGATGATCCTAGATCTCAAATCTTATATCATGAAATACATTTTGGTAATTACATGTTATTCTCTAACACTCCTGATATTCAAGAATAATCAAAGAAAACTAAACGTGATCAATTGTGGACTTTGGAATTTGATGGCAGTTGTGCTAATGTTAGTTTAGGTGTAGGAGTAGTGTTGATATCACCTAGTGGAGAAATGACTTGTTTGGAATACAAGTTGGATTTCAAGAATACCAACAATGTTGTAGAGTATGAAGCCCTTCTCCTTGGTATAATTTTAGAAAAGAAAAAGGGATTCAAGTTACTCAAAGCTCAAGGAGATGCAAAATTAGTTGTAAGACAAGTCAAAAATTAATATGCAGTAAAGAACTCTAGATTGAGAAATTAATGTAATAGAGTGTGGGATGAGATTGAGAGTTTGGATGACTTATCAATTGTATCAATACTAAGGGAATTCAATTCAAGAGCTAATTCATTGGTAGTTTTTGCATCATCTCTCTTACCACACCCTAATTTTAAGGATCAGATCTACAAGGTAGAAGTTATTTTTAGACCAAACATTCCTAATAATGAAGAATCTTGGTAGGTGTTTGAGGATGACAAACACATACAAAATTTTATTGAAGGGGAAGACCCTTTTGAATTTTTTTACCTTGAAGGAAGCATTAATTCAAGTGGTGATCCAGTGACAGATGATAAAAAGAAAATAGAGAATAATATGATTCAATTGAAAGGTAATAAGATTCCCCCTCATCTAATTTCTCTGAAAAATATTTTTGATAGGCATGATGTATACATTAAGAGAGAAAGAGATAAAAAAGGAAAAGCTTGTGGTGTGTATGATGGAATCAATATAGGAAAAAAATCAATTCTAAAATGATAAATATAGGACAGTGTTGCACACAAGGAGGGTAGAAATTCAAAAAATACTCATTAGATTTCAAGATGTATTTGCTTGGAGCTATGAAGGTCTTAAAAATCTCATGGGTGGAAAGTTTAAACATGAAATCCCTCTTAAGACAGAAGCAACAACATTCAAATAGAAATAAAGGAATTATAATCCTATAGTTGAAAGGGAAATCTTCAAGGAGATTAATAAAATGTTGCAGGCTAGGATTATATACCCTATTCATCACTCTAGTTGGGTTGCTAACATTGTGCTAGTAAGGAAGAAGAATGGAGAGATAAGGATTGTGTAGATTTCAAGAATCTAAATTAGGCCTCTCTCAAAGATAATTTTTCACTTCCCAATATAGATCATCTCTTACAAACTATTGTAGGGTCAGAGATGATGTCCATGCTAGATGGATTTTCAAGATACAATCAGATTCAAGTAAATGAAGTGAGTCAATTTAAAATTTCATTTACCACACCATGCAGTACTTTTGCATACAACAGAATACATTTTGGCTTAATCAATGTAGGTGAAACCTTTCAATGAGGTATGAATTTAGCTTTTGATGATTTGAAAGATAGAATCATTGTCATATAGCTTGATGATTTGACAATATTTTCTAAAAAGAGAAAAGATCATATCAAAGATCTAGAAAAAATTGTTAAAAAGATGTAGAGATCATGGTGTCTCACTAAATTCAAAGAAATCAATATTTTGTGTGACAGAAGGTAAATTGTTTGGTCATATTGTATCCCAAGAAGGAGTGAAGATTGATCTAGATAGAGTTAAATTCATTTAGCAATTAGTCTACCATTGAGAAAATTATGATTGAAATCTTTCTTTGGCCAGGTAAATTTCTTGAGGAGATTTGTGTCTGATTTATCTGAAATAGTTAAATGTATAGTTGATATGATGAAAGGTAATAAGACTTTCAAATGGAGTGATATTGGAAAGAAGTCTTTTGAAGATACCAAAGATGTTATTGCCAAAGCTCCTGTGCTTGTTCATCTTGACTACACTAAGGAATTCATCATATATTGCTATGTCTCTAAACATACTATGCCAACTATATTGATTCAAGAAAATAAAGAAGGAATACAAACTCTAATTTCTTTCATGAACATACCTCTACAGAATCAAGAATTGAGATACTCACAGATGGAAAAACATGCATTTACAGTGGTGAGAGCCCTTAAGAATTTCATATTTTATGTGTCACATTCTCATTCAGTGATATATGTGCCAGATCCTATAGTAAAATGTATTTTGACACAACAAGAGGTTGGTTGTAATAATAGAGGAGTTTGGATAGGAAAGGTTCAAGAATATGATATAGAAATTAATCCAACCAAACTTGTAAGAGGTAATTCACTTTGTAAAGCTTTGGTAAAGGATCAATAATTCAAAGAAGAAGGCATTCCAAAAGTTCTTATGGTAAGTCTTCAGGATCCCTAGTTCTCAAACTTTACTTATTTTTTGATATATGGTGAATGTCCTGATCGATTGACTACTAAGAAAAGGAGGGATCTAAATACAAAAGCCTTGAAGTATGTGATTCATGATGATATCTTGTACAATAGAGTAGTTGATGGAACATTTTTGAGATGTGTGGATAAGGAGCAATAGGTAAAGTTGTTGATATCTTTTCATAATGAGGCATGTGGAGGGCACTTCTCTTCTACTATCACTACATTAAAATTTTGAGGGAATGTTCTTATTGGCCTAGCATGTTTAAAGATGCATATAAGTGGGTTGCAAATTGTGAGAATGCAAGATTTTTACTGGTAAACCTCAACTTTGTGCCTTACCTCTTAGGCCAGTGGTAATTGAAGCTTTGTTCCATCAATGGGGTTTAGATTTTATAGGCCCAATCAATCCTCCTTTCGATCAAGGTCATTCTTATATACTGTCTACCATAGATTATTTTAGCAAATGGGTTGTGTTAGTGTTTTAAAAATGATACAGGTTTCAAATTACCCTAATGAGAATAAGGTACATCTAGGGGTAGCTAACTCCCATCTTCAACATAACATTTCAGGCACTGAACCAAATATAAGGCTAGACCCTTCTACTTCAGGCTCTACAAAACCTAGGTGGGTGGACCTTAGATTCAATTAATATAGTACAATTGATAATACATATTCCTAAATCTAACAAAGCAAATAAAATCCCTTAACTCCTATACTTATGCAATAATAAAGATGTGCAGTAGCAAATTCCAACTTTTATGAGATTCACAAGTTGAGTGAGGGCATTCTATTTTAGCTCTTCAGCATAAAATATAAAGATGATTTGAATTTGATTTGATTTGATTTTATGTGGGTGGGGAAAGTGGATGAAAACCAAGTATAGACAACAAGCTAATGATCCTGAAGTTGATCAGTGCCTCATCCATTAGGCATTTCACAAATCTTTCTCATGCATTTTGGATATCTAAAATATATATGCTATGCTAAGACTCCATATCTATCCATTTACCTTATAAATTGGATATCAATGTTCAATCTAAATCTCCTTCCTATCTGATATCCTCCTCAATAGACCTGTATCCCTACTAGTTTCCCTAAAGCATTTAAATAACTCCCTGAATTATAAGCAATAATGAAACAACATACAGCCTTAAGGGACTGCAACTATGACCTAGACTCATTGTTCAAAGACAATAAGACATTGCAAATCACTGACAAAGGAGACAAGATCTAAAATGAAACTTAACACTTGTTGTTCTTTGTATTGATTTCCTTGAAATAATACATGAAAATGCTTGACATTGACTCACAAAGTACCTAATAAACTAGATTGTACAATAAACATATGCTATCATACAAGAGAGAAAATGGTTGAAACAAGAAACTAATGGGATGGGAAGGGGGCATCACAACCAAAGCAAAGCTTCAAGGTCTAGAACTAGCACATCCCATATATTTCCATTCAGATTTCATCAATTCTAGAGAAACCATTTATGCTTCAATTTTCAATTCCAAGCAACCTTTCCAATATTTTCCAACCACTAGAATGAAAGGGAGAAATTACATATATAGGATGAAAGAATTCAATCCTAACTTAGAAAATATTTTCATTTTCTCTTTCCTATCACAAAAGATATGATTCTTAGATCATGACTCCAACTTCCATCCCAAAATTTAGCCCAACTGGAAAAACAAATATCCACCATAACTAAAAATTGAAGCCAAATTATACCAGAATGGCATAATATTCTCAAAATTAACCCAATAGACCTTTTACCATGTTTTTTTACCATGCCTGTAATTGTATTTTCAATTTTCACCAATTTCACTGAGAAGGCCCAAAATTTACATTTCTGCTTATAACTTGAACCAATGACTTCCTATGTGAAAACAAACTCCATAATTGGAAAGTTCATCTCTCCCAGTTCCAACGATATATTAAAGTACCTATTTCGAATACAATTTTCCCCCATGGAAGCCATTTGAAGTTTCAGGCTCCAACCATGAACAGAGCAGTTAAAAGATTCAAATTTGAACAATTTAAATATTTCTATAGTTTAAACTATAGAAAATTACATTTTTTAAACAAATTTTTCATATCTCAACTCAAACTGAGAAATATATGATATTTTTAAAAATATATCCTTATATCCTCTCAACCACTCATGTGACACCACATGTTGGCCTTTGAATGGTCCAACTATACCTGGCAGGTCCCATAGCCTCTCTTCATCTCATCAAATTTTTCAATTTTTTGGCAGGTCGCCATGTCACTTGCCAAAAAATTCTCTCATTTTCTAGTGGTGACATGGTGACCACTAGATTCCAGCAACATTTCTTGGAAAATTCCTTCCTTGATTGCCATATCAGCACCACCTTAGTGCATGATCACTGCCACATCAACTTGACACATCATTACCACCTAATTGGTCGCTATGTTGCATATTTAACTTTTGAGCATCTTTCCCTTAGCAACATAGCAAACACCATCAAATTCACCACATATCATCATCTATTCACCCGGGATTCCACATCATCATGTTGATTTGGGTGCTTGTTCAAAATTTATTTACAAGTCACCTCCAACTTGCTTTGTGGCCTTTCAAAAAGGCCATGTCCTTAGATAGAATGCATTGTGAGTGGAATTGTATTTAAAGATGGAAAAACACCCCCACTTTAACAATGTGCGATAATAGTTTTATGGTTCTTTCTCTCTACTATGCACTTTCACTCGATCATAACAACAGATTTTCTTGTTTCTTATGAATGAATTCTCCATTGCAGTGTGCTTGGAACCAGAAGCTCCATTCTCTAGATAATATGTGGATTAAAAATAAATTTTGCATCCTCCACCTACAAATCTTGAAGTAGAGGAACATGAATGTCTTCCATTTTAGCCGCAAGGGACAAGCAAGTGACAGAGACCAATTGGAGCATCCAGGCCTTGCAAGTACCTTGTGGCAATTTATATATCAAAAAGAACCAATCCAGGTAATTAATAGCAAGGTAGCCCGTCAGGGACCAAAAATTACAAAAATAATGTACCTTGGCATATTCATTCCTTGCTTCAATGTGATCATCTTCTATTAGTCTCCTCATAAGCATTCCCATGCTATTCGTTGCTTTCTTCTTATGTGCCAAGTCAAACTCACCTTCTTCCACCTTCTTTCTATCTAGCATGGGGCTCTCCTCAACATTGTTGTTACTATTCTTTGATATCTTTGTTATGGGCATTTTTGGCTTGTCGTGCATTGCTTTATATATTTTAAAATTGCTAAGGCATCTCCCTTATTCCATGCATACATTTTGCAATTGGCAGCTCCCTTGTCTGTGTAATGACATTAGATTACAAAGATTTTACTGCGGGTATGCTACAACTCCTTCCATTTTCATGTGGGCCATCAAGCAATAAAAACATCCCTTTGCTCTCCTAGCCACCCAACACAATTGCTCCACTCATTATGGAGTGCCAATGTATTCAGAACTATTCAAAAAAATGTAGGATATTTTCCTTTGCTCATATCGTTATCTCTTCTTTCTTGGTGTTGGGCCTCCAAAAGGTGCCTGCCTTCTCCTCTCAACATGGTGCCTCCTTCTTAAGCTTTTGGCTCTATACATTCTAGCCCATGTCATGAGCTTCCAATGTTCTTTTTTTTATCTCATTCTAAAGCCCGATGCATTCATTCTAAAACTATATTGATTCTCCATTTTCTACTTCTTATGATGAGCCCTTTGCTTCACCATAAGAAAGCTTGTCTTTAAATCTTTCACTACCCCTTGAACCATGGATTCCAATGCCATTGGTTGGAAAGCCTCCTAAATGGTACAGACTGAAGACATGATTGAATCTAAAGGAGTATTTGGTGATTCCATACTCGACTGCAACCCCGAGTGGTTTTGCTGGTGAGACAAAGCTGATCTCAATCCCATGGTAGAAACAAAGATCGGTCTTTAGTCAAAGCTTCCAATTCAAAATGAGCCACAATTTTCCTTATGCCCTCTTGATATCTTTAGCAGAAACTCCTAGAATTAACTTTAACAAAAGATTAGCAATTCCCTTAAAATGAATAAATTGCTCCCAGGAACCAATATCTAACCAACATTTAACCACCTGGTTGGAAAAATCTTCTGAAAATTTCCCTTATTAAATGCAAGTTACTTAAATAATGAAGGTCTAACCATATCTATGTTTCAGGGATATCCTCTTTTACACACAAATAGAACTGCTAGTATTTAACCAAAGATAGCATCCAAACTATCCATCTTTCATCAACTACCAAGGTCCTAAAGCACTAACACTTGGACGATTCTGAATGCCTTATTAGCTTGTTGACTGTCAGTTGGACCCCAAAGTGGGTCCAGCTTTAAAAAAATTCATTTTCGAGTAACTAACGTCTCAAAATGATCCAATGAACATCTGATATAGATACAAATCAAAATCCATCACTCAACTGTCAATTAAAACTCATTTTATCATTTTCTTTTTAATTGTCAATTTATTTCCAAGGGATCTGTTGATTAGCCTTAAAAACTAACAAGAACACCTGACTGAGGTCTAAAATTGAACACATTAATTCTCCACTCCACATACTCTTACCCTATTGATTGTTGTCTCATGACAAGTTCTCAATCGAAAGGTATTAATTGTTGAAGTTGCCCTTTTAAAATTGCCTGCAAGAAAACAAGTCAAAAAACAACAAATTGTGTTCGGATTTGACTTTGAAAATTAGATAAAATGACACTTGGACATATGAAAACTGGGGTGTTGGTTCACTATCATGATGAAAACATAAATCTAGGATTAGGGCTCATGATGAATAATTGGGCACATTTGGTGAGTGATCAAAGTGGGCTACTCAAATTTGTAGACTGGAAACACTTGATAGAAATGCATTTTTTGCAAATGGAATGGACTTGGAAAAATGTGCAGACGCATTTGTCAAAATTTAAAAATTGGCACACTTCAAGTATTTTTAGAGTTAAACTTTGTGGTATAATCCATTCAATCTCATCTATCACGGATCTCAAGGTATAACATGCCAAAAAGGGTACTAACTAATCTACCTTTCTTGACAACGGTAAAAAGCTACAAATTGCATTTGGAATCGCATTTGAAAACTGATCAAACGGATTCATCGTAAGCTCAAAATTGAAACATAGCAAGTCCTTCACCTCTAAAATGCAATGCAAATGGAATTTTCTCAATTTATTCAACTAGGTCAAAATTTTAACAAGTCAAACAGGGCTTCCTAGAATTTAGAACAAATTGCATCAACATGACATCAATAAATGACCAACTTTGAGGGATTCAAAACCTAGTCAAACGGATTGAAAATGACTCAAAATCTTAAAAATAGGCTCTCAGGTATGGATACTAAACACTCCCAATGTGGTGTGTCATCAAACATTACTGGGTGCAAGATAATCAATTGCAAACACAACCTATTGTTGTTGTTTGACACTTTGGTAAAAATGTAGAATTGGAGATTACTCAAAATGGGACTTCACATAATAGCTCAGAATGTCAATTTGTCTTCATGGAACACATAGGCATATTTAATACATGGTTTTTGAAACATTAAACACCTCTTATGCCTCAAATGGATAGTTGGGTACACTTGCATTTAAAAGCATTTATGGGGCTTGATTTTTCAATGGTACTCAAAATTGGGGCTTCAATTTTGAGTCCCAACAATGGCACTATCTAGGGATACATGTCCCTTTTAGGCATGGCAAGGATTCAAAACTCTAGAAGAAGAAAATCACTCTCAAAACAACAAAAACTTATCTCTTGAATGGCTTTATTGAAAGCAAGAAACAACTACTCCTACTATGTACAAACGATGACCCCCAGCCACCGAACTTGTCAAAACTTTTTACCTCTATCAAATACCTGATTTTCATTTGCATTTTTCTAAGGTAATATGAAAATTTCACTTTCACTTGTTTTTCCATTTTCAAAAACATCTTCACTTAGCACATGAGGCAAAACAAAATAACTGTCATCATTCTCATAGCACAAATAAAACTCAAAGACTATTTTGTCATCATGCTCGCTACAAGGAAAAATATCGGCATGCTCATGATTGCAAAAATTTAATTGAGAATCAAAATCCAACAATTATTCATGCATGCTATCAATCGAAAACACAAAAACTTCATATTCTACACCATTCACCAAGTTGCATGTACCAACAACTTGCAACTCACCTTGTGTATTTGGATGTAAAGAGTATATTAAATCTAATTGCTACCTACTTGCAATCATGTTACTCATCAAATCACATTTACCTTTCACTAAAACCTCTTCACACTTAAACAACTGATTAGTTACCAATTCTGAAAAACTATCATGAAAGTCTTGACATTAATCATGTTGATTGTAATCTTCATCAAAAAATTTGTTAGAATGAACTTTGAACTTATCATTGGCATATAGTGAAAACTCAAAATTAGATTTGTCACTTCTAGCCTTTGTTTCTTTGTCATATTCAAAACCAATTTTAGTACAGTCAGCATGATAAGAATTTGAAACAAAATGAAACTTCTCCCTATTGGTACTCTCCTTTTTAGAAAAGTAGTCATGTGTATTGATACTTGATCTACTATCACATACACCTCCAAAACTTGATAGCAGATATTCTAATTTTATATCAAATTCAACATCAAACCTTGGGGAAATGACCTCACCTTGAGAAGGAATACCACAAGGGAGAACATGAGCATCCAGAGAAACATTAGCATATCTTTTGGGATCATGAGCTAGCAGTTTTGGAATTTTGTCAATAGTCAACAAGACTTCATCACAAGTCTCTTCTCCTAGGTTCTGATCATAAACTAGTTGATCTAGAAAAATTTATAGCAATAGTACCATTAATATGATAATCTAAAAAACTAGAATCCATACTACAACATATTACCTCTTCTTTGCACAATACCTCTTTACTAGGTATATCATTCTTATCTTTACCAAAAGAAGAATTATCTGTATTGCTATTAAAACTTTCCACACTCTCATGCATATTGTCACACGACTCATTTTCAGTCACATAACCATCTTCATCCTACTGACTAAAATCATCTAATCCAATACATCTAGAATCCATCTCTTCATAATCACAAGAAACATTGTCATTATCTATGGATTCACTAGACTCACTATTACTTTCAACACATTCACATTGGCTACTTAAATAATTATCAAATTTCTTGAAAGGACTATCAACATGAAAGATCTTGTGTACCCTCAAATGTGATGGTCAGTTAACTAAATTAGGCATAAAGACATCTAGGAAAGCAATAGGCCATGAAGATTCCTTGGGTCTTAAAGACACATGCAACTCCATCAGTGTTGATTTAAACTTTTCATAAATCTAATCATCTTCTAGACCTTGAACACTTCCTACTACATTTCTTATAAATCTAACAATCTGATTGTGAAGATGTTTCTTAATTTCTACCATATTTTCCAGCACATCTTCATGTCTTGGTAAACTAATTTCAGATCTAAGATCTAATTCCATTTTAAAATAAAACTTCTACCTCTTTCTTCTAGTGCTAAAAATCACTGAATAGAGGCAAGCATTTTAAACACTTGACTTCCATGAAAGAGAAACATGAAAATCAAAATACCTCAAGTGCTAATGCTAAACTTGGATCTACTAATTTGACATAGGTACAAGATTGGAATTCCTTCACACCGCTGATCAAAATCTTGTAGAGCTGCCACCTCCTTGCAAGAGGATGAAAAAATCACTATTGTGATTTTACCTTTTACACTTTAATTTCTTAAAATAGGAAATTGTAACAACACTTCAAAAAATTTATCAAGAATTTAAAACTTCCTTTTCAAGAGACTATCAAAAGTTTATGATCTTCCCACACAACAAAAAATCCTTCAATAAATTGCAATGAAATCAAATAGGAACAAACTGGTGTAGAGATTTGAAAGTCACCACTCACACTTTGTGAGAAATAAAACATAATTTGTTACATGAAAAATCTGAACCAAACCTTCAATGTAGGAGAAACTTGCAAATCATTAACACCTTGAAAATAAAATACACTTCATAAATCAATTCTTGACTCTGAACTTTCTCAATAGCACTTGCAACAACTAAATTGATTGAAGATAGACTTATAATAGTCATAGAACACAATTTACATCCAATTTTACAACATACTACTATCCATGGATAAAACTTCACTCGAAGACATGAATCTTCAGCAAAGAAATGGAAAACACTTCATAACCTTACTGCTGTAGCAAAGTCTTCTTACTGTATTGAATCTTTTCAATTTCTCAAGGTTTGTCTATCATATAGATTTTGAAAATGCTATTTATACCAGATATTCTAGTACTTTAAATAATTAATTCTTTCATAGACTCCCTGGTAGAGTCACCATTTTGTTGGTGACTCGAATGGGAAAAACCATACTAAAAATAGGACTGAAGTATTCAATTAACACCAAAGATTCTTGTCCTTTTAATAAGATGTATTGCCATCTTATCTTCTTAGTAGAGTCACCATTTTGTTGGTGTTTTAAAAAAGCTACAGGTTTCAAATTACCCCGATGAGAATAAGGTACATCTAGTGGTAGCTAACTCCCATCTTCAACATACCATTTCAGACACAGGGCCAACTATAAAGCTAGACCCTTTTCTACTTCAAGCTCTGCAAAACCTAGGTGAGTGGACCTTGGATTCAATTAATATGGTACTAGTGCTAAAACATATTCCTTAATCTAACAAAATAGATAATATCCCTTAATCTCATATACTTGTGCAATAACAAAGATGTGCAGTGGCAAATTGCAACTCTTATGAGATTCAAAAGCTGAGTGAGGGTATTCTATTTTGTCTTTTCAACATAAAATATAAATATTATTTGATTTTGATTTGATTTTATGTGGGTGGGGAAAGTGGATGAAAACCAAGTATAAACAACAAGCTAATGATCCTGAAGCTGATCAGTGCCTCATCCATTGGGCATTTCACAAATCTTTCTGATGCATTTTGGATATCTAAAACATATACGTTGTGCTAAGACTCTAGATCTATCCATTTACCTTATAAATTGGATATCAATGTTCAATCTAAATCTTGTTCTTATCTGATATCCTCCTCAATAGACCTACAACCCTATTGGTTTCCCTAAAGAATTTACATAACTCCTTGAATTATAAGCAACAATGAAACAACATACAACCTTAAGGGACTACAACTGTGACCTAGACTCTTTGTTCAAAGATCATAAGACATTGAAAATCACTGATAAAGGAGACAAGATCTAAAATGAAACTTAACACCTATTGTTCTTTGTATTGATTTGCTTGAAATAATACATGAAAATGCATGACATTAACTCACAAAGTACCTAATAAACCAGATTGTACAATAAACATATGCTATCATACAAGAGAGAAAATGGTTGAAATGAGAAACTGATGGGATGGGAAGGGGGCATCACAACCAAAGCAAAGATTTAAGGTTTGGAACCAGCACATCCTATATCTTTCCATTTAGATTTCATCAATTCCAGAGAAACCATTTCTACTTCAATTTTCAATTCCAAGCAACCTTTCCAATATTTTCCAACACCTAAAATAAAAGAGAGAAATTACATATATAGGATGAAAGAATACAATCCTAACCTAGAAAATATTTTCATTTTCTCTTTCCTATCACAAAAGATCTTATTCTTAAATCATGACTCCAACTTCCATCCCAAAATTCAGCCCAACTAGAAAAATAAATATCCACCATAACTAAAAATCGAAACCAAATTATACCAAAATGGCATAATATTCTCAAAATTAACCCAACAAACCTTTTACCATGTTTTTTTTACCATGCTTGTAACTGCATTTTCAATTTTTACCAATTTCACTGAGAAGGCCCAAAAATTTGCATTTATGCTTATAACATGAACCAGTGACTTACTATGCAAAAACAAACTCCATAATCAAAAATTTTGTCTTCTCCTAGTTCCAATGGTATATTGAAGTTCCTATTTTAGATAAAATTTTCCCCTATGGAGGCCATTTAAAGTTTCAGGCTCCAACTATGGACAAAGCAGTTAAAAGATTTAAATTTGAAAATTTTAAATATTTCTATAGTTTGAACTATAGAAAATTACATTTTTTAAACAAATTTTTCAAATCTCATGCTTAAATTGAGAAATATATGATATTTTTAAAAATATATCCTTATATCCTCTCAACCACTCATGTGATGCCATGTGTCTGCTTTTGAATGGTCCAACTGTACCTGACGAGTCCCACAGCCTGTCTTCATCTCACTAGATTTTTTAATTTTATGGTAGGTCACCATGTTGCTTGCCAAAAAATCCTCCCATTTTCTAGTGGTAACATGGCAACCACTGAATTTTCATAAAATTTCCCAGTGAATTCCTTCCTTGACTACCACGTCAGTGCCACCTTAGTGCACAATCATTTCCACATCAACTTGACATGTCATCATCGCCTGACTAGTCCCTATGTCACATACTTAACTTTTTGAGCATCTTTCCCTTGGTGACATAGCGGCCACCCTCAGATCCACCATGTGTCATCATCTAGTTGCCTAAGATTCCACATCATCACATTGATTTGGGTGCTTGTTCAAAATTTATTTGCAAGTCACCTCTAGCTAGCTGGGTTCCACCATGGGTTAGCCTGCAGCTTCAAAAAGGCCATGTCCTTAGAAAATGCATTGTGAGTGGAATTGTATTTAAAGATAGAAAAAAATCCCCACTTTAGCAATGTGGGATAATAATTTTATGTTTCTTTCTCTCTGCTCTATGCTTTCACAGGATTGTAGCAATCACTTTTCTTGTTTCTTGAGAATGAATTCTCCATTGCAGTGTGCTTCAAACCAAAAGCTCCATTCTTTGGATAGTATGTGCATCAAACATAAATTTTTCATCCTCCACTTGCAAATCTTGAAGTAGAGGAACATGAATATCTTCCATTTTAGCTGCAAGGGACAAGCAAGCAATGGAGACCAGCTAGAGCATCTCGGCCTTGCAAGTACCTTGTGGTAGTTTATATATCAAAAAGAACCAATCTAGGTAATTAATAGCAAGGTAGCTCATTAGGGACCCAAAATTGCAAAAATAGTGCACCTTGGCATATTCATTCCTTGCTTTGATGTGATCATCTATTGTTAGTCTCCTTGTGAGCATTCTCATGCTATCCACCACTTTCTTCTCTTGTGCCAAGTCAAACTCACCTTCTGCCACCTTCTTTATGTCTAGTGTGGGGCTCTCCTCAACATTGTTGTGACTATTCTTTGATATCTTCATCATGGGCACTTTTGGCTTGTTTCACATTGCTCTATATTTTTTAAAACTACTAAGGCATCTCCCCCTGTTCCACACATAATTTTTGTAATTGGTGGCTCCCTTGCCTATATAATGACATCAGATTATAAATATTTTATCGCAGATATGCTGAAACTCCTTCCATTTTCACATCGGCCATCATGCAATTCAAACATCCCTTTACTCTACTAGCCATCCAATGTAGTTGTTCCACTCATTGTGGAGTGCCAATGTATTTAGAGCTATTAAAAAAATTGTAGGATCTTTTCCTTTGCTCATATCACTGTCTCTTCTTACTTGGCATTGGGCCTCCAAAATGTGCCTACCTTCTCCTCTCAACATGGCACCTCCTTCTTAGGCCTGTATCTTTGCACATTTTGGCCCATGTCGTAAGCTTCCAATGTTGCTTTGTTTATCTCATTCCAAAGCCTGATGCATTCATTCTAAAACTATATTGATTCTCCATTTTTTGCTTCTTATGATGAGCCCTTTGCTTCACCATAAGAAAGCTTGTCTTTAAATCTTTTGCTACACCTTGAATCATGGATTCTAGTGCCATTGGTGAAAAATCCTCCCAAATGGCATAGGCTGAAGATATGATTGAATCTAAAGGAGGATTTGGTGATTCCATACTCGACTGCAACCTCGAGTGGTTCTGCTAGTGAGACAAAGCTGATCTCAATCCCATGGTAGAAACAAAGATCGGTCTTTAGTCAAAGTTTCCAATTCAAAACTAGACACAATTCACCTTATGCCCTCTTGATATCTTCAATAGAAACTCCTAGAACTAACTTTAACAAAAGATTGGCAATTTCCCTTAAAATGAATAAATTGCTCCTAGGAACCAACATTTAACCACCTTGTTGGAAAAATCTTGTGCTAATCTCCCTTATTAATTACAAGTTACTTAAACAATAAAGGTCTAACCATATTTATGTTTTAGGGATGTCCTCTTTTACACACAATAGAACCACTAGTATTTAACCAAAGACATTGGCCAAAACTATCCATCTTTCATCAACTGCCAAGGTCCTAAAGCACTAACACTTGGATGATCCTGAATGCCTTATCAGCTTGCTAACTGTCAATCAGACCCCAAAGTGGGTCCAACTAAAAAAAAAATTAATTTTTAGGTTACTAACATCTCAAAATGATCAAATGAACATCTGATATAGATCCAAGTCAAAATCCATCACTGAACTACCGATTAAAACTCATTTTATCATTTTTTTTAACTGTCAATTTAGTTCCAAAGGATCTTTTGGCTGACCTTAAAAACTAATAAGAACACCTAACCAGGGTCTGAGATTGAACATACTAATTCTATACCCTACATACTCTTACCTTGTCAAATCTTATCTCATGATGAATTCTCAGCCAAAAGATATTGATTGTCGACGTTGCCCTTTTAAAATTGCCTGCAAGAAAACAAGTTAGAAAACAACAAATCACGTTCGGATATGACTTTGAAAACTAGGTAAACTAACACTTGGAGGTATGAAAACTAGGGTTTTGGTTCATTGTCATGAGGATTAGGGCTCATGACAAATAACCGGGCACATCTGATGAGTAGTCAAAGTGGGCTACTCAAATTTGCAGATTGGAAACCCTTGACAGAAATGCATTTTTCATATATGGAATGGACCTGGGAAAATGTGTAGATGGATTTGTTAAAATTTAAAAATTGGTACACTTAAAGAATTTTCGAAGTACAACATAGTGGTACAATCCATTTGATCTCATCTATCATAGATCTCAAGTTATAACATCCCAAACAAGGGTACTAACCAATCTGCCTTTCTTGACAATAGTAAAAAGCTACAAATTACATTTGGAATCGCATTTGAAAACTGATCAAATAGATTTTTCATAAGCTCAAAATTGAAACATAGTGAGTATTGGACCTCTAAAATACAATGCAAAAGGAATTTTCTCAATTCGGTCAACTAGGTCAAAATTAAAACAAGTCAAATAGGGCTTCCCAGAGTTTAGAGCAAATTGCATCAGCATGACATCAATAAATGACCAACTTTTAGGGATTCAAAAGCTAGTCTAACAGATTCAAAATAACACTCCCAAAGTAGCATGTCATGAAACACTACTAGGTGCAAGATATTCAATTGCAAACACAACCTATTGTCGTTGTTTAACATTTAGGTAAAAATGCAGAATTGGAGATTACTCAAAATGGGACTATGAGAATAGCTCAGAATGTCAATTTATCTTCATGGAACACATAGGCATACTAAATACATTGTGTTTGAAACATTAATCACCTCTTAGGTCTCAAATAGATAGTTGGGTACACTTGCATTTAAAAGAATTTATACGGCTCAATTTTTCAATGGTACTCAAAACCAAGACTTCAATTTTGAGTCCCAATAGGTTGAAGCAATGCCAGTGAAGAATACTTCATCAATGGTAGTATGTGAATTTCTCAAAGAACATACACTGGTCAGATTTGGAGCTCTTATGAATTTGATAATCGATAATGCATCTTATTTTTCTTCTTCTAAAATTATTAAATTTTTCTATGATGATGGTATACGAGCTGGACATACCTCTGATTATTTTCCCCAAGCCAATGGGCAAGCCAAATCTGGTTATAAGAATCTGATTAATATTTTGATATTCTAAAATAATTAGAAAAATTGGCACAAGAAAATACATGATGCTTTATGGGTTGTTAGGAATGCACCTAAAAGAGCTATAGGCATTTCACCATTTGAATTGGTACATAGAGTGGAAGCTAATCTGTCATTGCCTCTAGAACTTGCTACATGTAAATTAAATATTTTCATTGAAGAAGATGTTTTCAAAGATGGGTTAGAGAAGAGAATCATGTATCTTACCAAGTTGCAAGAAGAAACAAAAGAGCTGGTTGATAAAATTAGTGAACACCAAGGAAGGGTAAAGAAGTTTTTTGATAAAAGAGCAAGGCCTAGAAAATTCATAGAAGGTGATTTGGTATTGCTATGGGATAAGAGACATGAACCAAGAGGTATGCATTCAAAGTTTCAATCTTTGTGGAAAGGACCATTTTAGATCATACAGACAAATAAAAATAACACTTTCAAGTTGGCATATCCCACTCGAGAAATCCTTCCATGTTCTTATAATGGATATGATTTGAAGTTGTATCAAATGCAAAATTGAAAGCAGGTAACCCCATGCATAGTATTTAGATAGGTAGGTTTCCATTCATGCATTTTTTCTTTAGCTTAGTCACTTGCTTTCCTAGGTAGTTGTTGTTGGTTTCCTAGTTTAGCCTATTCTTTCTATTCCCAAGTTGTCACCTTTTATGTGGAACCAAATATTGCTAGATTTCTTTCAAGCATTATTGTACTTAAATTCCTAGATAGAGCCAATTTTTCCCCCAATTTTAGTTCATATCTTTTTGCTTTAGGGTTTGAGTCAAATCAAGTGTCAATGTGTTGAGTCTAAGTTTAGATTGCCCATAGGATGACTTTTCTTCTCATCATTCCTTTGAGTTAACTTGATGCAAGAAATCATATGAGTAATGCACCATGTCCATAGCTAGATGATTAGGTTTTGGGAGGGTTTGTTATTCATTTTTTGTTGAGAAGATAGGTCTAGATATTCTATTGATTTATCTTTTTTTGTTCCTAACCATGATTGAAGATGAAGATTTTTTGGTTAATAGTTTGTTCTCCTATTATATTTGATAGTCTTGACTCTTTGATACCCAATGTTTGGAGAAACAAAAGGATGTTTACCAAAAAATGGGTCAGTGTATATACTCTATCATTTCCCTCTGAATTTGATTAGGTATAGCTTCCTATGATTTTCAATGATATGCAATGAGTATATTTTTATGAGATCAGAAGTCTTAACATTATAAGCTCTTAACCTAAGAGTACTAAAGGATAACCAAATTGTTTGTAGGCACAAATAATGTAGGCAAGATGTATATGAATAACCTATTACACTCAATGGAATGATTTCAGTAGATTATCTTGATTTTTTCTAACTTATAATTCTATTCTAAATACAAATTTCTCATCTAATTTAAGTAAGAAAGAAAGAACTATACATATGAAGGCAAGTGGAATTTATTTATCTATTAGACCTAACTGAAATAGAATTCAATAAGTATCAAATAGATTCACATACTTCATTCTTTAATTCCCAATGAATTATCCAACATGTATGAAACTATCAAGAGAAGAAATGGAATTATATATGAAATAGAAAATTGAATTACTAAACTACAAATATCAAAAAAAAGTGGAATCCATCTAATTATTTACAGGATCATACATAATTGTCTTTCATCTCTAAGTGTGAAACTACCTAATGCATAGACCACAAAATAGGAAAAGAAAAATACTATAAATGGAATTACAGAACCATTCACTCTCTCAAGTTTTCTGACCCTTTCGTTATCAAATGACATTACATTTATAGTTCTCTATCATCTCTTAATTCTGGCAGAGCAATAGTCACATAAAAATGAGAATAAAATATGAAATTATCAAATCAACATCATGATATGAGCATGTGGTAACTCTTCTATTGATGATTCTAAATCTATGCTGTTTATGAATACACATGGTGACTATTCAACTTCATGCAATCTCAAAAAATATAATAGAAAATTATTTATTCTTCATCTTATGTTGTTTCATGCCAAACCTATGTATTTCATATTCCAACAAGTACTACATTTTTAAAACTCTGGTCATCGATCTTCTCAATATGATAGTCATGATTAAAACCTCTAATTATCTCTGTTATGATAGTGTTGTAAAGGACTTCCAAAGACTGAGGGCCTACCAAGTATACATGTCCAATCATCACTTTCTTGCATTATGTAAACTTTTTGTAATTTTAAAATGTGAGAAAGTGATGTCTATAGATCTTGTAAGATTTGACAACTTGCAAAAAAGACTAAATTTTTTGTTTAATTTGTGACATGTGGGTCCATTTTCCAACTAGGTGCATCATGCCATACATGTGGTAGTACCTTATTGACCAAAGATTTTGATTTTGGCTTGTCTGTACCCCATGAAACTTCATAACTAGACTATACCATGTGGAAAAGAATGGGTCCCTCTATGTACACATGTTGAATCATCACTTTCCTACAATTTATAAACTTCATGTAACTTTACACTGTGACAAACAACTATCTTGTAAGATCAACAGCTAAATGCATTTCCATTTTTATTAATAGTTAAATGGGACCCAATTTGACAAGTAAGAATTTGAATTTTTAACAAGCCAATAGCATGCATTCTTTCATTTATTGACTTTTCAATTTGGTTATGTGGACAATTAGATGTGTCTGATTCATTGAATTGAATCCAACTTTGGTCTTTGCCACCTTTGACTATGTTCTTCACTATTTCTACATCTTTGAACATTCATTCTGTATTGAATTCAAATTAACTTAGCTTTTGACTTGTTCTTGTGACCTGCATATCAATTTTTAATCTCAGTCTTTGATGTTCTCTACTGTATTTTTCATGTATATATCTGTGATCTCTTTAAATGTATCCTTCTTTTAGATATAAACCTTTGACCATGAAGCTAGAAACTCTAAGAGATTTAGAAGTGCTCTCATGAAGAACTATTTCTCAACATGAATCCTTGTCTTTGACATGTTTAAGAAAAAGAAATATGAATCATTAGAAACATTGAGACCTTCTTCCAATCAAGAGAATGTGTAACAAACCCTCCCAAAACCCTAATCACCTAGCTTTGGACTGATGCATTGCTCACATGATTTCCCACATTAGGTTAGCTCAAAGGGATGATGAGAATAAAGATCACCATATAGGAATTCTAGACTCAGACTCAAGACATTGACACTTGACTTGACTCAAAACCATAGATCAAAAATATAGTCTAGAACTTGGGCAATAGTTGGCTCTGTCTAGGAATTTAAGCATGATAATGCTTGAAAGAACTCTAGCAATCTCTAGTTCCACACAAAAGGTGACAACTTAGAAACAAAATAATAGGCTAAACTAGGAAACAACAACAAACTACCTAGGAAATCAAGCGACTAAACTAAAGCAAACAGCATGAGAGGAAACCCAACTATCTATCTTTTATGTAGGGGTTACCTACTTTAAATTTTTTATATGATACAACTTTAGATCATACCCATTATAGGAACATGGCAAGGTTTCTCCTATAGAATATGTCAACTTGAAGGAATTATTTTGATTCACTTGAATGATTTGAAAAGACCCTTTCCACAAGGATTGAAATTTGGAATGCATACCTCTCAGCTCATGCCTCTTATCCCATAGCAATACCATGTCACCTTCCATAAAATTTCTAGGCCTTGTTCTTCTATCAAAGAACTTCTTTTTCCTTCCTTGGTGTTCAATAATCTTGTCAACCATCTCTTCTCTTTCTTCCTATAGCTTGGTGAGATACATGATTCTCTTCTCTAATCCATCTTTGAAAATATCTTCTTCAATGACAATTTTTAGTTGACATGCAACAAATTCTAGAGGTAATGGAAAATTAGCTTCCACTCCATAGATTGATTCAAATGGTAGATACCAATATCTCTTTTAGGTGTATTTTTGTTAGCTCATAAAGCATCATGAATCTTCTTATGCCAACTTTTCTAATTATCTGAGACCAATTTCTTCAAAATATTGATCAGATTTTTATTGCCTAACTCAACCTGCCCATTTCCCTAGGGGAAATAATCAAAGGAATGTCCAACTTGAATACCATTAGCATAAAAAAATTCAATTATCTTTGATGAGGAAAAGTAAGATGCATTGTCCATTACTAATTTCATATGGACTCCAAACCTTACCAAAATATGTTCTTTGAGAAATTCACATACCACCTATGAGGAAATTTTCTTCATTGGCTTTGCCTCTACCCATTTACTAAAATATTCTATGGTGAGTATGTGTCAATGCCCTTGACTAGAGGGAGGATTAATTAGGCCTATAAAATCTCAACCCCATTGATGGAAGGAAGATTCAATTAGTACTAGACTAAGAGGAAAGGCAGCAAGCTGAGGTTTACTAGTAAACATTTTACACTTCTCAGAATTAGCAACCCATTTATAGGAATCTTTAAACATACTAGGCCAATAATAACATTGTCTCAGAATTTTGAAAGTATTAATAGTAGAAGAAAAGTACCCTCCACATGCTTCATCATAAAAAGATGTCAACAATTTTACATGTTGCTCTTTATGTACACATCTCATAAATGTTCCATCAATTGCTCTTTTATATAGAAAATCATCATGAATAACATATTTTAAGGCTTTTTTTTGAGATCCCTCTTTTGTTTAGTAGGCAGTCTCTCAGGGCACTCACCATATGTCAAAAAATAGGTAATGTTTGATAATCAAGAATCTCGAAGACTTACAATAAGAACCTTTGGAGTATCTTCTTCTTTTCATTTTTGATCCTCTACTAAGGCTTTACAAAGTGCATTCCCTCTTACAAGTTTGGTTAGCTTGATCTCTATATCATATTCTTGAACTTTGGCTATCCATACTCCTCTATTATTGCAACCAACATCTTTTAGTGTGAAAATACTTTTCACTGTAGAATCTGGCACATATATATTATTGAATGAGAATGTAACACATAAAATTTGAAATTCTTGAGGGCTCTCACTACTACATATGCATTTTTTTCCATATGAGAGTATCTCAGTTCTTGAATTTTCAAGGGTATACTCATGAAAGCTATTGGGGCTTGTATTTTATCTTTATTTTCTTGCATCAATATAGCTGACATGGTATGTTCTGAGGCATAACAATAAATGATGAATTCTTTAGTGTAATTAGGATGGACAAGTACAGGAGCTTTGGCAATAGTGTCCTTGATATCTTCAAAATCCTTTTTTCCAACATCATTGCATTTGAAAGTTTTATTGTCTTCCATCATATTCACTATACATTTAACTATTTCAAAGAAATCTAGTACAAATCCTCTCAAGAAGTTTACCTAGCCAAAGAAGGAGTTCACTCCAATTTTTCTCAATGGTAGACTTAGTTAATAAATAGCTCTAACTCTATTTGGATCAATCTTTACTTCTTCTTGGGATATAATATGACCAAGCAGCTTGCCCTTTGTCATACAAAACACTAGCTTCTTTGGGTTCAGTGAGATACCATGATCTTTACATCCTTGAAATACCTTTTCTAGATCTCTGATATGATCCTTTCTCTTCTTAGAAAAGACTATCAAATAATCAAGGTATATGACAATAATTCTATATTTAAAACCTTCAAAATCCAAATTCATTTCATGCTAAAAAATTTCTCCTAAATTAATTAAACCAAAAGGCATTCTCTTATATGCAAATGTACCCCATGGTGTGGTAAATGTAGTCTTAAATAGATCTAAATCATTTACCTAAATTTGATTGTATCCTAAAAATCCATCCAACATGGACATCATTTTTTAATCTTGCAACAGTCTACAAAAGATGATCCATATTAGGGAGAACAAGGTTATCCTTCAATGAGGCTTGATTCAAGTTTTTGAAATCTACACAAATTCTTATTTCTCCATTCTTCTTCCTGATTAGTACAATATTATCCACCCAAGTGGAATGATGAATAGGGTATATAATCTTGGCCTGTAGTACTTTGTCAATCTTTGTGAAGATTTCCACTTCAACTATAGGATTATAATTTCTTTGTTTCTATTGAAAATAGATTGATACAAGTATGATAAATGGTTTCAATCATTGTTTTATCACTTATGTCAAACCTACTACTTGTTGATAAGTTAATTTCTTATATGATTTAAGTATTATCATTTTTTTGATTGATGAAGATGATTTGATCAAATGAGGTAAAAATAGCACCTAGAGGAAAGGTTGAGTCATGATATGAAAAGAAGCACAAGAATCAATTAAGACCATGATATTATAGTACATTGATAATCTACTTAAGGTTGCAAAGGTTGGTTACATTGATTAAGTTCATAATAACAAGTTAAGTAAAGTTTGTCTACCAAGCTTGACAATTTTCACAATAGGTGCCAAGCAAAGTTAGTACAGGCCAAGCAGAAAATCAATTAGAACTAAGAAAAGTCAATTTTAGTGTAAGTAAAGTAAAATAGTGTAAGCTAAGTAAAGTTTAGTTGATGTCAAGCACCAATAAACTTTAGTTTGTGCTGAGTGATTTGACACTAGATGCTAAGCAATGTAGTGTTAGAAATAGTAGTCCGCCAGTATAACTGAGAGGGGAGGTGAATCAATTATGCAGCAATCTAAAATATTAAACCTCTTAAACAATTCTTAATCATTCAACCAAAGGAAATAGCAACCATAATGAAATTTGAATACACAATTACACCAAATATATTGACTAGGGAAACACTTGATGAAAGGGAAAACACTGGTGGGAATGATGCCCAAAAGATAATGTACTAATCTAAATATTCCTTGTTAAAGGATAGACCCTATTAGGAGTCTATTATAATTCTTAGTACAAAGAGACCCTATTAGGAGACTTTGAATCCCTATTAGGAGATTCCAATGCTATTAGGTGTTGTAGACGATAGCTAAACCCACTATCCAAATAGCTTCATGACCAAATCAATGAACCCACAATCCAATTGACCTCTGTACTATTCCTTTCAAAATAATAGATGTGTGATAGTCTTATGCTTCTTCCTTTGTCTAGTACATCAGAGTACTTCACCTTTAGATCATGCAATCAGATCTAAAACTATGTATCCATCAATAGTAACCCTTGAGGTCACTTACATGCATTAGTAGATTGCTCTACTCCTCTATTTCACAATCTAAAAGTCTTCTCTGCTTCATGATCTCCAATCATAATGACTAAAACTCAGAAACCATCTTTCCTCTATACCATTATCAATATTAATTCCTTGAATTAGCTCCATACTTTATCATAAGTTGATTAAATGAAATGCATATTGATTAAATGTTATTGGCCCACAATTATATACAAACTTTCACACATGCAACTTTCATACCTACAAACTCACTAATGTCATTAGTAGTCAGTGTACTACCTCCAATTAACTGTACAACCCTTCATTCCAAACATAATGTGCTATATCAATCATACAATAGAAATTAGTTTTCCAATGCTCTATTTCCATGTTGTTCTCATTAAATCATTAATATCTTATGTACGATGTTGATTTAGGTTCTGTGCACTTGCCCACATTTCACATACATGCTATAGTATATGTTGGTAACTGTGCATGAGCAGATACGCAATGTATTTTCCTTAATACAAAAATCTCAGTCTATTTGCTCTATTAGTCTTCTAAAAACTTATTACTATGTTTTCATCAATGAAAAACATAGTTATAAATACATCATAATTTTTTGTAGGACTCCCCCATAGCACCAACATACATGCTAACAATCTCCCCCTTTGGCATTGATGGCAACATAAATGAAAAACATCTAGTTTCAAGAATACCAACAAGTTTTATCACTCAAGTTTCTTCATGCAAATCTTTCATTGTAACACTTCTCCCTCATAGTATAAACTTTCTCTAATGTTTTTCATGTCACTCTCTCCCCCATTGACATCAATGTCAAAGATTGTACAAAAATTGAACATACAATAGTTTATCAACACAACCACAAGCTGATCTATTGTTTTACAACTTTTGCATATAGTTCTATAAACAACACAAGTATCTAAAGACATTGTTACACACCAATTACCTATTTCCAAGAGTCCTTGACTGACTTTATTCATCATAGATACTCCCCCATTGAGGAAGCATCAACATATAGTCTAGTCTAATAATGGTGCTATATACCCTAGACTAATGCACTTTTGCATATTCTACTCTAAGCTAGGTAGGGGCATAACCCCAAGCATACCTCTTAGGTACTCAAATGTATCTTTTGGTAAGGCTTTTGTGAAAATGTCTACAATCTATTCGTTAGTGTTAATGTACTCCTGTCTGATTTCTTTCTCTATGACTTTCTCTTTCGGCACATGATACTTTATTATTATGTGCTTAGTTTTGGAGTGCAAAACGGGATTGTTAGACATATTAATAGTACTTGTGTTATCACAGTAAATGATAACAAGTTCTGTGAATGTAATTCCAATATCCTTCATCATCTACTTCATCCATATGACTTGATTACAGTTGTTTGCTTTTGCAACATATTCTACTTCTGTAGTACTCTGTGAGGTACAATCTTGCTTCCTACTAAGCTAAGAAACTAGTCTTTGTCCAAGGAAAAATGCTCCTCCACTAGTTTTTTTTATATCATCCCTATCTGCAACCCAATCAAAATCTATACAAGTACAAAGAGTAAATTCATTGCTTCTTTCATACCAAATTTTGTAATCTAATGTTCCTTTTAGATATGTGAATATCCTCTTTATTGCTACATAGTGATATTCTTTAGGATCAACTTGAAATTTTGCCACCATTCCAACTGCATTAGCTATATCTGGTCTACTATGAGTTATATATTGCAATCCTCCAATCATGGATCTATACTTATTTTGTTCAACAATAGGGGTCTCATCTTTGCTTGATAACTTATGACCAGTTAGCATAGGAGTTCCAATAGGTTTACAATTTTCTAAACCAAATCTTTTCAGAAAATATTTTAAGTAATTGGTCTGAGAGATAAAGATACCTTCTTTGTTCTAGACAATCTGTAGTTCTAAGAAGAATTTCATTTCTCCTATCATGCTCATCTCAAACTCATTCTTCATATCTTCTGAGAATTTGTTACTAGCTTCATCATTTCCATCAAAAATGATGTCATCAACAAATATAATTATTATTAGCAAATCATCTCCTATTTTCTTCAAGTACAAGTTACTATTTGTTGTTCCTTTAGCAAATCTAAGCTTTGCTAATTATTTGTCCAACTTTGCATATCAGGTTCTTGGTGCTTGCTTTAATCCATACAATGCTTTCTTTAGTCTACAAACCATATCCTTCTCTTCTATTAAAGGAAAAGCCTCTAGTTGTTCAATGTAAACTTCTTCTTCAAGTTCTCCATTCAAGAATGTTGATTTAACATCCATCTGATATACCTTAAAGTTCCTATCTTCTACATATACCAAGAACATCTGACTACTTCTATCCTTGCTATAGGTGAATATATTTCTTCATAATCATTTTTTTCTTGCTAAGAGTAGCCTTTTCATACAAGTCTTTCTTTATTCCTTATTATTTCTCCTTCTTCATTCATTTTATTTTTGAATACTCATTTTGTGCCAATTACATTTTCATCCTTAGGTCTAGGAACTAACTCCCATGTGTCATTTTTAATTATCTGTTGGAGTTCTTCCTCCATTTCTCTTAATTTATTATCATCTTTGATTGCTTCATCTGGGCTTCTTAGTTCTACTTGAGATATCAAACATAATTCTTCATTAATTTTTCTCCTAGTTATTTCTCCCTTTTCCTTGCTTCCTATTATCTGGTCAGTAGGATGGTGTTTTATCATGTTCCTATTTTGAGTATGAGTTACTGCTTCAATTCTTATTTTAGGTACTATGCTTTGTTCTTCTCTTACATCTTCAATTTGTACATTATTCTATAAGTTATTGTTAGTCTTGAGAAATAACTCATTACTTTGATTAGTCATTCTAGAGTAATCATCTCCATCAAAGTTATAATCCATTATCCTTTCTTTGGTGCCAAAATTTTCATCAATTTTAACATTTGCACTCTGTACTGTAGTTTTTGTTCTATAGTTGAAACATATGTAAGCTTTACTTTTTAATGAATAGCCAAGAAACATACCTTCATCACTCTATGGATCAAACTTACCAATATCATCATCTCTCTTGATGTAACATTTGCTTCAAAATATCCTAAAGTACTTGACAGATGGTGAGTGACCGAACCATAATTCATAGGGTGTTTTGTCCATACCTTTCCTAACTTGCACTCTGTTCAATGTGTATACTATTGTATTGACTGCTTCTCTCTAAAAAGTCTTTGGTACATCATTCTCAAATATCATAGCTCTTGCTACTTCAGAAATTGATTTGTTTCTTCTTTCAGTAATCCCATTCTACTCAGTTATATGGGGTGAAGATAGTTGTCTTATAATGCCATTCTCTTCACAATAGATATTGAATTCTCTAGAGGTGAATTCTCCTCTATCTGATCTTAAACTCTTGATTTTAAATCCAAATTCATTCTCAGCTTTGTTCTTAAATATCTTGAATTTCTCAAATGCCTCTAATTTTTCTTTAAGAAATGCTACCCACATCATTCTAGTGAAATCATCAACAAAAATCATAAAGTACCTTTCTCCATAGAATCCTCTTATTCTTGTAGGACCACTCAGATGTGTATGAACCAATTCTAGCTTTTGTGTAGTATAAAACTACTTGCTCAAAAATAAGACTCTCTTTTGCTTATCCGAAATACATTCCTTACAAATAGTATCAATGGGCTTAGTGATCTTAGATAAATCTCTTAAAACAAGTGTATTACTGGCCTTCACAATGTTATCAAAGTTAATATGACAACATCTTTTGTGCCATAACCAACTATTGTCAATATTTTCTACCAAACATGTTATTTCAGTGGAGTTTAACTAAAATACATTACCTCTAGTTTTTGTGCTAGTACCAAGTAATTTTCCTTCCTTGTTCTTGATAATGCATGTATTATTACCAAACTACAATTGGTACATCCTTTGTCCATAAGTTGTCCAACACTCGACAAGTTATGCTTTAGTCCATATGTTTTACCATCAAGTGTGATAGATCCAATTCCTATAATATGATAGGCTACATTATTTCCTACTCTAACAATTCCTCCATCATGGCTTCTAAATTTGACAAATTTTCTCATATCACCAGTCACGTGATGTGAACATCCACTATCAATGATCCAATCTTTCTTTTCAACTTGTGAGATCAGCACACTTTCTTCTTTATTTCTCTATCAATATCATCCTCCTTTATAGCTACAAACCTTAATTTGTCTTCACTCATGTTTTGACCAGATTCCTCTTCTTCTTCTTCTTCATTAGCATATAAACAATTTCTAGATCTTTTAGACTTGAACCTTCCCTTAAACTTTCTTTCTCTTTTAGGACACCTAGATGCATAATGACCATATTCATTATATTTCCAACATTTGAAGATATTCTTACCATCTTTTTCTCTTTCCACAAGAAGAGCTACTCCCTCTTGGATCTTCTCTTTAATGGACTTGCTACTATTGGCAATATCTCCTTGCACTTTTGTGTTCCTTGCTAAACTAGGTTTGATGTTTAGTGTATTGAATGCTATCTCAACTTTTTCCAATTCTCTCAATTGTTTTAGATCAAATTTTGTAGCTTTCAATCTACCAAGCAATGTCTCTTTAGTGAAATTAGTGGTACAGGGTATCATTAGCTAAATCATTTGTGCTACTATCTTGAAAGGTGGTGTTAGACTTTTCAAAATCTTCTGTATCACTTCATCATCAGACTTCTTTCCATCATGAGATGTGATTCCTCCAATAATCTTAGATATTCTCCCAACATAGCTTCTCACAAATTCATCTTCCATCATTCTAGCATCTTGGAATGCACAATACAAATTTTGCAATCTAACCCTTTTTGCATGTGTATCACCCTCATAATTAGCTTCTAAATTTTTCCAAATTTTAGGAGATGTTTTGAGTAGTTTTGCCTAACTGTACTCACTTTTAGGTAATGTTGACAATATTGCTTCTCTTGCTCTTATGTTGCACATAAATACTTCTCTTTGTTCCTAGGTATAAGTTTCAAGATTGTCTTCTTCTGGAATGTTCTTTGATGTCTTGGTTACAAGCCAATATCCTAGACCCATGCACAAGAGATGAGTCTTCATTTTATCTTTCCAACTATCATAGTTTGTACCATTGAATCTAAGAATTTCCTTCCTGAATAGATTCGTAATGGATCTCCCAAAGTTGTTAAACTTACCTTCAAGGACCTGATACTCTAATACCAATTGTTAGAAATAGTAGTCCACCAGTATAACTGGGGGGGGGTTTGAATCAATTATGCAACAATCTAAAATATTAAACCTCTTAAAAAAATTCTTAATCATTCAACCAAAGAAAATAGCAACCATAAAGAAATTTGCATACACAATTACACCAGATATGTTGACTAGGGAAACCCTTGATTAGAGGGGAAACCCCCATGGGAATGATGCCCCCAAGATAATGTACTAATATAAATATTCATGTTAAAGGATGGACCCTATTAGGAGTCCATTACAATGCTTAGTACAAAGAGTCCCTATTAGACTTTGAATCCCTATTAGGAGTTGTAGAAGGCAGCTGAACCCATTATCCAAACATCTTTAGGATCAAATCAACAAACCCACTGTCCAATTGACCTTAGTACTATTCCTTTCAGAATAATAGATGTGTTATAGTCTTATGCTTCTTCCTCTTTCTAGTACATCAGACTACTTCACCTTTAGATCATGCAATTAGATCTAGAACTATGTATCCATCAATAGTAACCCTTGAGGTCAGCTACACACATTAGCAAATTTCTCTTCTCCTCTACTTCACAATTCATAGCCTTCTTTGCTTCTTGATCTCCAATCATAATGACTAAATCTTAGAAAGCATCTTTCCTTTATACCACACTCAATATTAATTCCTTGAGTCGGGTCCATACTTTATCATAAGTTGATTAAATGAAATACATATCAATTAAATGTTGTTGGCCCACAGTTATATACAAAATTTTACACATGTGACTTGCATACCTATGTACTCGCTAATTTCATCAGTAATCAATGTACTACTTCCAGTTAACTATGCAACCCTTCATTCTAAACACAATGTGCTATATCAATCATACAATAGAAATTGTTTTCCCAATGCTCTATTTCCCTGTGGTTCTCTGTAAATCATTAATATCTTTCATACGTTGTCAATTTAAGTTCTATGCACTTGCCCACATGTCACATACATTTTGTAGTATATGCTGGTAACTGTGCATGAGCAGATACACAATGTATTGTCCTTAATACAAAAATCTCAATCTGCTACTCAGTCTGCTTGCTTTGTTAGTCTTCTACAAACTTATTACTATGTTGTCATCAATGACAAACATAGTTATAAATATATCATAATGTTTTGCAATACTCCCCCATAGCATCAGCATACATGCTAACATGTAGTATGTGTCAAGCATTAGAAGTCAGTTAGTTCTGAGTGTCAGCATTATGAGAAAGATGAAGAATTCGATGAATCTAGGCTAACAAGTTTGATTTCTTAGATTTTGTGAACCATTTTAAAGATAAAGTTGATGAGCTAGTGGCACAGAATTCATGATGAATCATTTTGAGGTGAATTCAAAGAGGATTGTAAGGAGAATTTTTTAGAAGGAAACAAAATGAAATAAAGGGGTGGATTCATTAAATCCTACCTAATCTAACCTAACCCTAAAATGGACGATGGAGGATGAATGAAAAAATATCTTAATTTTTTATTTATAGAGATGTTTAGTCATAAGCAAGGGTTTTCATGTGCAATAACCTAAGGAAGATAAGGATTCTAAGGTATTGATTCATGCAATGACCTAAGAGAAGAGATTGCACTAGCAAGCAAAGAAAGAAGGCTTAAGGGTATGGATGCTTAAAGGGTGAACAAGCTATTAGAGTTGAAGTGTGTGAGAGCTAGGCAGAATAGAGGACTAAAATAGAGATCTATAATCTACAAGTGTGTTGTAATTTGTTATTAGATCAAGCCTTATCATTACTTTCTAATCATTGTATTAGTCTAGGGTGAATCCTTTAGATTAAGGTTGACCTAACAGTCATTTGTAAATCATTTAACTGGGTGACATTCCAAATGTATCATCTTTAACCAGCTCATTTAATAGTGTGTATTGTAACCTTTAATAGGATTGACTTTTCATAGGGTATCACTTTAGACAAGTGAGAATAAGTAGCATGTTACTGGTGGTTCTTCCCAAATTGGGTTTCTACTTTAAATCATTATATCAAATGTGTTACTGAATTTGTTATGTTTCATGTTTACATTTTTGCAAATTAATTTGATAGTAACCTACAAGTTTAAGTAATTACATAATCTAATGGATGCATGCATGATGAAAATATTTTCTATGGATATGGGTTCACTAAGTTGTAAAAAAATTTAATTGTACATTTGGACCTTGGATAATTGATTCACCCCCTAGTTATTCTAAAGAATTCCAATAGCTTCTTCTTGAATGGTGCTGCATCTAGTTTGAGAGGGATTTCATGTTTAAACTTACCACCCATGAAATTATTCAAGTCCTCATAACTCTAGGCAAATACATCTTGAAATTCAATGGGTAATTTCCTAATATCTACCCTCTCATTTGGTGTGCAACACTTTCCTATATTTATTATCATTGGGCTAACTGTTGTCCCTATATTGATTCCATCATATTCACCATAGGTTTTTCCTTTTTTATCTCTTTCCCTTTTTATTTATGCATCATGCCTATTAAAAAAAAAATTCTAAAGAGATTAGATGGGGTGGAATCTTATTACCTTTCAATTGAATCATATCAGGCTCAGTTTTCTTCTTATCCCTTGTCACTGAATCATCACCATTTGCATTAGTGCTTCTCTCAAAATATAAGAATTCAAAAGGATCTTCTCCCTCAATGAATTTTAGTAGGTTTTTATCATCTTCAAACACCTACCATGAATCTTAATTTTTAGGGACATTGGGCTTGAATAAAATTTCTACTTTATAGGTTTGATCTTTGAAATTGGGATGTGGTAAAAATAATGACGTAGAAACTGCTAAAGAATCAGCTCTTGAATTAAATTCTCTGAGTACTGATGTAATTGAGAAGGCATCAAAACCCTCAATTTCATCCCACATATTATTATAGTAATTCCTCAACCTTGAATTCTTTAATACATATTGATTTCTAACTTGTTTTATCACCAACTCTGCATCTCCTTGAGCTTTAAGCAGCTTGACTCCTTTTTTGTTTTGCTGCCATTATTCCAAGGAAAAGAGCTTCATAATCTATAGTATTGTTAGAATTTTTGAAATATAATTTATATGTCAAACAAGTCATCTCACCATTAGGTGATGTCAATACTACCCCTGCACCTGAACAAGCATTAGCACAACTACCATCAAATTCCAGAGTCCACAACTGATCACTTTTATTTTGTTTTGATTCTTCTAATATATCAGGAGTGTTAGAGAAAAGCATGTAATTACCAAATTTCATTTAATGATACAAGATCTAAGATCTAGGGTCACCTAATTTTAGGATAGTAAATTTTTCTTTTTCTTCTCATTCTAACTTCACCTTTTTATCTCCAATTTGAATACCTAGTTTTATTTCTCCCCCCCATGTCTTTGCAGAAACTTCTACTTAAGAGCATGCCAAAGCTTGCAGGGATGTCTTCTACTAGGATATTAATTTTAAGTTTTTTTTTTAAGGATAGGTAGCTAGGGCAACTTGGGCATCTTTTATTTTTCTAAGAAAAGGTACTTTGTTTGCATCTATTGAATAACATCTACCAAAAGTTTTAGTTAGAGGAAGTCCTAAAGTTTTGGTTATAAATAGATGATACTGAGAGGGGGGAGTGAATCAGTATTTTCAATCTCTTTACCCATAACTAAATGTTATTAATTACTTTTCCACAAGCGTAAGAAAGAGAACCAATAGTGCTAAACAATATAAACAACCATACATGAAGAGAACTCATAACACCATATTTTGTTAACTAGGGAAACCTTGGCCAAGGGAGAACCTCAGTGAGGCTAGAACCCACAAGATGATTTACTATATAAACAATTCGGTTAAGGATATTGACCCAATTAGGAGTCTATGAAGAATGTATAGTGTCTTGAGTCCCTGTTAGGAGACTAGGCCTTGTTAGAAGCCTCAAAACTATTAGGAGTTGCTTCAACTCTATTAGGAATTGGTAGATCATATACAAATGTGTGCAAGAAGAGCCCACTACCCTAAAATGCAACTATATAATTGAGTTCTTCAAGAGAATAGATATACATACAAAGCTAGATCTGGGTGAACCCACAATAGTGGGTTACACTTTTTTGGAGGAATTAATTCCTCCAAAATCATGAAAGTGGATTTTTTGCCGAAAAACTTTTGATAGAATGTAATCATCTAGTTTCGATAGAAACTAACTATGCAAAAAAAAAAAAATCCTAAATAGTTTCTATAGAAACTATTTAGTTTCTATCGAAACTATTTTTTACATGAAAACTCGGCCTTATTAGTTTCGATAAAAACTAACTAAAAATAGTTTCTATCGAAAGTATTGAAAAAGTTTCGATAGAAAGTTAGTTTCTATCGAAACTAGTAAAGTAGATGGCTTTTACAAAGCCTATAACATTCTTGGTTGTTTTCATGGCTTCCAGGCTCAATTTCTAGGTTTAGATGGAGCACTAAAGACATGTCATTTTCCATGACTCAAGTACTTAGAATGAGCTTTCTAATGAATATGGATTTGATAAATTTTGAATTTTTTTAGTATACATTTTTGTATGTTAATTCAACAGAGGTTCATTATAAAAAATAAACCTATATATTGAACGCTCATGGAAAAATAGTAAATAAGAGAATAAAAATTCTAAAAAATAACTACAGTCTCTGTATTTGAGTCCTCTTTCAATCAGAAAAAAAAAAATTTGAAATTGGATAAATATATAATAAGTTACATGTGTCAAAAGCCATGTATGTCCAAATTAGTGTTAGGTCAACTTTAAACTCTGATAAAATATGAAATACTAATGATAAAGACATCAAATCACCTTTGCAGTTTTAGTATGGATGTCAAAAAACTAAATCTAAAATAATTATATTGATATCTATTATAGAAAAAAGGTTATGTGTGTCAAAAACAATGTCGCTTTTTAAAAATCAGGTTTTTGATAACATAGCAATTTTTTTGGGAGAAAAATTAATTCAATCAAATCAATTAAAAAAATATATTTAAAAATATATTTAGAATCTACATAGAAAATCCTAAAGGACTCTAGTTTACTTCATCTTCAAATTCCTTACCGTTAAATGGCAATTCGCATCTGAATGTGAAATTTTTCTTGAAAATTCATAGTTCAGTGTCAGTTGAAGCAAAAAAGTGTAACCCATTCTTGTGGGTCCACCCATCTCTTGTTGTACTTTGTAAATGATTGTTAGTAACTATGCACAATTAAATTACTTGCTATACTTCACAATTCTTTTGATTGTCAGTTCTTCATACAAAAAGGTAACTACACATATATCATATCTCACATCACATAACATTACTTCACATTGTATTTTTGTTCACATCATGACACTCTAACTTCATGAATGAAGTTCTTTACATATACCAAACATATTAATAAATTCTTCTTTAGTCAACTCATATATCATCCTTAGAGTCAGCTCATCAAAAATTAATAATTAAAATAATTATTCAAGTCGTTTAACTCATTCTCCTGACATGCTCTATTATGCACTGTGAAATCACTGCATCACAATTTCCTTCATAACTTGAACGTGGTTGATCATACAGACATGCACACTAGTATGCATCATCAAGATGGCATCCTACTTCTAGGGTTAATTGCACAAGAGAATATTCCAAGGGAATATTTTGCTATCAACAAATCTTGTCATGTTGTTGTAACACTTTCTAATACCTAGACAATTTTCCTTCACAAATAATTATGACTAAACTATAAAACAAATGTTGCCATAAATGACAACCACATATCTCACATTATTTTATTGATTGGCCATATTGCCAACAATCTCCCCCTTTGGCATTGATGGCAAGACTTTGGGGAAATTGGCTAAGTCCTAAACATGCTTTCATACCAATCAAAGTAAATAACCATAACATTGTAAAAACATTGTATTCATGTTTAAAAGGTTTACATCCCTTATAAATCTGATTACAATGTTTTCTTAAAGCAAAACTTACTACCATACTTCAAAATATAACTATATAACTTACAATTACAATTTTCCTTATATCTCCCCCTTTGACATCAATGAAAAAGGTGCTAATAAAAGGAAAAACCTATCAAAATCTGGTAGTTGCATCAAAACTTGGAGAAACAATCATTGAAATCAATCTTTAACTATGTAAGGTGTTTCTTCCAACTTTATTTCAGAGCATCGGACACACTGATTAGCACACATAGAGCATATGCAGCTAACTCTGCTACATTTAAATATGTAGCTACAAACTTTTCATATTAGGACTTCGCTAAGAAAGCATTCCTCCAACTAATTTTCAAGAAATGTAATCTGTGGGGATAAGTGATCTCTCAAAAGTGTAAATCTTTTCAAAACTTTATCCTTTTCTGCTTGAGTATCCCTGATACTATCATGAATTGCTTGCATTGTATACTCAATGGTTTCTAACCTTCTAATTTTTTTGTAGAAATTTATCTATGAGTGTCTGAAGCTTAGTTATTTTCTTTTTTATTTGTTCATCAAAACCTTGAAGGTGAAGGTATGCCAGGTTGCACTTAACATAAGTCTATTTCCCTTCTTCTATACTCTATCTCAATGCTTTAATGCATACATTTAGAATTTCTATATCATTTCTTATGTTTTTACACATGGTATTAAGAAGTTTGTCATCATGCTCTATTTGTACTCGAATTGTAGCAACATTGATAAGTGTTGTAAACTCATTAACAAAAGTTTTGCACAAAATTGTTGCTCTCTGTTTGATATATGCAGGTGTATCAATAGGACTTATTGTCAAAACTAAAAATATTTTCAATTTAGACTTGACTAATTTCTTCTTCTCAAGAATTTTACTTAAAGAAGTTATAAGATTTTGTGCCTCATCTTCTTCATTTTATGTATTGTTTTTGTTGTGACCACTACTACTTGTGTAGGTGGTGTGGAGGGTGTTTCTACTACTATTGCTAAGGGCACACTTGAAGTAGTTACTTTAATGCTAGATTCAATTTTCTTTTCAGAAGGTGCATTTTCTTCCTTAGGCTCATAACCTTTTTCTTCATTAGATGAGTTGTTATAATCAACAATATCACCAACAATGTCAAAACCAAAATCCTTATAAGGGTCCTCAATTTTATCCATTGTTACATTGGTGTCATCCACTTGCATAGATTCACTACCAATGGTAATTTGTGGGGAATTAGTTGGAATTGATGTATCAGTTGGTTTCTTAAGGCTGTGAAGTGGACTAACTATAGTAGTACTTGTTTCATCTATCTATGCACTCTCCTTAGGCATAGGGCTTGCCTTTTTTGGTTGTGCATTCTCCTTTGGCATAGGTCTTGCATTTTCTGGCTACACACTCTCCTTTGGCATAGCAGACATATATGTGGCTATTTCCTTTTGATTTCTCATGTTTACTTCTTCATAGTTTCCTCCCATGAGGAGAATGGATCTCTTTTTATTTCTCAATAATGGTGCTATTCCTTTCAGAATTTCAGTTATTTCTTCCTCATCATTTACAATTCATATCTTTTTCACCATATTAATCCTTATTTTCTTATCTTACTCAATTACTCTAATTTTTCTATTTCTTAGGCTATTGTACAAATCTTCAAGTATCTAACCTCATATGTTATAAAACCTTTTATCTTTTAGAATTATATTTCTAACTACAACATTCTCTAGTTGTCTTCTATCCATATTATTATACAAGTCATACTACTTATTCAATTGTACAAAATTATTGTCATTAATAATTTGCATGTTAAGATTCTCTACCTTTGGTTTCCATGTTTTTCTTCCTTCTGAAGTCTTCACTTCTTGATCTATTGGTTCCATTGGTCTATCACCAGTCTCTTCTTTAGACTCAGAGGAACTAATTTGCAGGGTTCTTCTCCTCTTGATTGGACCACTAATAGTTTGTTTGACTCTCTTATTAGGAGAGGGTTTAGTCTTTTCAAGCCTTGTAGACTTCCTTGGTGCTTGCACTTCCTTTTTCTATTCTTTAAAGGTTGCTATTGCACAACTATTGTATAGGGCATTATAGGTGCTTACACACTTGTCTAGGCAATTGTGACCTCTTTAGTAGGTTTGGCCATTATAATAGGTGTAGGGGTCAATAGTTCAAATTGAAAACTAGCCTTCATTTCCATGGCTATCCCTTTTACCTCTTCAAATTATTTTCTTGACATTCCTATTTCCTTCAAGATAGAATCAATCACTTTCTCTACCTTCTTCTTGGAATCCTTGATTATCAAGACTTGTTTTAACTTTTTTCATCTTCTCAATTTATGTCCCCCATCTAGGACATTCAAAATCAACTTCTGAGTGTAGGATTCTCTACACATATCCTTCAATCAATTCCTCACTCATTTCATAACCCATGGGTTCTATGAACTTAACTTGAGGAACTACTGCCTCCATACATGTGAAATCTATTTCTACCATAAAGCATAGTTCATCCTTATATTTTTCCACTAGCGTAGGAGGTATCCTATACCTTTTCTTCATTTTAGCTTGGAAAGATTTCATCATTCTATCAATATCATTGTCTCTGACTATTTCTAGTTTGGTTTTGTATGCACAAGTGATAATTTGCATTACACGCTCACTTCCATCCCAATTTGAGATACCAAGAAACTTCTTTGTTGCATAGAATAATATATGTATTAGTAGGGATTCAAACCTAAACACTATGATCCTAGACTTCTTGATTCTTGATATGTTGTCCAACAACCATGTTTGGATAATGTCACATAGATTAACCTCTTTACCTTTTACTACCATGTAAGCTACATGAAGAAATCATACAGGAGCTGAATCTATCCTAGATCCATGGTTGAACTTGTATCCCAAAATCTTACTAATGAGTCTCACTCCATCATCCTGAATGGTGTTGACCTTCATGGTTTTTCCATCAAAACAAGTGTTGAGATTTTTGGCAACTAACTTACACACATTCTTTATATTCGCTGGATTTGCATCCTTCATTATTTAGACCTCTAACCTTGTGAATTAGGTCATTATCAATACTTATGATAGAATCTCCCAACCATAGTAGGTCATCATAAACTCTACTAAGAATTATTCTTGTCCATTCTTGATTATCAAAGTTCATATAGAACATATGCTTAACTAGGTTAAGTTGTTCTAGGTAAGCATGTTCTGGTTTTAGTGACAAATCATTGTTGTACATTTCCTCCAATTCCTTATGAATCTCTGTATCTCCTATGCTTTCAATTTTGTAGTGAATATAACCTCTTATATCCTCAACATGAAGTACATTTTCTAGAATTTTACAAAAATGCTCCAAGGGGGTCATCAAGCAAAGAAACAAATGGATGTTTCTTGAAATTGTATCTAAGTCTATTGTTGACATTAAAAACTTCTTGTCTTGTTATTTCTAAAAATATACTCAACAAATTCAAAAAATATCTTGATTTCACATTTTAGGGTTCTGGCGAATTCATGTATCTGCAAACTTCTTTAGCACTCTAAATCTTGCTTCAATATTTGCACTTAGATTTTGCACAAAAAAATGATGCTTGCAAATCAATTTTTGTCCTTTAAATATTTTGCAATATGTACTTCATGTTAAATGCATATCTGCCACTAGTTTGGTATATTGTCTTTATATAATAGAGAGGTTATTCTTCTTATATATCCTTATCATCATCATATTAAGCAATGCACACTTCACTGTAGACTCCTCTCAATGTTTAGTATACACTATTAACTATGCAACCTATGATATTCTCTCTAACATCAGTTTTTAATAATTGATGCACTATCTCACTAAGAATGCTCAATTCTGGTAGGATGAGTCACAGACAATAAGTGACTTTACTATCTTTTCAATTACATTAGGATGAGCTTCTTCCTAAAATGTGTGAGAACTTCCAGCTTCTCTTTCTTTTACAAATGTTTCCTTAAATTCTTCTATCAGCTTCTTCATTTCTTCTTTCAGACTCTCATCATTTCTTCTATTGTTCCTTCTATGATTCTGGTTCCTATTAAGGTTTATTCTATCCATTTTGCAAAACTTTGTTGTGTGTCCAAATTTATTACATAATTGGCATATAGGTACATTCCTTCTTGGTTCATTATTCTGGTTGTTAGGTACTCTACAGTTCCTTGCTATGTGTCCAAGATTGTTACATCTATAACAAACAATTTGTCTTCTTTCTCCACTTTCATTACTATGAGATCTTCTTTTATTGCCTACATGGTTAGTGTTCCTAGACATTCTACTATTTGCATTATCACTATCAAATTTAGGTTTCTTATAGTCTACTACATAATGTCCATATCCATGATAATTATGACAATAAAAACTTTAAATAGGTTTGAAAGACTTACCTTTGCAATCATCTCCAGTATGTTCAAGTTCATTACACTAGGCATGAGATTCCTTTCTTCTGTTATCCTCATCTTGATTAGATTCTTTAGATTTCTTAGAGTGAGCAACATTCTCCTTGTCCTTAGATGTATCATCTATTTTTCTTATTCTTAGATCCTTATTCACTTCAAGGGTATTAGGTTCTTTTGTCTTAATAGATTTCTTGGTGGATTGTCCAACGAAGAATCCAAGTCTAGTCTTGTCATAACTAGGTCTTTGTACAGATATTTGTTATTCAATCTTTTCACTGTTGGTATACAATTTCTCAAGTTTTTTGGTTTGTACCAACTCACCTTTCACAATAGTGTTGTATTTTTCTAATTCTACATGCTCTAACTTGATAGATTCCAATTTAGATGTTACCTTGCTTAACTAGGATCTAAGATCTGCATTTTCAACTTTTATTTTAGAGTCATTATTTCCTCCATTTTTCTTAAGACTTAGCTTGAGTTCAACTATTTTTAACTCATATTTCAATATCTCATTTTCTTTCTTTAGATCTTCAATATCATCATCACTGGTTTTCTCACTAGGTCCTTTCTGCTTTAGGTCATCTATCTTGTCCTTTAGTTCACTAATGTAAGCTTTTGTATCTTTGTATCTATATTTTAGGCCATCTCTTTCATCAATAAGAAGATCAATTTGTTCAAGAGCTTCTTCAAGATTCTTCTTCAATTGTTCCATATCCATGGGGATCTTATTCAAGCTATTAAGCCTCTTCTGAATAACTAGGCTTTGATACCAATTGTTAGAAATAAATGATACTAGAGGGGGTGAATCAATATTTTCAATCTCTTTACCCACAACTAAAAATTATTAATTACTTTTCCATAAGCATAAGAAAGAGAACCAATAGTGCTAAACAATATAAACAACAATACATGAAGAGAAATCATAGCACCATATTTTGTTATCTAGGAAAACCCTAGCCAAGGGAAAACCCTGGTGGGCATGGAACCCACAAGATGATTCACTATATAAAGAATCTGGTTAAAGATATTGACCCTATTAGAAGTCTATGAAGAATGTATAGTGTCTTGAGTCCCTATTAGGAGACTAGGCCTTGTTAGAAGCCTCAACACTATTAGGATTTTCTTCAACTCTATTAGGAGTTGGTAGATCATACACAAATGTGTGGAAGAAGAGCCCACTATCCTAACATGAAACTATACAATTGAGTTCTTCAAGAGAATAGATATACATACAAAGTTGGATCTCTTGTTGTACTTTGCAAATCTTCTAATTTTCAGTAACTATGCATAACTGAATTACTTTCTATACTTCATAATTATTTTGATTTTTAGTTCTTCATACAAAAGGGTAATTGGACACATATCATATCTCACATCACATAACATTACTTCACATAGTATTTTGTTCACGTCATGACACTCTAACTTTTCAAATGAAGTTGTTTACATTTACCAAACATATTAATAAATTCTTCTTTAGTCTACTCACATATCATCCTTAGAGTTGGCTCATCAAGAATTAACAATTAAAATAATTATTCAAGTTGTTTAACTCATTCTGGTGGCATGCTCTATTCTGCATTGTGAAATCACTGCATCACAATTTCCTTCATAACTTGAACTTGGTTGATCATACGAATATGCGCACTGGTATGCATCATTAGGATGATGTCCTCCATCTAGGGTTAACTATGCAAGAGAATATTCCAAGGGAATATTCTACTATCAACAAATCTTGTCATTTTTTGTAACATTGTCTAATACTTAGACAATTTTCCTTCACAAATAATTATGACTAAATTGTAAAACAAATGTTGTCATAAATGACAACCACATATCTCACCTTATTTGATTGATTGGTCATATTGACAAAATATTTTTCTATAGAAGAAGGCATTACATTATTAGAGGCTCCTAAATCTATGATGCAATCACTCAATCGATTTCCATTGATGAACAAGGAAATGTAGAAGGGATCTAGTTTTTCATTCGGGCATGTGGCTAAGACAAGAGGTTCTTCTTCTTTAAACAATTTAGGGAGTACAAAATCTTCATTAGTTAAAGAATATCCATTAGTACTATCTTTACTAAGATGATCAATATTAGCATTAATACTAACTTGTTCTTTATCTTTATTGCAATGTTTAACTAACCTATTCAGTTGATTAGGATTAGCTTTCAAGTAAACCAGTGGAGAAATTTGAATTCTTGTTTCTTCATTGTGTTGTATTATGTCAAAGGAATCAGATGACTTACCTTTGTGTTCCTTTTGTGAAGTTGAAGTTACCATGATTTATCTTTATTAGTTTTGTTTGATGGTGCATTATTTTTGACAAGGACTAAATTATTGATTTGATTTATATTCTTCTGACTTCTAGTCATTATTCTCAACTGAGGTCCTTATAGAGTAGCAAAATAGTCACCTCCTATCTCTAAATCTAATTCATACTCCAAGAAAAAAAATTTAGATTTTCCACAAGGAGCATGATCATCCTCACTTTCAGGGTATTCAACTATTTGTTCTTTATTATCCACCATCTTCCTATATTTGATCATATTAGCACATGTATCTCCATCGTGGTCTGCCCTTAATTGAAAAGCACACATATTTTATCACTTTGGAGCTCCTTCAATTGCCAATCTTTGTTGGATAGGTGGTATTTTCAATACTTTACCTCCATTTGGGTTTCTATAACCTTCTTGATGAGGTTAATGAAAATAATGAGCAGGCCTATTGATTTGTTTCTTAAATGAAATGAGCTCATTATTAGACAATTTTTGAAGCATAGCCTCAGTATTGTTAGAGGTACTAGCTATATTAATCATAGTTCCAGATTGAAATTCTCTCTTCCACTTACCAAAGGCTATCATATCATCCTCCATCTCCACAACTAGTTTTTGGGCAGCTTCCAATTTTTCTACATTTTCCCTTCTAATTTGATATCCCAAATTAGGAGGCATAGAGATAATATAGAAAGTCTTCTTATTATCATTTGTAGGTGAACTTGTAGTAGGTATTCTCTTGATGAGTTTGTTGAATCTTGCATTTAAATCTCTCATGAAAAACTGATGTTTCTTTCTTTATTTGTGCCAATTGCAACAATAATATGTGTGCATCCTCTATACTTTTGTAACATTCCTCAAAACTTTGTTTCATAGTATCCAAAATTGTAATGCAACCCACAAGTAAATCTTGAAACCAATCAGCAGCATTGTCCACCAATGTATCTACAAACTTCCTAATAGTGACAACTTCATGTTGAGGATTTACTACACCACAAGCCTTATGGAAAGTACTTAAGTGTTCTTATATGGAGGTGGTACCATCACCATTAAATCTTGGACCAATAACATTTCCCCATGGTTGTGCCATAACTACTAGTACAGTGAATTGATTTGTTTGAAAAGTTATAGAAATAGGAAGACTAGTATCAATCAACAACAAAGCACCAAAAATAGAAGGAATAGAATTCTTGATAGCAGGAGGAGTAGAAGAATGACTACTCTATGTTCTTTTTGGAGGAATAGTTTTAGGTAAGAGAGTATCTTGGAGTTTCTTGGTTACAGATTCCCTTGCATGTGTTCTTCCTCTTCTGCAAAGATCTTCTAAGATGGGGAAATTAGCTTTCTTGAGCTCTTCATAAATTGGGTCAATCTTTCCTTTGTCCTTGGCACTCCTGGTATATTTTGGATCTAGGATGTGTCAAATATTTTTGAAAAAATGGTTTTTTTTAAATTTATCTTACTAGTCTTCAACTTTGAATTTATTCTTCTTCTTCAACAAGTTGAAGCTGTAAAAATGGTGTCAAGTTCTTATGGAAAACACCTAGCTACCACAAGTCTTTTCTTGCAAATCAAATACATAGAATTAGATTGCAAATTAAAATGAAGGAAAATTCTTCTAAACTTTCATTTGAATCTCCCCATCAATTGTTGGTTAACAGTTTGTTCTCCTATTAGATTTGATAATCTTGACTCTTTGGTACCCAATGTTTGGAGAAACAAAAGGATGTTTACCAACAAATGGGTTAGTATATGTACTCTATCACTTCCCTCTAAATTTTATTAGGTATAGCTCCCTATGATTTGCAATGATATACAATGATAATGTTTTTATGAGATTAGAAGTCTTAACATTATAAGCTCTTAACTAGAGAGTAGTAAAGGATAACCAAATTATTTATAGGCACAAACAACTCAAGCAAGATGTATGAAAATAACCTATGACACTCAATGGTATTATTGTAGTAGATTATCTTAATTTTTTTTTACTTCTAATTCTATTTTGAATGTAAATTACTCATCTAAATGTAGAAGTAGGAAAGAAAGAACTATACATATGAAGGTAAGTGGAATTGCTTTATCTATTAGACCTCATTGAAATGGACTTCAACAAGTATCAAATAGATTCACATATAGCATTCTTTAATTCCCAATGAATTATCCAACATGTATAAAACTATCAAGAGAAGATATATAATTATATATGAAATAAAAAATGGAATTACTAAAGTAAAAATATCAAAACAAAGTGGAATCCATCTAATTATTTATAGGATCATACATAATTATCTTTCATCTCTAAGTGTGAAACTACCTAATGCATGGACCACAAAACATAAAAAGAAAATATTGTAAATGGAATTATAGAACCATTCACTCTTAATTTTTCAAACCCTTTCATTATCAAATGACATTACATTTATAGTTCTCTATCATTTCTTAATTCTAGAAGAGCAACAATCACATAAAAATGAGAATAAAATATGAAATTATGCAATCTGCATCGTGATATGAGTATGTGGTAACTCTTCTATTGATGATTCTAAATCTATGGTGTTTCTAAATACACATGGTGACTATTCAACTTCATGCAATCTTAGAAAATCCAATAGAAAATTGTTTATTCTTCATCTTACATTGTTTTGTGCCAAACCTATGTATTTTGTATTCCAATGGTTACTATATTTTTTAAATTTTGGTCGTTGATCTTCTCAATCTAATGGTCATGATTAAGACCTTTAATTATCTCTATTATGATGGCATTGTAAGGAACTTCCAAATACTAAGGGTTTGTCAAGGACACATGTCCAATCATCGCTTTCCTACATTATGTAAACTTTGTGTAACTTTAAAATGCAAGAAAGAAACATCTATAGATCTTGTAAGATCTGATAGCTCGTGAAAAAGAGTATAAATTCATTATTTAATTTGTAATGTGTGGGTCCAATTTCCAACTAGGTGCATTGTGGCATATATGTGGTAGTACCTTATTAACTGAAGAATTTTATGTTGGCTTGTCTGTACCCCGTAGAACTTCATAACCACCATGTGGAAAAGAATGGATCCCTCCATGTACATGTGTTGAATCATCACTTTCCCACATTTTGTAAGCTTCATGTAACCTAACAATGTGACAAAGCGACAAATGTTGATCTTGTAAGATCAACGGTTGAATGTATTTTCATTTTTATTAATAGTTAAATAAGACTCAATCTAACAAGTAAGTGTTTGACTTTTCAACTGGCCAATCAACTTGGTGATGTGGACAATTAGATGTGTTTTATTCATCAAATTGATTCCAACTTTGGTCTTCGCCTCCTTTGATCATGTTCTTTGCTATTTCTACACCTTTGAACATCCATTATGTATTGAATTCAAATAAGCTTAGATTTTGACTTGTTCTCATGACCGGCATATCAATTTTTAGTCTCATTCTTTGATGTTCTCTATTGCATTTGTCTTGTATATGTCTATGATCTCTTTAAATGTATCCTTCTTTTAGGTATAAACCTTTGACCATGAAGCTAGAAACTCTCAAAAATTTAGAATTTCTTTCATGAAGATTTTTTTCTTAACATGAATCCTTTTCTTCAACATATTTAGGAACAAGAAATATGAATCATTGGAAACATTGAGACCTTCTTCTCATCAGAAGAACACATAACAAACCCTCCCAAAACCCTAATCACCTAGATTTTGATTGATGCATTGCTTGCATGATTTTTCACATTAGGTTAGCTCAAAGGGATGATGAGAAGAATGATCACCCTATAGGTAATCTAGACTCAGACTCAAGACATTGACACTTGACTTGATTCAAAACCCTAGATTAGAAATATATACTAGAACTTGGGCAACAAGATTCAAGCTATGTTGTAATTTCCATGGAAGACATTATAGATTATCAAGATCATAATTTAGAGAAAGTAGTACATGTGTTGAAAATGGTCAAAATCATTGAAATCCAAGATTAGTGAATGTGCATCATTGATTCAATAAATAGATGGTTCATATGCGATCATAATAAGCTATGTGGGTTGGCAATAAGTCAAATTGATAAGAGAATGCATGCTATTGGCTAGTTGAAAAGTTAAATGCTTACCTTTTAGATAGGTCCTCGTTAGTTTATTTCTAGTGATGTTTCAAAATCATCACTGGATTGTCAGATCATAGGATTGTGAGATCACAGGCATGATAATATAAAGTCTTTTTTAGTTTCATATAGATTGTCGAATTGTAGTTGATCTATGTTTGGCACTTCTTTGCTTTCTAAAAATGCTTGAGGTTTAACTAATGTATGGAAATGACCATCAAACACATGGAACAAGCAGAATTACATTGCAGAATGAACAAAAGAGTTAAAGTTTCATAAATCTTAGTCATATGATCCTTAAGATTGATTATAAGTGCATAGTCATTGATGATTAACAAAAACTCTAGGTTAAGGTCACAACTAAGTGAAAAGGAGTAATCACACAATCATGAGAAAAAATAATGGGATCACATTGTCACAAAGGATTAGAGATCACTCATGGTTAAGGAAGTGACAGAGAGAAAAAGGAAAAATTGCATAGTCACATGGATAAAATCATAAACTAAGATTAAGGATCTGAAATTGTGAGAGCTAGTCATTGCATGATTATAGGCTAGAAGATATTCAAGAAGTGTTAAGTTGAGACCTAGAGACTATACTACTAATTAAAATCAAATGGTCATTGCATACTCGCAGGTCAAAAGTGGTAGTTAAATTTAATGTTGTGAAATCACTATTATAGCTAATGAGTAGTTGTTGCCAACTCATTGTGGTTAATAGAATAAAGACATTTTAAGTTGTGACCTAGAAAAAAGGTTAAATTCAATCATATCATCACAACAAATGAAGGCATCAAAAGAATGGTAGTTGCAAAAATGTGACATGATAGAAAGTTTAGGGCTTTCATTCTCAACTATCTAATTTCATGTCATCGACAATGCTCATATTCCCACTTTTTAGAGATGTGTGATGTTTTAAAAAATATGGGAAAATGTGGTATTGGAACATGTATATAGAGGAACCCATGGAGGAGATCACAAAGGAAAAATAAAGAAGTCTATTATGTTTTAATCATGACCATTGATTTGAGATCGGTGATAAAAATTCAAAATGACAATGACTACTGGAATATGAATAATATAGACTTAGTGCCAAAAAGATAAATATGAAGAAAAGGATTTCTACATGATTCTTGAGGTTTTCTAAAAATGAACAGTCATCGTGTGCTTTCAGAAGTTTCATGATGCCAGAATCATCGCTAGAAACATACCACATGTTCCTACCATGCTACAAATTAGATATTTTCATATTTTCTTCCTAATAAATGATTGTTGCTCTGCCAACAATGAGAAATGACAAAAAAATATAAATTTAATATCTTTTGATAATACAATGATCAGAAAACTTGATGGTGAATTGGTTATGTAATTATATTTACCCTATTTTCTTGTCATGTTTTGTTGCCCATTGTTGGATTAGGTTTGTATTGAGAGTTGAAGGACAATGATATATGATCCTATGATAATCAAGTGGATTCCATTTCACTTTAATGTTTGTAGTATAGGTGATTCTATTTACTTTCTTCATGTATGATTATGCTTCATCTCTTGCTAGTTTTATAACATGTTAGATAGTTTCATTGGGAATTGAAGGATAGATGTGTATGAATATATTAGTAATTTGTTGAATTCCATTTCATTTAAGTCTAGTAGTCAAAGAAATTTTATTTTCCCTCATGTGTATTTCCTTTTATATTCCTCTTTTATTTAGAATAGGAGTAAGAGTCAAAAATCTCAAGATAATCTATTGTAGTCATTCCATTGAGTGTGATAGTTTATTCAAATCCATATTTCTTGAATTGTTTGTGTTTACAAGTAATTTGGTTATCCTTTACTATTCTTAGGTTAAGAGATTAATTCTATCAAAACTTCTTATCTAATAAAGACATATTTATTACACATCATTAAAATTCTTAAGGGAGTTGTACCTTGTAATTTAGAGGGTAGTGATCGAACACATACATTGACCCATTTGTCGGTAACATCTTTTTGTCTCTCCAAAACATTGGGTATCAATAAGTGAAAATTATAAAATCTAATAGAAGAACAAACTATCAACCAAAAAAGGGGAGGGGTGAATCAATTACTACAAAAATAAATCCTAGATCCTTTAGATGTCAAAATAGAACATAAACTTTATTGAAAATACTATTGTTTGGAAAACACACAGTCACTTGGTTAATACTGATAATACGTTGTAACTCGATAACCACTAAAATAACATATTTTATTTGGAAAATACTTAACATGAAAATATTATGATATTATCTATGATTAACCTTGCTTAACTTGGTTGAATACACATAAAAGTAAAGAGCACGAACACAAGTGACACCAAGAAAAAAACCACCAATTGCAACTAGTTACTAATTTTCACTCTTCTAAAGTGATGCTTGTTAGGATCAAACTCTGTTAAAGGTTACAAAACACATTGTTAGGTGTGACCCTATTAGAGGATTTAATCACCCTATTAGGAGTGGCCTTGTTAGAGGTCTTTAGACACTTCAATCTAGAAATGCCAACTTGTTAGAGGATTTACAAATAGCTATTAAGACAACTCTGTTAAGAGATTTAGATCACTAATAAAATGGCTAGAGAGTAACAATGAGATGACCTCATTTTTGATGCAACTAAATTTTTTATTACATATCTCAATTCTAGCTTGAATGCTTGATCCTTTCTGATCGAATGTATCTTTGTAGCTCCAGAAGGATATTCTTCTTATCCTTTTAATTCACTTCCTCTAAGAATCTTCTATTCTTAGAATAGTTAATATTCATCTCCTTAGTTGGATAGAACCAATAAAAAAATCAAGTAAACTCAATATCCCAAAACAAGAAAATCCTTTGCCAGCCGACCCTACTCAGTAGACACTAACTCAAAAATGATTTTCCTGTGTTAAGAAAGTGAACTTGATTGACACTTCATCCTTCCTTTGGTAATTGAGTGAGCTTGATTAACATTGGTTCCATCCAACATTCCTTTGTTACCTGAGTGAACTCATTTAACACTCAACTTTTGCAAACTTCTCTTGACGCCCAAGTGAACTTGGTAGACACTATCTTCTAAAATTTGCAAATAGTGGAATACTTGACAAACATAGGTAACTGTTTGCATTTCCCGAGTGAGATTGGCATACATTGACTACTAAAGATATGACATTTTTTGTAACATAAAAGACAATATGAAATCAACCAAATTGTTTTCAATAATCTCCCTCTTTGGCATTAATGGCAACACAACATGTCACAATACAATGAAATTTTAGAGAAAAATAATAGTAAGGATTATATCCTTAATTTCATTTTTATTCTCATCCATGAGGACTCCCTCTATCAGTGTGAACTCCCTCTGACTTTAATTCCTTACTCTATCTACAAACTTTTTCTCTTTGATATCAAACCAAGTTCTCACTCTTTAACATCTTTCACAGGTTCTTCCTCTTTATCATCATAAAATAAAATATATGTGGATATGATAGTAAGCTCTCCCTCTTTAACATCACATGCCAAAAATAATATTTTGGTGAATTCTAATGTACACTATGTATAGATTCATATGCAATCTGTCATCCCAATACTGCATCAACTTGATTGATCTTCAATCTATTTTGGTTGATGCATCACTAAACTTCATTTAGTAAGCTTTATATAGGGGAATGACCCCTAACTTGCCTCTTAGATACAAAAATGCATCCTTAGGTAATGATTAGTGAATATGTCTACGATTTATTCTTTAGTATTTACATAGTCCAATCTTACCTCTTTATCTTGCACCAATTCTCTCAAAAAGTGATATTTTATTGCAATGTATGTGGTCTTGGTATGCATCACATGATTCTTTGATATATTAATTGCACTAGTACTATCACAAAAGATAACCAATGGATCCTTGATTTCTACCTTCTTACCTACCAACAGTTGCTTGAACCAAACGACATTGGAGTAATTAACTATTGCTGCCACATACTCTACCTCTACTATAAACTGAGAAATGTAGTTCTACTTCTTACTTGTCGAAGACACTAGTCTTTTACCAAGAAAGAATGCTCCACCACTGGTGCTCTTCCTATCATCAACACTTCCTACCCAATTTACATTAGTAAATGCTTTCAAATCTAATTTTCCTCCTTTCTTGTACCATAATCCATAGTCTTTGGTACCCTTCAAATACCTCATGATTCTCTTGATTGCCATCATTTGATTTTATTTAGGACTTGCTAAGAATATTTCCACCATACCAACAGCTAATGTAGTATTAGGCCTTGTGTACAATACATATTGTGATTTTCCAATCATTGATCTGTATGTGGTATGATCTACCTCCTTCGAATAATCATTCTTGGAAAGCTTAAGTCTAGTAGATATAGGTGTTCTAACTAGTCTTGAATCTTCCATTCCAAATTTCTTTAGCATCTCCTTGATATACTTAGATTGAGTAATGTAGATACCATCTTTCTTCTATTGAATCTACAATCCAACAAAGAATTTTATCTCTCTGAACATGGACATTTCAAATTTCTTACTCATTTACTCTAAAAAAGCTTTGCATAGGTCATCATTTCTGGTAAACAATGTGTTATCCACAAAGATCTCTACCAACACAATCTTCTTGTCTAGTCCTTCTTTGATGTACAGGTTGTTGTTATCATTTGTTCTTTGAAAACAAACCTTTATCAAAGAGTTATGAAGTCTTTCATATGAAGCTCTAGGAGCTTACTTGAGTCCATACAATGCTTTGTGCAATTTACAATCCATATCCTTTTTTCTAGGATCTACAAAACCTTATGGTTTCTCTGTGTAGACTTCCTCTTCAACAATGTAGATTTCACATCCATCTGATAAACTTTAAATCCTTTATGTGTAGCATAAGCAATAAAGTCCTAACACCTTCTAATCTTACAATAGGAGCAAAATTTTTACCATAATAAATACCTTCTTCTTGAGAATAGCATTTGCATACTAACCTTGCTTTGTTTTTGGAAACTTCTCCATCTTCATTCAGCTTATTTCTAAAAACCCACTGTGTGCCAATTAAATTTTTATCCTTGGGTCTAGGAACAAGATTCTAGGTCTTATTCCTTTCTATATTTTCTATCTCTTCATTCATTGCGTCAATCCATATTTTATTATCCAAAGCATCTTTAATTGATCTAGGTTCAAATTTAGTAAGAAAACATCTACTTTTTAGTTTATTCCTTATCATTGTACCATCTAACTTTTCTCTAATTATCTGATTAGGTACATGGTGCCTTCTGACATATCTTGCTAACATAGGTACTTTAGATTTAAAACTAAATCTACTTTCCTCACCATGATCTTCTACATCATGCTCAGGTCCCACTATCTGTGACTTGGGTCCTTTAGACTCAATTTTCTCTAGCTAAAGTTCAATAGCCTCTAATTGTAACTTGGGTCCTTCAAACTATAACTTAGGTTGCCCTAGATGCAACTCGAGTACTTCTAGATATTTTGGGGACTTAGGAGGTGAAGTCTGCTAAAATCTAATTAGATTTGGCAATGTATTAGATTCACAGTAGATAAACTTTATGTATTCTTCAAGTTCTTTGCTTCTCTCTTCTTTTCTCTTTCTATAAACTCATCAATTCTCACATGTGCACTTTTTGTGATCTTATGAGTGGACAAATTCAAACATTTGTATGCTTTACTTCTATAGGAATATCCTAGAAATATCCCTCCATCACTTTTGACATCAAATTTACCTTTCCTAGATTACTTCAATATATAACATTTGCTACCATATACTTTCAAGTAACTTACATTAGGTTTGTAGCCATACTGTAGTTCATAAGGAGTTTAGTTTGAGTCTTTCTTTAGTTGTACTCTATTCAAGATATGTACTGCAATATTAATTGCTTCCTTCCAGTATTTTATTGCAATATCCTTTTCTATCATCAAGGTTCTTGCACAATCCATGATGGATCTATTTCTTCTTTCAACTATACCATTCTGATGTGGTGTACCAAAGGCTGATACTTATCTTTTGATTCCTCATTTAGTGTAGAATTCATTGAAATCTATTAGAGGTAAACTTACCATTGGTATCTGATCCTAAACATTTTAGCTTCTTTCTTGTTTCCTTCTCTACTTTTTTCAAATACCACTTAAACTTTTGAAAAGCTTCAAACTTCTCTTTGAGATACATTACAGTCATCATTCTAGAATAATAAATCAATACAAATATTAAAGTACTTATCTCCACTGTAGCTCTCACTTCCAATAGGTCCACATAGGTCAGTATGAACTAACTCCAAGACTTCTTCAGAATGATAGTTTTTGCTTTTAAAACTTGTCTTGCCCATCTTATCAATTAGATAATTTTTGCATAGGCCCATATCAGGTTTCCTCAAACTAGAAACACCTCTCACTCTTTTATTTTTGCTTATCTTAATCAAATTATCAAAGATCACATCACATAACCCTTTTATTCCATAACCATATTTCTTCTACTTGAGCAATAAAACATGAACTTTCACTAACATCTAGGTAGAATAGGTTACCTTTTGTTTTTTTACCAAACCCAGCTAGATTTCCTTTTCCATCCAGCAACTTGGCCTTCCCATTCATGAATTCTACCTTGAATCTAATATCATTCAACTATGTCACACTCAGTAGATTATGTTTTAGTCCTTCAACCCAATAAGCATTATCACATCTAAGTTCACTAGTTAGTGAGATAAAACCTTTTCCTTTTATGGAACATGGTTCATTGTTTCCAAATCTTACACTTCCACCATCATAATATTCCAAATGTTCAAACTTTGTTTTGTCACCAGTCATATGATGTGAGCAACCATTATCAATAATCTATGTATCATTGTTTCTAACATGAGAAATAAGTGTTATTTTATCTTCTTCTTCATCAAATTCATCTTTTACAACAATATAGACCATTTCATCATCTTCACTACTATCTGAATCTTTTTCCATAAAATAAGACTTCTTAACTTTATCCTTGAAGTCTTTGAAATTATTGAATTATTTTTTTCCTTTTTATTTTTTATTCTTTTTTTCATATTTTTCTTCTCTATTTGGACACCTTGCAGCAATGTGTCCAACCTCCTCACAAGAAAAGCAGATTAAAGGAATTTTACGTTTGAATTTTCCTTTTCCTTTGGGATAACTTCTTGCAATTAATGCTTTAATGGCTTCAAGATTACTGTTAGAGCTATCTTCTTCTTCACTTTCAGATTGTTTTCCTTTAGAACTTTTAGCTTTCTTCTTGAGTGACAACTTGGCTTCAAATGCAGACTCAAGATTGCTAGGACTAGGAACATAATTATCATAGTTATCTAGCTCAAATATTGTCAATCTACCAATTGTTGCATCCAATGTTATATCATTCTTTGAATTACATCTCATTTCTTGAATTTTTGATACTCTAATTACATATATAGGAAGAAGTGTTCTGAGAAACTTACTTACCATTGTCTCATCTTCAATCTATCCTCCTAAAGCTTTGATTGCACAAACACTAGCTTTGATTCTATCACTGTACTTCACAATGTTCTCATCTTCTCTCATCTTTATTTGACCAAATTGTCCTTTGAGACTTTTATCTTTAGCTATTCTTACATTATCATCTCCTCCATAGATGGCTTTCAACTTGATCCACATTTCATAAGCGGTTCCACAATCTTTGACTACATCAAATTTGGCATAGTTAAGAGATGAAGCAATATGAATCGTCATGATGTTATGACTCTTCTTCTTTACAATTTCTTCAATAGTCATTATTCTAGCAGGTGCCACATACATGAAATCTAGGTACTTTAGGTCTAAATCTCCAAAGGTTGCCAAATCCAATCTCATGAGTTTTTGTCATGCCTTGAAGTTATCTTTGTTTAGCTTAGGGATCTCCCTTATGTAAGACATCCTAATCTTTAGCTTAGGTCCTTGAAACCTTCTTTACAAGCACCAAAAGATTTGAAACCAATTTTTGGAATGATAAGAGGAGTAACTAAGAGGGGAAGAGTAAATTAGTTACTACAAAAATAAATCCTAGATCCCTTAGATGTCAACACATAACATAAATTTTACTACAAATATTGTTGTTCGACAAACACACAGTCACCCAGTTAATACTAATAATATGTTATAACTCCATGACCACTAAAATAACAACTATTACTTGGAAAATACTTAACATGAAAATATTATGATATTATCTATGATTAACCTTTCTTAACTTAGTTGCATACACATAAAAGGAAAGATCATGAACACAAGTAACACCAAGATTTAACATGGAAATCCAATTTGGAAAAAACCACCAATTGCAACTGGTTGTTGATTTTCACTCTTCTAAAGTGAGCCCTATTAGGATCCAACCCTATTAAATGTTACAAAACACACTATTAGGTGTGACCCTATTAGAGTATTTAGTCACCCTGTTAGGAGTGACCTTGTTAGAGGTCTTTAGACACTTCAATCTAGAAATGTCACCTTGTTAAAATATTTACAAATAGTTGTTAAGCCAACTCTGTTAAGAGATTTAGATCACTACTATAATGGTTAGAGATTAAAAATGAGATGACCTTATTTCTAATGCAACTAAATTGTTGATTATAGATCTCAATTCTAGCTTGAATACTTGATCCTTTCTAATCGAATGTATCTTTGCAACTCCACAAGGATATTCTTCTAATTCACTTCCTTCAATCCTCTTCTTGACCTTATACTTTGTAATGCCCCACTCAAATATCCTTGCAACAAGGATTCAATTCAAGCCAAGATATTTTTTATTCTACAAGTATGAATGCACATGATAACATCATACAGGGATCACAAAGATCGCAACAGAAGACTTCACCACAATCTTGGCAACCAACAAATCTCCAAATTCCACTACCAAATAGACACACACAAACAGAGGCCAACAATAACCACACACATGATGAGGGCTTGAAGAAATGACCATTCATCAAAAAAACACCATGCTAGGGTATAAATGTAGAATCCTAAAATTTGGCTAAATCTACAATCTTGAAGCCCTAAAATTTCCTAGAATCTTTATCTTATCTTAGAGAGGTCTGAAACCTATCTCAAAAGATTTGTCACATATATTAAAATATATCCTAAGTATAAGTTGACATAAATATATGTCAACTTATACTTAAATGATATATTTTAAACCCCTAAGAAAGACTATTTTGAATTGGAAAGGTGTAAAATCCAATAAGGTGTCCAAAACTAACTTTCAAAACTTCCTCATCCAAGCCTAATTGCTCCATGTTTCTTGTGCAAGGGAGTGCACTGGTCTCAAGTCTCATATGAGATCTTGCAACACTATGTGTGAGAAAGTTCATTTCTCTACACAAGGATGTGCATGACTCTGTCTGAGGATTCACACCAAACTATGTGAGGATTCACACCAAGCCCCACAAACATATGCTTTCCTTACGTGAGAAAGTACATTCTCATGTGAGGAAGTACATTCTCATGCAAGGAAGTACATTCTCATGTGAGAAACTACCTTTCCACATGATAAAATACATCAGCATGACAATAGAGCATAAATAAAAAAAATATAAAAACATGAAAACCTCCACACTGAGGAGTACTAGATCCATGTAAATCAAGAAACGATCACTCGAGTGCATAGATATCAAGAAAGAAGAACATCAATCCATTTAAACCATAGCAGTAAAGAACATACTAAAAGCAACATCATAGTGAATAGAAGTAACATCACAATGTACTGAATAACCAAACTAAGTACGTGGTTCCTCTCAACCATCAATAGCATCATAAGACCATTATGGATCCTAGCCATCCCCCATGCGTAACATCCCAAGCCACCAATCAAATCATTGGTACTATCATAATGGGACATCACTACTAAAACATGCTACAATATAAGTAAAAGGAAATCTAACATGCTAGTAATAAAGCATAAGATAATCTTTCAAGTAGATAACATCACCTATCACATGTTGATCATCATAATAAAGAAATCTAACATGCTAAACCAATAAGCAATAGACAATCCAATATAGGAATTCACATCATCTATTCATATGATAAACATCATAATATGGGAATGCATTAAATAAACTAACATCATCTAAACATGATATCCAAGCATTCCAATGAAAGCATACTCTAAAACCTGAAGCATCAAGTGAAAACATCCAGAAATAGCTATGCCTCCCAACCATGTGGCGCCTATAGGTCCACACCCACCATGCTAATGGAGATAAGATCCAACCACAAACACATAAAAACAATATCCATGGCTAACACTCATGTCAGATAGTATGATGGTTGTAACTAAGAACCTAAGACAATGCAAGGAGTACAGGTCCTAGTTAGACACTTAATAGGCTACTAAGTAGGGCCTAACATCATGGAGAATCACTTGGCATCAACAAGCCCAATCTCAAATCATGTGTGGCAACACTCTCAAGGGAATCCCTTGGAACCATCACACGAATGTGGAACTTTTCGTTATCTTAAGTTTTATTAACACTCACACATTTTAATTTAGTTATCACTGACTTAAAGCTCCCTCTATCATACCTATGGCATCATGATCACCAAGTTATGAGATAGAAGCCCCCTCCATATGCTACCCTACCCTACCCATGCTCATCCTTCAGCAACTGCCCATGGGCAAGCATATTCCCAACCCAACCCTAATGATCATAGCTTTTAAAAGTACCATAGAAGATTGAGCCTCACAAGTCACTCAAAAAATGTATGCACATGTACTCATGTGTGGCACATCACCATCATGAAGATCATAACATAAGGATAGGATGAGAACAAAATTCAAAATAACACTCAATTGAAAACAACTCTATAGGATGGATTCTACATGAATCCCAAGAGCCAATAAAACCACACATCATGAAATCACTCAACCAGCCTCAATCTAGGAGTATGGATTCTATACAAATCACAATGATGCAACAATACCAAACATCATGAACTCACTCAATTGACCTTAATCTAGGAGTATGGATTCTACACGAATCTTAGTGTCCATGAAACAATAACAAAGGTTCAAGAGAAACCATAACAACAGGCATAAAATCACTCAACCAAATACAAAGGAGTACGGATGTGACATGTATCCCAATACAAACACAAAAGTGCAAAAAAGGTTTGACTAACATCCAAATGAATGATCCAATTCCATGACCAATCTCATGCCAAGAAAACCTAAGAAAACAAGACAGTATGCAAAACGAGGTAAAAACTCCCAAATTTTGGAAAACTTCAAAATTAAAACCCATTTGACCTTTGGGTACAAAAACCCTAAAAATCCAAAAATAATAAAGTTCAGACACCATATCCAAAAATGGCCAGCATAATGGTGTAAAACCCCAAACCCTCATCCTAAAAAATAGGGAAATGTTCATACTTAACCAATTGAGTAGAACTAGCAAATAGAAACAAAGGGCAACACTAGTTATCAACCTCTAGCCAAATGGCTACCAAAAATAGAAGTAGAAATGGAGCAAAAATAATAAAATGGGAGAGCCCTACCTTGTGGCCAAAAGGGAAAAACAAGAATCTGAACCAAAAAATAAAAAGCCTACAGAAGTGGCTAAAAATCACGGCAATCCAAGGTCTCCTTGAGCTGGATCCAACAAGCTCAACCTCGCAACAGTCCCATGCCCTTAGCTCCCACAATGAAAAAAATAGTAAATCCTCGTGAAGAGGATTTTGGGTTTTACTCTCCAACTTTCTAATTCAAAAGTGAGAAGTGAGGAATTAAATTCCTTTTTGGATACTTATTCACGTTTTGAGTGAATAATTGATTAGGAAAAATAACCAGCCAACCTAGTTAAACCCTAAATCAATCCAAATGAAAGTAGGCTATTCCTATAAATAGGAATTCATCTATGGAAAAACTACCAAAAATTAAAATAAGTCAATTAAAAATCCTAGAAACCCAAAAACACAAAAATTTCCTTAACTTTCACAACAATATGAAACTCTAAATGCACAAACATGCTCATTGGTCTAATCACATAAAGCAAATGAGTTCAAGTTTAATAATCATGAAAATGATTAATTAAACAATTAAAATAAGGATACATTGACCATACAAGGATGACATTGGTAAAATATGAAAGGTTGAATCACTAACTCCATGTGTCACTACCAAGGATATAAATCTTGCACACTAAACAACATGATCAAGTGCAATTGCATATAATAACATAGCCGAAGTAATAAATGCATTAAATCACCTAATTTAACCATTTATTTACTTATATCAAAATAGTCTATTTACATCACTCATGTTTGCATAAAGAAAAAAAAACACAAGAATGAAGTAAATAACCATAGCATTAAATCCATCACATAACATAATCAAAGATATATCCAAATACTAGATAACTAGATATCATCATAAAACACACTATCATCTGAAAATGGCATCATCATGCAAATATGATCAAATGGATAGCATAGTAGTCTAAAATCTATGATACTGAAATCAAGGTATAATATTTGGCCCTCAGGTCATCTCAAATGTAAAACATAAGTAGATATCCATAGCACATAACCAATGAATCCAACATGGGCAATCAAGTTCTAACTATTTAAGCATTTAATAATGGTTGTTTAAACAACATAAAAGGGTACTTAAAATACATAAGAAAACATAGTCATAAACATGACTAACCACTACTACAAGAACTTGGTCCAATGTAGCATGGTAATAATACACAATGCAATCTTTGCACAAATCTCAAGGTAATCACAGAACAACCTCATGATACCACATCAATCCTAGTAACCACTAGCACAAATCTCAATGAACCATAAATCACATCATAATCTCATAATCAGCCACAAGCATAATCAAAGCATTTGATACAAAAACATAAATCCAATCACCTCAATGGTGTAGATCACTTATGGTCACAATCATGATCCTATCTCAACGAAAGATCAACAAGGTTGCATCCATTAGGATGACTTACAGAAGTCAAATGGGAGAGGCACTACATACTTATATCATATCCATTATCAAGTTAGCTTGAATACATCTTAGAATAATTAATATTCATCTCCTCAGTCAAATAGAACCAACAAACAAATCAAATTAACTCAATATGCCAAAACAAGAAAATCTTTCATTAGTCAACCCTGCTTGGTAGACACTAACTCAAAAATGATTTTCCTATGTTAACCAAGTGAACTTAGTTAACACTTCATCCTTCCTTTGGTAACTGAGTGAGCTTGGTTAACATTGGTTCCATCCAACATTCCTTTGTTACCTAAGTGAACTCGGTTAACACTCAACTTTTATGAACTTTTCTTGACGCCTAAGTGAATTCGGTAGATACTATCTTCTAAACTTTGCAAACAATGGAATTCTTGGCAGACACAAGAAACTATCTTCATTTCCCAAGTGAGCTTGGCATACACTGACTGGTAAAGATATGACATTTTTGTAACATCAAAGACAATACACAATTTACCAATTATTTTCAACAAAAGATATAGGAAAGAGTGAAATTTTCCTAACAAGAGAAGATATACGTCAGAAGGAGAAGATGCATTGAAGGAGATTGACAAAGCTTACATTAGCCTATACAAAGGAAGGACATATACTGATAGAGGGATAAATTTCAAAGATATTAATTTTTCTTTTTGGTATTTTTGTTGATATTGGTTTTCCATCAATCCCAAAGAGGGAGATTGTTGAGTTCAGATTGTTGAGAAAAGAGATCAATAATGAGGGAGACTATTGATGAGATCAAATTGATGGAACTTTTCATGAAATAATCATTATTTTTTCAATGATGTCAAACCTACTAATTGCTAGTGAGACAATTTCTTTTTTGCTTGAATGCTATCATTTGTTTGATTGATGAAGAGGAATTGAAAAGAAAAGATAACAAGAGCACCTAGAGAAAGGTTGAGTTATTTGGTCTATAAAAGGAGCACTAATACCAAGAAATTGATACAATAGTGTATTTTTTATCTACTTAAAGTTTTTAATGAAAGGTTAATCAAGAAAAGACTATAATGGGACTCAAAATTACATTCCCATTTTGAGTACCATTTCAAGCTTTTGAGCCCTCAATGCACTTTTAATGCAAGTATACCAAGCTATCATTTTAAGGTCTAAGAGTAATTTTATGTTTCTAATACCTTTCATTCATTGTATCCAAGCATGTTATATTGATAAATTGTCATTCTAAGTCATTTCACGAAGTTCCATATTCAGCAATGTTTAGTTAAGCATTTTTGCCTAAGTGTCAAATAGTGATAGGAGGCCTAGTTTGCATTTGAATATCTTGTCCCCGGTAATGTTTCATAACTCACTACTTTGTGAGTATTTAGTAAGAATTTCTTAGAACCTATGTTTCAATTTTCATTTTATTTTGATATGTTTTAAATCCCTCAAAGTAGGCTATTTATTGTTGTCATGCTAATGCAAATTACCCTGAAATCTGGGAGGCCCTATTTGACCAAATATATCTTTGACCGAATTGACCATACTAAGAAAATTCATTTTGCATTATATTCTAGAGGTCACACACTTTCTATTTTTCATATTTGAGCCTATGACAAATCTATTTGATTAGTTTTCAAATGTGATTCCAAGTGCAATTTATAACTTTTTACTGGTGTGAAGAAATGCAAATTGATTAGTACCCCTATTCAAGATGTCATAACTCTAAATGCATGATTTCTTGGATCTATTGGTTTGTACAACTATGTTATACTCCAAGAATACTTCAATTGTGCCAATTTTTGAGTCTCGACCAATCCATCTGCACACTTTCCCAGGTCCATTCCATTTGCAAAAACCACTTTTCTATTGATGTTTCTAGTTTTGCATTTCTGAGTACCTCTCTTTGACTACTCGCAAAATGTGCCATGTTATTCATCATAAGCCCAAATAACATAATTATATTTCCCTCATGATAGTGAACTAACACCCCAATTTTTGTACCCTCAAGTATTTGTTTGCCGTATTTTCAAAGCTGAAACCAAATGCACTTTCTTGTTATCTGACATGTTTATTTGTAGGCAGTTTCAACTAGACAACTTTGAACATCAATATCATTTTACTAGCTGATCATCATGAGACAAGATTTGATGGGGTGAAAGAATGAGGAAAAAAGTATCTGTATCTTAGCTTTTAGAGCCTTGTTATATGTTTATGTTAGTTTTTAAAGCTAGCTTTCACACCTCTCAGCACGAAATTGACAGTTTGCATATAAGTGATAAATTGAGTTTTAGTGATGATTCAGTGCTTGAATTTGAATCCAGTCAATGCCAAAGTCTTACTGGATCAATTTGAAGTGTTAGTTTTTTTAGTTTGAAAAAAAATTAGCCAAACCCACTTTGGGGCCTAACTAACTTTACCAAACTAGTAAGTAATTAGGTTTAAAGATGTATCAGAGATATCATAATGTTTTAATCACTAAAATGTTCTAATGTGTACTATTACTTTAGACCAAGAGGATGAGAAATCTTGAGTAGCATTTGAATGGTGGGAGCCTCATCTTGCAGAGGTAGATCTATCACTAGGACACGAGTAGGAGGTCAGTTGATATCCCGCAAATGTTGGTCGGTACATTTGGGTCTAAATAGCAACTTATAAGTGAGCATCTCAGTATGTTGGCTATAAAATTATCAAAAAAAATGGATTATAATGTTAAACATTATGATACCATTTGGAGAAGGAGGCAAGAAAAGATGTGAATTCACGATTAATGATTCTAGTGTTTTAGAAGAGACTAGTGTAGATTTTAAGACTACTATAAAAAACTAGCAAAACAATATGAAGATCAACATAATGAACTTGAAGAAGACAAGCTATCACTAGATATGGTTGATGCATCATTTCTTGCTTCATGATTTTTTCCCATCATTATAGGTAGAAAATATCTTTATCCCAAGGATGTTGATGAACTGTTTGAAAACTATGCTAATGTTTTTCATATATTAAAGACTCCTTCAAAGATCAAATGGAGGAAGAATTTTGGGAATTTTTAGGTTAGAGTTGCTATTTCAGGATTGACCTACTGAGTGTCTGATGCCTCCAATTCTTACTAATCTAATCATATAGTTCTAATAGCTTCCTAGCTAGACTACTAAGAATCTTTCCATTGTTGTTGGGATACCAGTTGATATTTGTGCAGACGAATCAATCTATGGGTAGATAGGGATTTTTTGATGGAAGCATCAAGATCAAATAAAGAATGGTTTATACCATTACTTATGTACAAACAAGGAGACATAATGGATCTTTTCCTTTCATTGGTGGATTCTATAATATCTATCGCTTTTGCCCATTTCTAAGTTACATGATGCCCTTGCATCTATAGTATTTTGCTTTTGCTCCTCCCTTCACTTCTACTTCTTGGTTTCAATCTTGATCTGAAGCTAGACAAGGTGTTATTTTCAAATGAAGGAATGGTGTGGTTAGGAGATGTTGCTTGCAAGTTAATCACCTACAATGATGAAGAGGAGAATGGGCTTGTGGAGAGAGGAAACTGACATTGAGGGAGCTACATATCACAGTGAAGAAAAGTCCATGAGAGGAGAAGCAAAATAGATCATCTATGGTAGAGAAAGGAGATGATTAGTTGTTGGTGAACAGATTGTCCCACCTTTACAATTAACTAATTTTACTCTATGCCCATTTCTTGGGGGAAAACAACTATTCACAACAATTGAAGAAGTTTCTACCCTACTCTTTAACTTCTTCTCTGAATTTTCTCAAGGTACAGCTACCTTTTCGGATTTACAATGAATTGAAATTATTTTCACATTTTTACCAGAAAATGCTTAAGGGTCTCTCGGTTGCTCTTCGGCAATGAGGTGATTAACAACATCAATCATGAAACAATAATGAAATTGAAAACTAATATGTAAATAGAGTTCATTTCAAAGCATGATTTCGCTTCATTACATGCAACCTTTCAAGAAAAAATGATACTGAAACTAAACTAATTCTCAATCAACTTACATAAAAAGAATAGCAGCTAAGAATTTGAGATTCACAGTTTTCACTCACAAAGCAATGATAACATAATGCCTCGAACACAAAGTCTCAAAGCGTAAACCCCAAATATTTAATATATGAGTACCATAACTTTCATGCTCAAAGTCTTCTGAAAGCTCAAAGATGCATATATTATCTCAGCTTGCTATTTTTTTTTTTAAAAACATTGTCTACTACTAAAAGAAACTTAACTATCTATTGCTAAAGATACTATTACTTGCAAATTAAAAAGGTTTAATGCCCCAGCATTTATAGTTTGAAATCCCAAAAAGAGCCTCCATTAAAGCCCATCTCTTTCAGTTAAAAACAAGAAACAGTTATAAAAACTAAAAAGAAAGACACCTAGCTATTCCTTTAAACTCTCGCGCCTTCACTTGTTTCCTCCTCTTCTTCTCCGACCGTCTGTCGCACTAATTTCCAGCTACAAAATGTGGCCACCAATTCTTGAGTTGCGACAAGGTGGGGGTTTTTCAGGCTTAAAAGATGGGCCCGACATGCATCTTTTTGCCACCTGTATTCTTTCATCTTCAAGCTCTATCATGGCATTAGGTTTTGGTTAAAGTGCAGCATGGCCTCAACACTCGCCAGCATGGAGAAATCTTCAGCCTTGGGGTGTTCGCTGTCCCCGATCTGCTCTGCCACTTCGATGAAGCTCTTCATTAGCACCTCTGTGTCCATGTTTCTCTCATCAAACTGTAGGATGCCCATTGGGTTTACTATCTTCATGTCCTTAATAAGTTCCTCGTGCACGTTAGTAATCCTGCTTTCAATGCTCTGGATTTCTTTAATTGCTTCCCTATAGACCGTTTCCTTCCAGTTCATGTTATTCTTTAGGACGAATAGCATGCACTGGTCTACGATTTTCATAGGGTTTTCACCCAAAAACTTAAGGATGTCGAAGCTTTCTATCTCTGTCACCTGGGAAACCAGGGCTTGGCATCGTGATAACTCTGTTTCCCACATGGGTACTAACGTTTGAATTTCCCCTGACAGTGCTTCTCCTTTTGCATAGACATTTGTAAATTTTGAAATAAATTTGTTACCTTCCTGAATTATGTTGTTTACCCAGACTCCCATGGCCTCCATCAAGAGCTTCCCCCTTTGCACCTGTCTTGTCAACAGCTAGCTTTTTGCAGAGTTGGGGTCGAAGGGTTGCGGCAACTGGATGATTGGCGTGACTCCAAGATTTACCAAGGAATCAATGTACTCGGCCATGGAAGTCACCATAACTTTCAGCTCCTTCTTTTCTCTGCTGTCCTTTTCTGATTGTGTGAGCATATGATCGGCAGAAAACTTGAAAAATTTGTTGCCAGTGCTCCTGTTTATATTCCCCAGGTCAATGGAAGTAACCTTTAGTCCTTCCTCATCAATTTCTGTTGAATCTTGCTTCTATGTATAAGTGGCCACCTCCGCAGTTATCTTCTTGGTTTGGGGGTCCTTTAACAACTGGGCATCTATTTTCATTTTCTTGGCCTTTGAACCTTTCATCGCATATCTTGTGACAATGTCCTTAACTGGCGTAATCACAGGTTGTAGGCTTCTTTTCTTGTTGATTGAATTCGAGAGCTAGGAGGGGATGGCAGGGCTTACTGGCCTCAATTGCATATCCCTGACCGGAGTTAGGAATCTGAGCTGGTCTATCTTGGGGGCTTCTTTAAATTGGACATCTCTGTCTCCACTATCAGATGGCTCCAATCCTTCACCCGAGTCTGGGCCTTGAGATGCCATTTCGGTCTTTCGGTCCTTGACCCGTTCTAGAGTTTCAAATTTGGAGCGAGATCTTTTCCTAGGGGCTGTTGTTTGTGGCTGGAGATGATATTTTCCTTCTTTGTTTGAATGACTGTGTCACCTGCAACAGGGGGAGAGGAAATGTCAGATTGAAAAAAATTCAAGAGAAGAAGTTACTTTAACAGGAGGCTCTCTGATACTCCTGTGAGCTCTTTGCTGCAACCAATCATCTGTATAGGTAAGGATGAATCTGATTCTTCTATTAATGTCATCTTCCTCTTCGTTGAACCAGTCTATTTCCAAGAACCTTGCTTTGTCTGACTTTTTCCAGCCAGGTTCAATCAGATTTAGGCCATCATCCATTATCCCTTCTACATTGAACTTCAATTTGAAAGCTTTAATTTGTTGAAGGGTCAGCCTGGTATGATCTTTCTGCAACACTTCTTCTTTATTTCTACAATCTTCCCAAATATCTTCTAAATATGAAATAGTCAGAGGACGCATTTCTAGGCCAAGAGTCTCAGTTGAGTAGCCTTTACTATCAAAATCCCTCCTTCCATGATAGAAGCCAAAATTGAACCCTAGTAAATTTCTCCCAATGATGGAAGCATTATCCATGCTGTTGCAGACAAATGAACTCAATTCAATGGGAAAAAGTAACCTCTAGTTCTGTTTTGGCAGATTGTCTTTCACAACAAAAAAGAGTTGTCTGCACAATTCGGCCAAAATGAAACAATCCAGGGCATACCTAGGTAACTTCACAGGTTCTTCTTCAAAACCTCCAACTCTTAAGTATGTGAACCTGGGAAATTGTATATAGAAGCTCCCATATTGCAGTACTAACTTTTGAGCTTCTGTGGAGAGCCTTGGCATTTTCATCTTTTTCAAAGACATATGGACATTATCCAGAAGCACATCATGAACCTTGCAGAAATCTTCTAAGACATTATCTCTTTGCAATAGAGGGAAATACTGAAACACACACATTTCTTCATTCCAAGTACCATGAGGCAAAGGGGTGAGGTCACAAGTACATGCAATACAATATGTCAGATAGGAGGCCATGTAGAAATCTTCACGAAACTCTTTGGCACGCCTCAATTGTGTCCTCAGAGAGGTAGCAATGATTTCTACCCAGTCCATCCATTGCTCACCCTTCAAAATAATTTCTATATATCTAAACATCCATTCCTCAAAGAGAGAAACATCTGTTGAACCCTTCACACGATGCAACATTACGACCAAGTCACGAATGTGAGGTTGCATGTGATCTTTTTTAATGACTTTCGGCAGCCTAGACCCACCCCCATAATTGACTTCAGTCCATTTCCTGGCTAAGGTATTTCAAAATGTACTAGGATTCGCCCGATATTCAGCCAAGGCTTGGGTAGATGAAAACACTATAAAAGTATTAGTCGTTAGACGCAGGACTGAGGCAACAGTTTTTCTCGAAATGGAAAGAACAGGGGTGCCATCTTCGCTCAGAATACTTTTGCTCCTCACATCATAGTGATCTATACACAACTGCAAAATTTTAGGGCTTACAAATGATGGGGGGAACGCTGCAGCCTCTATTAACCCACTAGTTAACACTTCCATGCACCTATTATTTTCATTAGAATATTCTAAAAACTTGGTCTACAGGATTTCTATCTTTACCCCTCGTAGATCAGTGTCACATATAACTGTTCTTCACCGAAAACCCATAAAATCTCTCCTATTTCCTTAATAGATCCCCGTCTATACCAGCTTCTCGCATGATAATAGACTTTGGAGGTAATTACATGAGTTTTAAAGGAAAACAATAGCTTCGTGCGAGGGTACAGGATAATAATTACCCACTACTTCGACATCACCTCCGCCAGCTTTTGCATGCTTGAAAATCCTTTGCATGAGCTCGGCATTAAATTCTTTCCTTTTTCGGATGCTTCAACATTAATCAAATTGAGTCCTTTTGACGACTTGAAGATCTTTGGCACAATTTACAATGATTATCTTCCTTGGAAATAGGACTATCTTTTAGACCACGCTCATCTGACAAGATCACGAGTGAAAGGTGGCGCGCTGTCTTTCCACACTTGAAAGTGATCATTACGTAAGTCTTGAACTACTTTGAACTACTTTGAACTGAGGTTCAAAGTGGTTCAAAGTGCTTTAGAAGAAAAAACCACCGAGTGAGATACATTACCTGCGCAAAGAAAGCGTTAGTAATAAAAATCGCACCGAACCGCTTTGAACTACTTTGAACTATTTTGAACTAAGGTTCAAAGTGGTTTAGAATGGGGGAAAAAGGGCTGACCGCACGGGTTTAAGGCTTTGGCTGGGAACTTCAAGGGTGTTAAGTTTCTCATGCGACAGTGAAAGTGGATGCGCTTGAGAGAAAAATTAAAACCGAAAGTGAATTGGCAACTATAAATGTGGCTAACATCAGTGAAGGATGATTCACATTGAAAGAAATCAATCCATAGTAGAAAGAGAATGGAAATCCATGATATTAATGCAGAGAGGCACGGGATGGCATCAAATATTGTATTATCCCATATTCATGGGGAGGTGAACCTTTTTCTATATAAATATGTGGTTGCACAACACACAAGTGTCTTAAGGACACGATGAGTTTTGACAATGAAGCTCTCAAGGAGGGGCTTGTAGTGTCTAGGTCAGTGGTATAGTCAAATAATTTTTGACTAATCAAGTGTGGGTCAAAGTAGTTACCATGTTGGCATGCAGAGGGGGTTGATCATAGCATCAAAACATGAAGGAATGAGGGTTCCTATATTATGGTGAATCACAAATTGGGAAAGGAAATTTGTAAGCCTACAATGTTACAAAAAATGCTTTGACCTTGAGATCATAAGTGTTATAAAATGGAGTTACAATATTACACCCATCATAGGATCATAAAGCTAAGGTTGATTCCGTGAGATATTATGCCTATCATAAAATTGTAAGGCAGATTGCAAGGAGCTAAGATGTCACACCAATTAGGAGATCGAGGAGGTAAAGTTATACCTTAAGATGATATGATTGTATCGGCATAATATTGTAGGCAAAAATTCAAATGATTCAAATATGCATAGGAGATGTGGATCCCACCCAAGTAAGCAACCAATGGAAAACTGACAAATGGGATTGGAGAAAGAGGCAAATGAGAATAAAATCAAATTTTCCAATCATATATTTCAATCTGAGTGTGTATTTTGATAAATTGAAGAATTTTAAATTAATTTAATGATATGATATAGTTTATACTATATAGTATATTTAAATTTTTCAATTTTATTGCTCTGTTCATAGCACAGACCTAGTTTTTTCAAATCAACCTTAGAGACGCTATTTTCATCAAAAATGTGCACTATAATATACCATTAGAATTGGGAGAGTCTAAATTTTTCATTTTTAAAATCAGAGTCTACATAGGTATTAACTAGAAGAAGCTACATGAGGTTTTATAATTTTGGGGCATCCTCAGTGCAACTATAGATTTGATGTTTTGAGAAGGGAATAAGATTACATATAATCAAATTTACATAAGATTAGATTCCATTGACCACCATAAAGATGAATTGAATGTTTTAAGTAACTAGTTGCAAGTGATAAGGTCTTGTTGACAGGGAGCAAATGAAGACATTGAGGAAAAAGGTAGTTGACAAAATTATAAGATCATATTGAGTCCTTACATATTATGACATATGTCTAATATTCCTTTAGGAAGGGGTTTCCTTGTTAACTTTTTAAGGAAGATATATTAGATGTTTTCTAAGCAATATTAATCAAATTTGATTACTGATAGAAGCAGAAGAGACAATTTCTATAGCAACAGGAATGGAAGGTTTTCAATAGGACGCGTGTAAGAATTAGATTTCATATCTGAGCTTCTTCTCCTCTATAAATCTTTCTTCTCTTCTCTTTGTAAAGGTTCCAATTTATATGACTGTGAGACCACAAGGTTTGTTCTAGTTCTAGAATTGTGATTCCACATTTCTCAACATATTTTCCTCTATTATAAATAGCAACAGTTGTATTTCTCTTAAAGCATTTAAGTTATACAGTCATCTTTTTTTGAAATGATTGAAAAGAACATGAATGAAGAATAATGGAACTGGTAAAGAATGTTTTCAATCATTGTTTTATCATTGATGTCAAACTTGCTACTTTTAGGAATGACAATTGCTTAAGTGATCCAAGTATTATCAATTGGTTGATTGACAAGGAGATGGCAATCAATAAGATGTAACTAGAGCACCTAGAGAAAGGTTGAAGTTATGATGTTGTAAAGAAGTATAAGGATCAGCTAAGCCATTGATGGAATAGTGTACTGATGACATACTCTAAGAGGTTGGACACACTAAGACACATCAAAGATGTAAGGTTTAACTAAGTCATTTGTAAAGCCTAACTAAGTTCATTGGAGAGAGCCGAGCAAGCTAGATAGAGCCAAGCAGATTCTTAGTTGATGCCAAGCAAGTTCAACTTTAGTGTGTGTCAAGCAATCTTTCAGGTGTCAAGTAACACAAAATCTTTCAAGCACTAAGTAACACAAGATTAGTTAGGTGCCAAGCATCACAACAAAAAAAAGGTAATGGATGTCAAGTAAGTCTTCAAGTGCCGAGCAAAGAAAAATGCTATAGGTGCCAAGCACCAGTAAAATAACAATAGAAGCTAAGTAACACAGAAGGAGCCGAGCATCAGTAAACCAATGATGTCGAGTTTTTGCATTATTTGTTAAGTCAAAGATTTGCCAAATCAGTGACGATAAATTTGTTACATCCAATTTTGTGAATTAGTTGGATGATAAGGATGATGAGTAGATGTCATAGAATTCTATGTAAACCATGCAAACCAATTCAAGGTGAATGTTGGTGGACTTATCATGAAGTTTCTAGAAGAAGCAATTTGGAGGGAAAACAATACCATTTTCTCAAGATCAAATCAAGGTTTGAGTGGGAAATGAAGAACAGAACTTTTTTATAAGGAGTTATAGGTCAAATATCAACTGCGCATGTGTGAGAGGGAGTTGGTCATAAGTGTGGTCGTACGAAGAAGCCAAGAGGAGTAAGAACAGAGCATCAAGACTCTGAGTTGATCAAGTGACCATAGAGTGCATTGGCATAATGAGTGGAAGAACTCAAGGAGACAGATCTTGAAGGGTAAACAAGCTATCTGCACTGTAAGGAAGAAAAGCCAAGCAAAGAAAAGAACTGAAGAGTGATCTAAAATCTGCACAGTTAGGGTTGCAATCTTTATCAGGTCAAAACCCTTTTAATACTCTCTTACCATTGTATTAGATATTGAAATCCTACATTGCTAGGTTAGCTTAATAGCTAGGTGGATAAGCCTCAGGAAAAGGATAAAGAGATCCCCAGGAGAAGGATAAAGAGATCCTCAGGAGAAGGATAATGAGATCATTAGGAGGAGGATAGGAGATCCTTAGAGAGGGATGAAAGATTCTTTCGAGAAGGTGACTATAAATCCCATGGACTTGGGTGAGCCTAATAGCTCTATGTAAATCCTTTAATAGGGTGGCATTCTAAGTTGAATGTTCTTAAGTCCTCTAACAGGGCACACTCCTAACAAGGTGTAGAAATCCCTTAACAGGGTCACATTTAACAATGTGTTGTAGCCTTTAATAGGGCAGGCCTTTAACAAGGCAGACCATCAGAAGTGGTTGAAATCAATTGCACAGTTATTTTGTGGGTATCATCCCCACCCCAGTTTTACCTTCTTATTCCTAGAGGGTTTCTGGGTCACCAAAATCCTTAGTGTTATGGTGTGATGCATGTTTTCCTTTCATGGTTGTTTAATGTTTAATTGCATGCATGATAATTTCAGTTATGTGCCATTAAGGATTAGAAGAAAAAGTTTTATTGGATATTATTGGACCTTGAATAATTGATTCACCCCCCCTCTTAGTTATTCTAAAGAATTCTAACAATTGGTATCAGAGCACACTACTGATTTGTTTCAAGGTACTAGCAGCAGGAAGATCAAGATTTCCAAGAGAGAAGTTCCCAAGCTAAACAAAGACAACTTTGTTGCATGGAAAAGTCTGATGAAGTTGCACCTTGGATCAATAGGTGACTATGCACAGACCTCAATCATAGTTGATAATGTAGACCCTGCAGGACCTCTCACTGCAGATGACATGAGCAAGAAGAAGAAGCACAATCAAGTGATGTTAGATATTGCTTTAGCACTAAGCTATGTTGAGTACGATGATGTCAAAGGATGTGGTATTACACATTAGATGTGGGAAACATTAACAAGAATCTATGGAGGAGATGATAATGTCAAGAGAGCCTAAGAGGAAAGTTTGATGATATGAAAATGGAAGAAGGAGAGAATGTTGCTCAATACAGTGCAAGGATGAAAGAAGTGGTAAGTGTCATAAGAAGCCTAGGAGGATAGTTAGCAAAAGAAATAGTGTGTAGTAAATACTTGAGAACTTTTCTTCCTATCTATGCTATAAGAGTATCAACCATCCAAGAGCTAAGGTGTGTAACGCATTGTCATTTGAAGGAATAATTGGAAGGCTCACTGCCTTTGAGCTATCCAACTTTGACAACTACAAGCCATAAAACTTTGAATCTGCATTCAAAGCCAAGATGAAAATAAAAGACAATGATGAGGTGCAAACAAAGAAAAAGAGTAGAAAAGGAAAGTATGTATCTAGTGACAATAGCATTGATGAAGATGATGTAGACCAATTGGAGGCATTACTAGCAAGAAGATTTCATAGAGGAAGAGACAAATTCAAAGGTAAGCTACCAATCATTTGTTTCAATTGTAATGAAGTTGGTCACATTGCAGCCAGATGCACACAAAAGAAAAATTACAAGGATGGAGGCAACCTCAAGAACAAGAAAGAGGACAACACGGACTACAAAGGAAAAGGAAAAAGATGCTACATTATTGAAGAAGACTCTAACGAGAATGATGATAAAGTAGTCTATGTGGCTATGAAAGATGAATCAGATGAAGATGAAGCAATTGCCCTGGTAACCTGCATGAATAGGAATGACAAATGGGTCACAAATAGTAGATGCTCTCATCACATGACTGGAGACAAAAGTAAGTTCATTACCTTTACTCAATATGAAGGAAATAGTGTTAGATTTGGTAATAATGCACCATGTCAGATCAAAGGGAAAGGTAGTATCAACCTTACTAAAAGGATATCATGTGATAATGTATACTATGTTGAAGGCCTAAATTATAACTTATTAAGTGTCTCACAATTAGGCAACATAGGATGTAAGGTTGAATTTGAAAAAGGAGTTACTAATATTTATGATTCTCAAGGAAGTCTAATAGGAAAAGGTGATCAGACTAGGAGTAATTTGTTTTACCTAGACATGGAAGATGCTTCTTGTCTAATTGTTCAAACTAATGATGTATTGTTATGGCACAAGAGGCTATGTCATGTAAATTTTGACAATCTAATAAGCATTAGCAAAATGAAGAAAGTCAAAGGTCTAGCAAAGTTGAGGAAACCTAATAACACCATATGCAAACAATGCCAACAAGGGAAGATGACCAAGTCAACTTTCAAAAGCAAGGCTTATACTTCTAATGAAGTATTAGAGTTAGTTCATACTAACTTGTGTGGTCCTATTGAAGTGCAAAGCTACAAAGGTGACAGATACATAATGTTATTTGTAGATGACTATTCAAGGATGATGACAATCATGTTCCTGAAAATAAAATTAGATGCATTTCAAATGTTCAAATGGTACTTGGCTAGAGTAGAGAAAGAGACTAGGAAGAGCCTAAAATGTCTTAGATCTGATAGAGGAGGTGAATTCACATCAAGAGAATTTGAAGAGTTTTGCAATGAAAGAGGAATCAAAAGGCAGACATCAACATCTAGGACTCCACCTCATAATGGTATAGCAAAAAGAAGGAATAGATCAGTTATTCACTGTGCCAGGACCTTAATGATGGAGAAAAATATCACATTCAAGTACTGGAGAGAAGCTATAAGTATTGTAGTCTACACACTCAATAGAGTTCAAGTCAAGAAAGGTACAAATGCAACACCTTTTGAATTATGGTATGGGCATTTTCCTAATGTAAAACATTTCAAAATATTTGGATGAAAATTTTATATATATAAAGAGTCTAGAAATGGAAAGTTTGATGCAAAGAGTGAGGAAGGCACGTTTCTTGGTTATTCTACTAGAAGCAAAGCTTATAAGTGCTTGAATGTTAATACTAACAAAGTAGTAGAAAGTACAAATGCGAAATTCGATGAGCTTGCAGAAGTTTAAAGTGTTGAGAACACCAAGAAAGCAGAAGAATACAAGACCTTTGTGTACTTTTATGAAGGTATACCTAATAATGGTGAAGTTGCAACTTATAATGACAATGAGCAACAAAATCCAGCATCTGTCGAATCACAGACAACGAATGTCTAGCAGCAGACGCATTCAAAAGCTGAGCTGCAAAATATAGAGAATATTCATTTAGATTTTAAGAACAGCCAACAAGAATAAAATGAACAAATACCTTATGAAAATATGCATGAGGATTTAGATTATGAAAGAGACAACATCCAAACAAGGAAAGAACCAGTATTGGCAAAGTATGTAAGAAGAAATCATCCTACAGATCAAATTATTGGAAATAAAGAGGTAGGACCAATGACAAGGAATAGACTCAAAAGTGAGACATGTCTTCTCAGCAAAATGGAACCAAGAATAGTAATTGAAGCCATAAAAGATGATGATTGGTACAATGCTATAAAAGAAAAAATAGAAGAAATTGAAAAGAACAAAACATGGACCTTAGTCTCAAGACTAGCTGACAAGAATATAATTGGAACCAAGTGGGTGTTTAGAAACAAGTTAGATGAAAATGGTGAAATCACAAGGAACAAGGGAAGGTTAGTCTGTAAAGGGTATGCACAAGAAGAAGGACTAGACTATGGAGAAACATTTGTTCCAGTTGCCAGAATGGAAGGAGTAAGGACCTTACTAGCATGTGTAGCCTTCAAAGGATTTAAAGTCTATCAAATGGATGTAAAGTCTGCATTTCTGAATGGTATACTTGAAGAAGAAGTCTACATAGAAAAACCAAAAGGTTTTGTTGATGAAAAGAACAAAAACAAGGTATGCAAATTACACAAGGCTCTATATGGATTAAAGCAAGCCCTTAGAGCTTGGTATGAGAGACTGCACAAGTATCTAGTGCAAATAGGATTTGAAAGAACAGATGATAACAACAACATGTACATCAAATCGGAAGAAGGTAAGGATATCCTTGTATCTAAAATCTTTGTGGATGATATAGTTTTTGGAGGAAAGGAAGCACTTTGCAAAAGTTTTGCTGACAAAATGAAACATGAGTTTGAGATGTCTATGTTTGGAGAAATCAAATTCTTTGTAGGATTGCAAGTACATCAACTAAAACATGGCATATTTGTGACACAATCAAAATACATCAAGGAGATACTCAAGAAGTTTGGATTAGAAGACTCCAAACCTGTCAGCACACCAATGGCAATAGGACATAAGCTATCCAAAAATGATGAATCAGCTAAAGTCATTCAAACAATGTACAGATCCATGATTGGAAAACTACAATATGTTGTACATAACAGACCAGACATAACATTAGCAGTTGGAATAGTGGCTAGATTCTCTGCTAATCCTAGAGAAAATCATCTCATCACAGTAAAAAGAATAATGAGGTATCTCAAAGGAACTAATAATTTTGGCCTATACTACAAAAAGAATGAGAAGTTTGAGCTCAATGCATACACAGACGTAGATTGGGGAGGCAACATTGATGATAGGAAAAACACAAGTGGAGGAGGCTAGTTACTTGGACTGGCAAGAAATAAACATGCACATCTCAGTCCACTACAAAAGAAAAATATGTCGCAGCAGTAGTCAATTGCACAAACATTGTGTGGCTCAAACATCTATTGAAAGGAATAAAAGAAGAGGTAACCAAACCTGTGATACTGTATTGTGATAATACAAGTGCTATAAACATATCCAAGAATCTAGTAATGCATGCAAAAACTAAGCATATTGCAATCAAGTATCACTATGTTAGAGAATTGGTGGAGGACAAACAAGTGAAGATGGAGTACATTCACACAAAGGAACAAACTACAGATATCTTCACCAAACCATTGCCCAAGGATGCTTATGAATATCTTAGAGGCGAGTTGGGGGTAATGCCCCTAACTCAAGCAATCTAAAGCAACAAAGAAGCTGCCCTGAATCAATAGGAAAAAATCATTGAAATATTAGAAGAATGATGCAGAGGATGAAAATAGGAGCAAAAATTCCAGATCAGTCACAAGCATGGTGACAGAGGGAGAAAACATGAGATACAAAGCTTATATTTAGCATGTTGAAGATGCTACATCTTTTCCATTTATGTCAAAGAGGGAGATATGAGAAATTGATCAAAGAAAGGTAAGAGGGAGATGTATATGTATGAAAGGAGAGATGATAGAAGGAGATTCAAAAGAGATAAGAATCAGCAAGTAGCTATGAAGGATCAAGAATACAAAGTAAGGATGCAATAGTCTAGAGGGAGAAGCAGAACAAAGGATTCAGTTTGTATCAGCAAAAGAAGGAGTTATATAAAAGCAAAAAATGTATGTAATTTCGGTGGTAACTAAGTTGATCAATTGATCAGTTTGGTTTTCCATCAATGCCAAAGAGGGAGATTGTTGGAAATGATTGAAAAGATCATGAATGAAGAATAATGGAACTGGTAAAGAATGTTTTCAATCATTGTTTTGTCATTGATTCCAAACTTGCTACTTGCAGGAATGAAAATTGCTTAAGTGATCCAAGTACTATCAATTGGTTGATTGACAAGGAGGAATCAATAAGATGTAACTAGAGCACCTAGAGAAAGGTTGAAGTTATGATGTTGTAAAGAAGTATAAGGATCAGCTAAGCCATTGATGAAATAGTGTATTGATGACATACTGTAAGAGGTTGGACACACTAAGACACATCAAAGATGTAAGGTTTAACTAAGTCATTTGTAAAGCCTAACTAAGTTCATTGGAGAGAATCGAGCAAGCTAGTTAGAGCTGAGTAGATTCTCAATCGATGTCGAGCAATCCTTCAGGTGCCAAGTAACACAAAACCCTTTAGGCACCAAGTAACACAGAATGGGTTAGGTGCCAAGCATCAAAAAAAAAAAAGTTAATGGATGCCAAGTAAGTCTTCAAGTGCCGAGAAAAGAAAAAATGCTATAGGTGTCGAGTGCCAGTAAAATAACAATAGAAGCTAAGTAACACAGAAGGATCTGAGCATCAGTAAACCAATGATGTTGAGTTGCTGCATTATTTGTTAAGTCAAAGATTTTCCAAATTAGTGATGATAAGTTTGTTACATCCAATTTTGTGAATTAGTTGGATGATAAGGATGATGAGTAGATGTCACAGAATTCTATGTAAACCATGCAAACCAATTCAAGGTGAATGCTAGTGGACTTATCATGAAGTTTCTAGAAGAAGCAATTTAGAGGGAAAATAATACCATTTTCTCAAGATCAAATCAAGATTTGAGCGAGAAATGAAGAACAAAACTTCTTTATAAGGAGTTATAGGTCAAAGATCAAGTACGCATGTGTGAGAGGGAGTTGGTCATAAGTGTGGTTGTGCAAAGAAGCCAAGAGGAGTAAGAATAGAGCATCAAGACTCTGAGTTGATCAAGTGACCATAGAGTACATTGGCATAACGAGTGGAAGAACTCAAGAAGATAGATCTTGAAGGGTGAACAAGTTGTCTGCACTACAAGGAAGAAAAGCCAAGCAAAGAAAAGAACTGAAGAGTGATCTAAAATTTGCACAGTTAGGGTTGCAATCTTTATCAGGTCAAAACCCTTCTAATACTCTCTTACCATTGTATTAGAAATTGAAATCCTACATTGCTAGGTTAGCTTAACAACTAGGTGGATAAGCCTCAGGAAAAGGATAAAGAGATCCCTAGGAGAAGGATAAAGAGATCCTTAGGAGAAGGATAAAGAGATGCTTAGGAGAAGGATAAGAGATCCTTAGGAGGAAGATAGGAGATCCTCAGAGAGGGATGAAATATTCTTTTGAGAAGGTGACTGTAAATCTGATGGACTTGGGTGAGCCTAACAGCTCTATGTAAATCCTTTAACAGGGTAGCATTCTAAGTTGAATGTTCTTAAGTCCTCTAACAAGGAACACTCCTAACAGGGTGTAGAAATTACTTAATAGGGTCACATTTAACAATGTGTTGTAGCCTTTAACAGGGCAGGCCTTTAACAGGGCAGACCATCAGAAGTGGTAGAAATCAATTACGCAGTTATTTTGTGGGTATCATCCCCACCCTAGTTTTACCTTCTTATTCCTGGAGGGTTTCTGGGTCACCAAAATCCTTAGTGTTATGGTGTGATGCATGTTTTCCTTTCATGGTTGTTTAATGTTTAATTTCATGCATGATAATTTTAGTTATGTGCCATTAAGGATTAGAAGAAAAAGTTGTATTGGATATTATTGGACCTTGAATAACTGATTCACCCCCCCCCCCCCCCCCCCTCTCAGTTATTCTAAAGAATTCTAATAATCTTTTTGTGTATCCTTTGATTTTTTGCATATACATGATGTATTGATTTCAAGGAATGAATACAAAGTATTATTGGAAATTTTATTCTAAAGTTTATCTCCTTTTTTTTGGGTTTATAGTTTTCTATTGACTATGCCCAAAGTGCATATTGTCCAATTGCAGCTTGTGTTGAAGTTGTATGTTTCTATAGGTCTTGTTGTTGGGTCAAGGACCTAAGTAATTTTCTTGATATTGCATTGCCAGAACTAAAGGAATCATAGGAGGATTTGATAAGTATGAAATTTTTTTGAAGATTGATGTTTATTTGCAAGGTAGATAGATAGATCAGAGCTCTGGATATACGAGTATATTTCAAGTATCCATGTGTGTGTTTCTAACTTACTGAATGCCCAATGGGTAAGCGATTGGTTAGTTTAGAGGTTACATGTTTTTTGTTGTTGCATACTTAGGTTATGTTGATTCAATTATCAATTGAATATCAATTTACCATTTTATGTACTGAAGAACTAAAAGTGATGGTCAATACTTATTTGTGCCAGTTTTCCTATTGATTATAACTAGCTATTGTAGTCAAGAATTTGCTGCAAACCTAAGAAGAATTTGTGAACAATATTTTCCATAAGGGATATTCTTGAAGAGAAGAGTATCAAGTTAGTAAGATTAAATCCCTAAGGTTTTCCCACCTTGGCCCTACATAGCCTTAATTGAAATGAGTCTTGATGACTCTATTAATGTTGGTCAAGAATTCAGATTTAGCCCTGTTGAATAAAGGATTTAGCTAATCCTTAGGCTTGTCCATGTCTTATGCTTCCTGGTATTAGGTTTAAACCCACCTGATATGTTCGTTACCAAGAAAGAACTCTAACAGACTGGAAGAAGATCAAGTAAAGAAATGTGTTTGCCAAGCTTGACTGGGTAAATAGTAATAGCTAAGCAAATTTAGTTCAAGAGGAGAAAAAAATAGTGGAAGTCAAGTGAAAATCAATAGGTGTCGAGAAAAGAAAGGATATAATGGAATCCAAGTAAATTTTAGTTGATGTTGAGCATCAGTAAACTTTAGTATGTACTGAGTCAACTTGTATTGGCCAAGTGATGAATATTATAAGTGTCGAGTGATAGCAAAATGTGTTAAATCAAAGATTTGATGAATCTAAGCTAACATAGTTGATTTTTTAAATTATGTGAAGCATGTGGAAGATAAGCTTGATGAGATGGAGGCACAAAATTCAAGATAAATTGTTTTGAGGAAAATTGCAAGAAGATTAGAGAGGAAGTTTCTAGAAGGTACTAAAATAGACGAGTGGGTAGAGTCATTGAGTATTACTTAACCCTAGAATGGATGATTGTGGTGATAGGTCAAAAGACTTAAATTCTCTATTTATAGAGATAGAAGGACAAGAGAAAATGTTTCCATGTGTGAGAACTTAAGAAAGACAAGAATTCTAAGGTGTTGCTTCATAAGGTGGCCGAAGAGATGAATCTTCAATTGACATGTTGAGAAAGAAGGCTTAAGGAGTTGAATGATTGAAGGGTGAACAAGCTATCAGAGACAAAGAGAATGAATGCCAAGTAGAATGGAGAACTAAAATACAGATCTATATTCTACAACTGAATTTTATTTTGTTATCAGATCAACTCTTGTTGTTACTATCTAACCATTGCATCAATCTAGATAAATCCTTTGGATTAAGGTTGACCTAATAGTCATTTTTAAATCATTTAACTAAGTGACATTCTAATGGAATGGTCTAAATTCCTCTAACAAGGCTCACTCCTAATAGGGTGATTGAAATCCTTTAACCAGGTCACATTTAACAATGTGTATTGTAACCTTTAATAGGGTTGGCCTTTCATAGGGCCTCACTTCAGAAGAGTGAAATTTGGTAGCATGTTATTGGTGGTTTTTCTAAAATTGGATTTTCATGTAAAATCCTTGTGTCAAAATGTGTGAATGAGTTTGTGGTTTTTTATGTTTACATCACTATAAAGTTATTTTGATCTAGGATAGTAATATGCAAATGTTTAAGGTATTTGATGATCTAATGGATGCATGCATCAAAAGGGTTTATAGATATGAATTTGTCAAGTGCTAAAAATTTTTATATGTACATTTGGACCTTGGATAACTGATTCACCTCCCCCCCCTCCCTCTTAGTTATTCTAAATAATTCCAACAAAACATTACCTCTGGATCTTGTGTCAATGCCACTCATCTTGCCATTCTTATCCTTGATGATATATGTCTTATCTATGAACTATAATTGATATCCCTTGTCAACCAACTATCCAAAACTTAGAAGATTATGTTTTAGTCCATCAACAAAATAAGCATCATCTGTGTTAGTTTTACCATCGAAAGTAATAGATCTTATTTCCTTAATATGTCAAGTCACATTGTTACCAACTCTAAAAATTCCTCCATCACAACTATTGAATTCAAAAAAAAAAATCATATCGCTAGTCATATGATAGTAACAACCACTATCTATAATCCAATCATCTTTCTTCTTAGCTTGTGACATAGGGTTTTTTTCTCATTAACTTATTTTCATGATTTTCTTCTTTACAGCAACAAATCCTAACTCATTATTACTTTCACTCTAGACTCTTTCATCAAATTCATCATCATCATTGTATAAAAAAATTCTCTAGGCTTTCTAGACTTGAAATTTTTTTTTATTCTTTACTCTTTTAGTATATTTAGAAGCATAATAAGAAAATTCATTGCAAGTCCAACATTTAAAGATTTTATTATCATCTAGTTCTCTTATTACAAGAAAGCCAATTCCTTTTTCAATCTTTTTGTCTTCTTTAGATCTTGATCTATTACTACTAGCATAATCTCCACCGATGCTTGCACTCCTTGATAGGGAAGGATGAACACTTAGTGCACTAAAGGTAGTTTCTACTCTATGAAAATCTCCAACTTGTCTCAAACTTATTTATGTCAAGCTTCCAATCTTCCAAGAAGAGTCTCGCTAGAGAACTTCTATGTACAAGATATTAATTTCTCAATCATCTATGATGTCTTCTTGAATTGTAGTATCAAGGTTTTAAATACTTTCCATATGGTCTCATCTTCTTCTTTAGTTCTTTTACAAACCTTGATTTCTACAACTATTTTTTATATTCTTCCAGTATAACTTCTTACAAATTCATCTTCCATCATTTTTTCTTCTTGAAATAAACATATCCAAATTTATAATCTAACCCTTTTAGCATGTTTATCACCTTCAAAGGTAGATTCTAAAGCTTTCCAAATCTCACTAGATAACCCTAAATATTTTACCTAACTGTACTCATTTTTAGGAAGAGATAAAAAAAAGTGCTTCTCTAGCAAGAATGTTGCACATGAACAAATCTCTTTTAGCTTTAGTACATTCTTTAAGTTTTATTTCTTCAACTATAGTCTTCCCATTCTTTATAATTAGTCATATCTAGGACCCATGCTTAGAAGATGTATCGTCATCTTCTATTTCTAGCTATCATAGTTCACTCCATCAAACTTAGGAATTTATTTTATGAAATGATTCATCATTGATCTCCTTAATATGTTAAGATTTTCCTTCAAGGACTAGTTGCTTTCATACTAATTGTTAGAAAGTAAAGTGCACCAAGAAAACTAAGGGGGGGGGGGGGGGGGGGGGTGAATCTGTTATCAAATCAATAAAACTTTTATTAACCTTATTAAAACTCAAGCATGTGATTAATATAAATAGAAAGCATAAGAAGATACACATACACAATAACACCAGATGTGTTAACTAGGGAAACCCTTGATCAAAGGGAAAACTATAATGGGGATGGTACCCACAAAATGATGTACTAATATAAAATTTTCTTGTAAGAGGATGGACAATATTAGGAGCCAATGAAATACATTTAGTACATATCAATCCCTATTAGGATATTTTGAATCATTGTGAGGAGATCCCAAGCCTATTATGAGTTGTGCCAACCCTGTTAGGAGTTGAAGAAGGTAGAAGGACTCACTATCCAAATAGCTACAGAGGCAAGGCCACCAAACTCACTATCTAACTAGCCTATGTAGCATTCCTTTCAAAATAATAGAAAATAAAATTGATATCAAAAACTCAAACTCTTGCTCTATCATTTTACCATGCCTTTTCTACTTTAAACACTTCTCAGATCTCAATACCAGATCTTCAAACTCACATCACAATAATCCCTTTGATTGTTTACTCACATTTATTCATCTTCTTTACTTATCACATACACTTGATCAATGTGATACATTACACCCTTTATTACAAGGAAAATAACTTTCATTTATATCAACTCCTCAAAATAATTCATTGAGTCATCCTTGAGGCTTTCCCAATTACAATTATAATAGGACCTCATTAAGATAATATGATACATTACATATTTTTATAATTAATAATATTATTGGCTCATAGTATTTATAACTTCTCATACATGTGACCTCGGACTTCATGCACTCACTAACATCATCATCAGGATGTCTTCTATCTATGTCTAACTAACTCATCCAGATTCTATCCATATTAGGAAATATAATCTAGACATCAGAAACTACTTCTCATGAACTGTGTCTATAAAATATCTTATATAAATCTCAAATGATTCCTACCATACTTTGACTTTTTGCACACACTCTTAGCTACACAATCAAGACACACTATAGTACATGTCCTCAACCATGCTTGATCTCATCTTCAATCCTTCATCCTTATGATCTCTATCTTTAACTTCTACTCTACCAATCTTCTTAGTATGTTGACATCAATGACAAATATAGTCATGAATGCAACACACAGTCATGCTATTAATCTCTCTAATGCTCCATCAATGCTAGGATACTCCTACATAGGAATATCATTAGTATTTATGCTAACATAAACACTCTATTAACTACATCTCAATGCATCCTTCTAGGATTATCCATATACTGACTAAGGATTCTCATTCCTTGGGTTGGCCTTGTACAAACCATATCATACATCAAGATACCAACAACACTCACATAACGTACTCTAGATGTTTCCTCCATCTTAGTATGGGGTTTTTGACAATCCTCCTTAGAAATATTTGTTTCCTACATTAGAGAAACTATCTACCCACAAGTTGTTATATTGAATTTCTCCAACACAGAGTTAGCATACTTCTTTTTTCTCATCCAAAGGTTTCTTCTAGCTCTATCTATAATAATCTCAATCCCAAGAATGTATCTAGCTACACCTAGATCTTTCATTTCAAACTATGTTTCTAACCAAGACTTCAAAGTTAAAATCATTCATTTACCATTCCCAATATACAACATATCATCCACATAAAGGACTATGATAAAAGTGTGACCATTTTTATATTTATAATATACACAATGATTAGATTTAGATCTCATAAGTCCAAAGGACAACACATAGGTATTAAAATTTTGATACCACATTCTTGGAGACTACTTCAAACCATATAGAGATTTATTCAACTTGTAAATAAGGTTTTCTTTATCTTTGTCAATAAAGTTCTCTAGTTGTGACTCCTCCAAACCACCATGAAGAAATGTCGTCTTCCCATCTATTTTCTCAACTTTAAAATCATAATATGATGCAAGTGAGAAAAAAATTAATGGATGTAATCTTTGCTACAAGATATAATATTTCACCATGATTGATTCCCTCTACCTATAAGTACCCCTTCACGATCAATTATGCCTTATACTTCTCAAAACTTCCATTTCAATCCAATTTCTTCTTGAACAAAGACATGATTAAGTGCCACCCTATTATGGGATTCACCTATAGTCTTGTTAAGATCTTTACCATGATAGGAGTAGCCTTATTAGAATACTTTAAACACTTATCAAAGATTCACCATGTTAAAGGATTGATAATAAGGACCTATTAGGATCCACTCCATTAAGGGATTTCATCTATTGTAAATGTTAGCAAACAACATAAATAATCATATGTGAAATAGTACTACCTCTGCCTATTTAGATCTACTTCATCTATTTTACTCTTCTATCTTCTCTAAATGTGCCATACTTTCCACTTATTCAATCACCAACTTGATCTTGATCAACAACAACAAAACATGTCCTTTCACCTAAAGTATATAGGTCTAATATGGAAACTATTACTATTTGGTGAAACTAGAGAATATAATTTTAGAACTATGCTATTAATAAATGTAAAGTTAAAAGAAAACTTTTAATAAAATAGCCACCCACTTGCAAGATTGAATTAAAATTTTGGAAGAGAGAATAGATAATTTGGTAATTGAACTATCACCTGAGAAAATTCCCACTTGCAAGACTAGAATATACATAGTTATGCAATTTTTGGTAAAATTTTTACCTACAGATCCTATAGCTAGCATGGAGATGACAATCTCACTTCTACTAACTTGAAAAAAGCCTCAATGTATTACCATTGGAAAATTCAAATATCTTACTTAGATTAAACTTCCTTAAGATGTTATCTTATGTCATAAGTCACCTTTCATAATAGCACTACTAATTCATAGTATTCTATGCTAAAGGTCAAACATGTTTTGACTTGTCATAAGCTTCCTCTAGAATATTCTCCATAGTACTTGATCTCAATCAATTTGATAGTTGACCTCACCTCCACATATATATCCACATCATATGATTACAAATAACTCATTACAAGTCATTGTAGTCATGACACATTTGACCAATTCTAGTTAACTGATCAATACTCAAGAACTCATTCTTTATTAACCTACTTGTCATAGCTTCACCATTTACTGACCTTAACTTAAAACTATCTCACCTGTCATATTTCCATCCTATAGAATTTTTACCTATAATGGGAATGAGTTTTTATTGTAACTAAATCAGTATCACTGACTAGTGAACATCCTCCTATAATTGGTCCACTCAATTCATTATAGATTTGATAAATTAATCAAATCACTTATTGATTTTCATAGACTTCTCATAGTAGTTTCCATTTTACTTCACCAATCATCTCATTATTGTCTAGGACAGAAACACACTCAAGCTTTATCCATTCTATTATACTTAATATCAATGACAACACAATAATTAACCATCATGTAACCAAATCATTACTTGTTCATTACATCACATCATTGCCTATTCTATTAACCTCATTATTTATTAATACATTTTCTTCCCAAGATATTTTTATCACCTCATATACCTCTTATTTTTCTTCCCTTTGACCAACCCATTCTTTATCCTATGGAGAAATTGAATTTGAACAAGGATGAAATAGATATAGATGATAACACTATTCATATCTCTAGTTCTATTATAATTAATCTAATTGAAGAAGATACTCTTGATGATGTTCATGAAAGTAATGATGAAATCCCTACTAGTGTCAATGATTATTAATATGAGACTATTGATCTTGATCATGATCTACTAGATATTCCCTATAAATAATTATCAAGCACTCATATTAATGAACATAATGACCCATCTTCATAGTATGGTCCTTATTTTGAACTATCTATTACTCCTTCTATTGTGCTTTATGTTTCTCCTCTTGTAAATTTCTACCTTCCCTGGACTAAGATAGGGGTAAGGTGATACACTTTATTATCTCCTCTTTTATGGTGGATTTTTTATATTTTCTTGTTGTAATGTGCTTCCTCTATGGTGTACTTCTTGTTATATGCTCGTCTAGATTTCTTTAATCTATCCTTGTTACGTTGTTGGCACAAGGTGATAAATTATCAACCATGTCATAAACCTTATTCTATTTTTACCTTAATTATTATATATGTTGTTACATGTTGTGTCATACATGTGTTATTATTCATAAATGTTCCTCTATGTAGCCTTCTTGGGATGATGCAATATGGTAACACTAGATTCTCTTTGGTCTCTATGATGTTATCCCAAAAAGACTCTTCTACATTAATCTTATGTTTCTTTCTTCTATTTTTTTGTAGTTCTAATTTCTTTGGAGAACGATGAAATTTTATTTGAACATAATATTTCATAAATTATCCTTTGATTATATTGTCCCTAGAGTTGGCAGATCCCTCATTTTCTTTTATTTATAATCCTTTCTTGAAGACATATGTAGTGGAAAAATCTCTAGTAGATGGATGTACCATTCATTAAATTAAATTTTCATGTTAAGGCATCTATAATGGCTTCAACATGGGGTATACGCTCCACTCACACTATCCACACACACACACACACACACACACAATTTATTTAATGAGTTTATGCATTTGTATCCCTTATAGAGAGAAAAAAATCCATAATTTTTTATCCCTACATTTGCATTTTTCTATCCCCCGAGGATAACCTTTTCTTATATTTTCCTTTTGGAGACACAAGTCCTTAAGGATGATTCCTTGATGGGTTGACTATAATGCCACACAAACTTGCTAGACTATCAATGTCATCTCCTTTGTCAATATTCCTTTCTATGTGACTCATACTAGGACACATGCTCTTACTTGATCAAGGTAATCATACCCATTTTTTTCATTTTTATGTTACTAATTTCTCTGATGTTATCATTTTGGATATGATGAAGACTTAAGTATTTTAGGGGATTGATGTTTCCTTGATGTTTTTGTCTCTCCTTATTAGGGGACTTAATTATAGGTCAATGGGACTTAATTATAGGTCAAGGTCTACCTCCACTAGACATGATTTCCCTCAAGATCCTAGGCCCATTTTGATATTGGTTTTCTTTCCCACTCAAATATAGTTAACCCTTTTTATTTTGATCCTTGATTTGGTGTATAAAGAGTTTATGCTCACTTCATTTGTGGACATCATATATTTGGAAGCTAATGTGTGCACACATTTCATTCAAGTCATCATTTGAAATACAAGAAATTATTCATTGGAGGACCTCATCTCATTTCATGTCACGTGTTTTCTTCTTGAGGGCTTCTTTCTTTATTAAATATAGTGGATTCAGCCATCAAGGAAGAATATCTACATACATAAACATTGTACAACCATTCAAGAATTTATCACTTTATATATATGATAAGACTAACATCTATGGATCTATTAATATTTAAGACTTCTAGATATATTTCATTTGAGGATATATCCTACATTGTACATCTCTATACAAACATCCATACATATTTTTAGATAGTGGATCTAAATCCATCTATGGAGATTTGGAAAGTAAGGTAAATATTTAGATTTGTCTTACTTTTACATATTTTTTCATTTCAAGGTTAATTCCTAAATAGGGATTAAACAATGAAATCCCCTTCCCCCAACAATTTATATTTTTCTCACGTTTAGGTGTGGAGTTATAGGTTTTCAAAGTGAAAAACATGAGGAGGTAGATTTAGGGTTTATTTTCATCTTCAAAGCATTAGATCCTAAATTTTTTAATAGTTAAGGTATAGGTCTATCTCAACCTCTTCATCTTGATATTGACCCTCCATATTTACCTGAACCTCTAGGTTGACCTAATCCTAGAGCTCTCAAATTTTCTAGATTTGTGAATTTTGGTTTCTTGAGCCTAGATCTAGTTCTATTTTGGTTCCTTTATTAGTTGGTATCCAATTTCCAAATATGGATCCATTCCCTAAATCCTTGAAGTAAGACAAATATCTTCCATTTTTATTTAATTTTACTTAATTTGATGGATTTGATTATATCTTTTTATGTTCTTGATTTTCATATTTGATCCTACATTACTTGTATTTCATTTAGCTAATCGATTCACATTAGATAGACACGTTAATAAATATCATGAAGTATATATTAGAATAAAGGGAAAGAACAACCACATAAAAGGATATCCTTTAGTATACACATTTTAGAGGGATTTTATTTAACATTGTCAATCCTACATCATTTTGGCTTATGTTAATTAATCAACACCCCTCACATACTTAATCTTTTATGATACAATTTGAATTTTACAATGTCCATGTTACTCCTTCAGAAGAAAGAAATTCTCTAGAAAAAATAAGAATTAGAAGAAGAGGAAAACAAACAAGAGAAAATATTGAAGACCCAAACAAAAAGAGTACAATATCATCATTATAAAGAATTCATAATTGGAGACAGAGATAAGGATGTGTTGGAATATTCAAATATGGAAAGAGTACTTATGAGAGGGGGGGGTGAATCATAAGTATCACACTTTAGCCAATAAAACTTTTAACTGAAAGTAAATTGCATACATGTAAATACATCAAATAAACTTGAAACTAAATACATGCATCAATAACTCATAACACTAGAATTTGGTAACCCAGAAACCCTCTAGGAATAAGAAGGTAAAATTGGGGTGGGGATGATACCCACAAAAATTACTGTAGCAATATTGTTCAACCACTTCTGATGGTCTACCCTGTTAAAGGCTTTACACTGTGTCAATAGTGACCTGGTTAGAGGATTTCAAACACTTAACATGAAGTGTTACCCTGTTAAAGGATTTAATCACCTAATTAAGGATTTATCGAAATAGTTGTTAAGCTAACCTATCACCATAGGATTTTCATTTTAATAAAATTTCTAGAGAGTATTAGGTACAATAAACCTGACTGATTACAATCCTTGATTGCTAAATGCAGGCACTTGTTCTGCTTTCTCTGATCTGGATCTTTTTTTTGATCTGATAATCCTCGCTTCTGAAAATAGAATTCCTTGTGAACCCTTTTATGTCTTCTCACACCTCTTGTCTACTTTACAATGAAATTTTGTCTTCCTTATAAAGACATTTGAGAATTTAGGGTTAGGTATGGATCTACGATCCACATTCAATCTTCATTTTTCGCTCAATACTTATCTTTTACTAATTGGTTGCATGCCTTCATCATTTTTCTTATTGGCTGCATGTAAATTGCATAGGAAAAATAAAAGATTCGATCTCATCATTAAATCCTTCAAGATTTACCTTATATCGGCTGTCAAAACTATTTGCATCATAGTTTGTGCAATTTCAAACTCTTATGTTGATCTATTGAGTTACTCAGCTCTTGAAGTATTGCTGATACTCAGCACATGTTGTTTCTTGGATAGCTCGGCACCTTAAAAAAATTGTATCACTCAGCACCTTAAGTAGCTCGGCACTTGTTAACACTCGGCACTTTGTGTTACTTGGCACTTATACTTCACTCGGTATCTGATCTTTACTTGGTATCTTATCTTCACTCAGTATTTGATCTTTACTCGGTATCTGATCTTCACTCAGCATGCATGATGTACTCGACTTCCAATGTGGAATGTGATTAAGTGTGTTGGCACTCAAATGTCAAAAACCATTATGAGGTTAACAGGATGTGCTAATTAGAAGAAACAAAAAAAAAAAAAACATGAACACACAAATTACTATTTTTTATCCATAGTAAAACCAAATATTTATAAAAAAGGAAACATAAATTAAATTTGGATTATAGCTATGAAAGAAGAGTTAGATCTTCTACAATTAATAGACATGGGAATTCGTACCTAGGATAGTGGATAAGAATTTAATGAGAACTAAATATATTCTAGAACAATATAAATTAAGTTGGTCAAGTCATGAGAAACAAATAAATATTGATATGTAAAGTTTATATTCAAGTTAAGGGAATAGATTTTGAAGAAACTATTTTACTATGGATGGTATTTATTAGAATTTTTTCTAATCTTTCTATTTATGATCATCTCAAAGTGTATTAGATGGTTGATATGTTGGAATTATTTAGAATAACTGAAGGGGGGAGTGGTGAATCAGTTATCCAAGGTCTATATGTATAAATAAAACTTTTCACAACTTAGTGAACCCACAAAACATTTGTCATCATGCATTTACTTAAAACTTGTAGGTTATTGTCAAATCAATTTGTAGAAATGTAAACATGAAACATAACATATTCAAAAACACATTTGACATAATGCTTTACGTGTAAACCCAATTTGGGAAAAACCACCAGTAACATGCTACCCTTTTTCACTCTTCTAAAGTGATGCCCTATCAAAGGCCAACCCTATTAAAGGTTACAATACACACTATTCAATTTGACCCTATTAAAGTATTTCAATCACCCTATTAGGAGTGAGCCTTGTTAGAGGACTTTGGACCATTCACTTGGAATGTCACCTGGTTAAAGTATTTACAAATGATTGTTAGGTAAACCTTAATCCAAATGATTTACCCTATACTAATACAATTATTAGAGAGTAATAGTAAGGCTTTGATTTGATAACAACTTACAACTTCATTTGAAGATCATAGATCTTTGTTTCAATCCTCCATTTTGCTTGGCTTTCACACATTTCAGCTCTAATAGCTTGTTCATCCTTCAAGCATTCATACCCTTAATCCTTCTTTCTTAACATGCTAATGCAGACTCTTCTCTTAGTTCACTCTATGAAGCAATACCCTTGACTCCTTGTCCTCCTTAGATTCTCACACATGAAAACCCTTACTTCTAACTAGCCATCCCTATAAATAGAGAATTAAGATATTTTGTCATTCTTTCTCCATCGTCTAATTTAGGGATAGGACATATTAGGTAGGATTCAATGAATCTACCCCTCATTCCATATCACTTCTAGAAACTTCTCCTTCAATCCTCTTTGAATTTGCCTCAAAAATAGTTTATCATGAATTTTGTGCCACTAGCACATCAATCTTATCTTCCACCTAGTTCACACAATCCAAGAAAAAAACTCATTGAATTCACAATCTTTCTAATAATGTTGGCACTTGGCATTAACTTATTTCTGATGCTCAACACATACTATGTTGGTCGGCATCCTCTAAAATATCACTTAGCATGAACTAAAGTTTACTGGTGCTTAGAATCAACTAAACTTTACTCAACATACACTATTTTCTCCGCATACAGTAAAATGAACTTTTACTCAACTCCAACTAATTTTCTACTTGGCACCTACTATCCATTCAGTCAAGCTTGGCAAACAAACTTTGTTTAACTTATTCTTCTGAACTTTATTAGTGTAACCAACCTGTGCAACTTTAAATAGATTATCAATGTACTATGATATTATTGTCTTAGCTAATTCTTGTACTCCTCTTTTATATCATAACTCAACCTTTCCTCTAGGTGCTTTTGTTACATCTTTTTGATCAAATCATCTTCATCAATCAAACAAGTGATAGTACTTGAATCATATAAGTAGTTATCTTACCAGCAAAAAGCAAGTTTGACATTAGTGAAAAAACAATGATTGAAACACATTTATCATACTTGTATCAATTTTTTTTCAACAATTTCCCTCTTTCAACATGATAAGTCTTTCTTTTTGTATGGATAGCTAGACAAGGAAGTTTGCATTGTGATGCAGGAGCATCTAGAGGTATAAGGGCAATCTTGTGTCACCCAAAAAAAAATGTACTTAGACTTAGTTTCTGTTTCATGTGTTTTCATTTTTGGATACCCATTTGGGTCAAATAAAAGTTCCAACTCTCACAATTCCACTATCAGTGTTCTAGGATAGAGTATTTGAACACCTTGGGATACGTGTAAATGCCAAAAAAATAGGAGTATGTAATTGAGCCATCATTTTGGTGAACTAGAACATGTAAATTGGCTGGATGAATATAATTGTAATTTAGAGCATTCCAAAAAAAGAATCAGGTCAAAAGGCCCCACGGTTTGAAAGTTATTGCAGTTTTTTAGTTTTTGGAGACCTCTTAAGAATGCTTCAAAGTTAGGTTAGGGGCATTAAATGACCTCGAAAAGGGCCAAAAATGGGGGATGAGTGAAGCTGGTCCATAGGGCCATAGAGCGCTTTGAGAGCTTTCCAGAAATGTAAACGGTTTGTCAATTAGAGCTATGGTTCAAAAGTTATGCCTCCTGAAAGTTCAGTTACTATTTTTGGATTCTTCTAGATTTGTACCAACTTTTAACACAGCTTCTGGAGCCTTCTACTTGGTCGGTGGATGCCTACTAGCACTTTCTAGAATGTACTCCTAGTCCTTAACCCTCCGAGGTCTATTTAAGGACATTACTAGCATTGTAAAAGGCAGTTCGAAGTGGAGTTTGAGAGGAGGTACCAAAAGGAGAAATTATCTCCAGTTTTGTGCTATTTTAAGCCCTTAGGGCATGTTTTGAAGTCTATTATCTCTGTACTGAATGTACTAGCTTATTTTCACAGTTAATACAATTCCCCTTTTCCCATTGTGTCCATTTTATGCTTAGGTTGTGTCCCCATCACATTGAGAAACCAAAAAAAGTTTAGTTATTTGAAGAGCCAAATATGGTTTGTAGGCATAAAACGATACTTTATGGACTCAAGAAAGATCTTAGATCTTAGTATGCCAAGTTAAATAGGTATTTTTTGCAATAAAATTTTAGGAACATTATTGTAAATAGAAATATTTATTTCAAAGTTGAAGATAATAAAATGTAGATAGTAGTAGCATACATTGATGCCAACATATTTGGAGGAGATGATGATGTGTGTAAAAAAATGCTAAATAAATGCAAGAGTTTTGAAATGTGCATTGTTGGTGTATCATCTTAAACTTGAAGCATTCATTATTTAGGATATTTTATCTTCTAACATTTAGTGATTTTACGATCTATGGAGCATTTATGCTCAAATAGCTCATTTTCCTACTATCTTATCTCTTTCCCAATTCTCTTTGCACCATCCCTATGGCTGGGGATTATATCTACTCATGATAACCCTAGTATAGGTTGACTAGGTTGACCTATACCCATACGCTTTTTGGTCTCAATACTAGGATTGCCTTGGGTGTTTAAATTTTTTTATTTACCCCAATCAATTCAATTTGATTTTTATCTCAATAAATACAATATAAGGGAGCTTGGGAACTTCTTGTTTATAATGATACAGCAACTCTCACATGCAAGGATAACACTCAAGTAATATAATGAATTCTAAAGTATTTCTCTAGATTCAAGGATTCATTGTGAGCATTTCATCTTCAAGATCTACATAATGGCATTCTTTTTCATATTATTTTATGAACATCTATATCCATAGATCCATGATTTGGTATTTATCAAATGCATTATATTTGTGGAGATTTCATACATTTCTTATTGAAGACTTAACATCAACATCTACCATTGTGAAACTCTTGCTAACAAGGGTTTCATCAAGTAAGGTCAATTATTGCATTTGTCTTACTTATTTACATGGTTTTACATAATTATATATTTCAAGGATAATTCTTAAATAATGGCTTGACCAACAAAATCCCTCTCCCCCCCCCCCCCCCCCCACACACACACACACAAACAAAAACAAAAAGATTTTCTTGGGTGCACAAAAAATATTATCAAAATTGCAAATTATGAATTAGAAACCTATTATTGGAAGCTTCCATGAGAATTGAGGTCAACATCAACTCTTTCTTCCAAGGACACATCAAATTGGTGGAACATATACTAGTATAGATTTGACCAAATCAATCTATACCTAGGGATTTGCATTTTATGAGGTGTCTAGGTTTTTTTTTTTCCTAATTCCAGGTTTGATCTCAACTTATGTCCTTTAATTTTAATTCTTCTATTTTATGAGTTAAGCTATCATCCCCTACACATTTTCAAGGTTATTTACTTTCTCTCTCTTGTTCTTGTGTCTCATATATGATTTCATTCTTTAGTAGGGTTGTGTATGTGTTTCTTACATTTAAATCAATTAACCATAGGCAAGTTAACCAATCTAGTAGTACTTAATCAATCAATTCAGTATAATCACAATGAAAATCTTAGGTTAATGAAAATTTTATGAAAATTCACTTGCTTTTGTACTTCCTTGATATAAATTGGGTTTAGTATTGGCATCCCTTCACCTTACTTGTGTTGAAATGAGATTGTTGAAGTGAAGAAGATTAATGCAACTATCATGGAACAATCATTATTTAGTCACTAATGTCAAACCTACTACTTGTTGGTGAGACAATTGCTTACTTTGGTTTGAATGCTATCATTTGTTTGATTGATGAAGAGGAATTGAAAAGAAAGGATAACAAGAGAACCTAGAGAAAGGTTGAGTTAGTTGGTGTATAAAAGGTGCACTAAGACCAAGCAAGACATTGATGATATTATGTATTATTTCTCTACTTAAGGCTAAAGTGAATGGTTTCTTTAGCTAAGCCTAGAAGAAGTGTTTCCATAAAAAAGTATTTACCAAGTCTAGTCGAGAAAATAGTGCAAGTCAAGCAAACTCAATTTAGGCTTAGTAGAATTTAGTATGTGTCAAGAATTAGGAAAATAGCATGTGTTGAGTGTTAGAAAAATAGTATGTGTCAAGTGTCATAAAAATGGTATGTGTTGAGCATTAGGGAAATGACATTAGTGACTAGGCAAGGAAGACATAGTTGATGCTGAGCAACTCAGTGTTGGCCGAGTATCAAAAGACTGTTATTTTTGAGTGATGGTAAAAAGGGTTTAATCAAAGATTTAATGGATCTACGCCAAAAAAGTTGTTTTCTTGAATTGGGTGAAGCATGTGGAAGATTACTTTGATGAGCTAGTGGTATAGGATTCAAGATAAACTATTTGAGGTGAATTCAAAGAGGATTATAGAAGAAGTTTCTAGAAGGGACTAAAATGGAAATGTGGGTAGATTCATTAAACCTTACTTAATCCTAGAATGGATCATTGTGGTTAAGTAGAAAAAGATCTAAATTTTATATTTATAGATATAGTAGGCTAGAAGTGATAGTTGTCATGTGTGAGAACCTAAGGAAGACAAGAACTCTAGGGTGTTGCTTCAAATGGTGGCCAAATAGAAGAATATGAAATTGGCATGCAAAGAAAGAAGGCTTAAGAGGCTAAAGGCTTGAAGGGTGAACAAGAAATTAGAGATGAAGGGTATGAATGCCAAGCACAATGGAGGACTGAACGTGAGATTTGTAATCTACAAGTGAGTTGTGTTTTATTATTAGATCAAGTCCTACTACTACTTTATAATCATTGTACCAGTCTAGATAAATCTTTTAGATTAAAGTTGACCTTGTTAGCATGAATATTGCTGATGCTACATTTGGAGCATTAGAGCATATTGATATGTTACATTCATGACTGTGTTTGTCATTGATGTCAACATAGCATTATTTCTATAAAGACTAATAGAGTAGTAGATAGAAATCTTGATGGTACAAACAATGGTTTGATTGTTTGGAGATGTACAGTTATGGACATGTACAACACAGTGTCTTGATGATGTGGTTAAGTGTGTAGAGCCTAACCCAAAGACATACTAAAGTTGAACTTGATTTATAGAGAGTAGTTTAGAGGTAAAGTATTGGGAAAGCAGTTCCTTATGTTTGTTGTTTATCTTTCATATGAGATGGAATGAAGAGATGCACAGTCAAGCTATGATAGAGGACAATCATCTGATGATGTTAGTGAGTGCACAAGCCTTAGTATTGCATGTGTAAAATTTTTTATAGATTGTGAGTTGAGAGTGCTATTATAATTGTGAATTAATTAATTATCTACTTTTAATTAATTGGGAAAGCCTCAAGGCTGACTCAAGGAATTATTATGAAGATATGGTATAAAGGAAAGATGTTTTCCTTAATTGCAATAAGTGTTCAAGTATTATGATCATTGTTGAAGTGAAAAGTGTAAAAATGAGTAGAGTGCTTGAGGAATGCATGCAAGTGATCCAAGGGATTATTGGATGTGTAGTTCAAGATCTAGTGACAAGATTAGAAGAAGGAGAGGTCTAGTTGACAGGAAAGAGAAAGAGGAAAGTGCAATATAGTACAGTACAAATTCTATTATTCTATAAGGAATAATACATATACCATTTGGACAATGGGTTCAATGATCTTGTCATTGAACTTTTTTGGGTAGTGGGTCCAGCTATCTACCATAACTTCTAATAGGGCTAGAATCTCCTAACAAGGACTCATATGTACTAAATGTATTTATAGACTCCTAATAGGGTCCATCCTCTAATAAGGAATATTTATATTAGTACATTATCTTGTGGGTACCATCCCCATGGGGGTTTTCTCTTTGGTCAAGGGTTTCCCTACTTAACATATCTAGTGTTATTGTGTATGAGTATCTTGTTGTGGTTCATTTTATATTACTCATATGGTTAAAGATTATTTAAAGTTTATATTGATGTTATTAGTTGGATAACTGATTTAACCACCCACCCCCCACCCCCCCCCCCCCCCCCAACTAGTTATATCAATGGACATATATTCTAACAATTCGTATCAAAGCATTAGTTCCTTGAAGGATAATCTTAAGAACTTTGGGAGATCAATGGGGAATCTTTTTAGAAAGGATAGTCCTAGATTTGATGAGGCCAACTATGAAAGTTGGAAGGAGAAGATAAATACTCATCTGTTGTGCATGGGTCTAGGATATTGGATCTTGACGAAGAGTGAGAAGACAATCATTGGAGAAGAAAATATTGAAGGATGTAGTGAGGAAGAAGAAGATTTATTCATGTGTAACATGAGAGAAAGAGAAGCTCCATTGACAACTATTCCAGAAAGAGAAGCTCCATTGACAACTATTCCAGAGAATAAATACAATTAGGTAAAGTCACTTGCAACATCTCATGAATTTTGGAAAGCATTAGAATCTACTTTTGGAGGTGATGATCATGAAAATAGAATGAGATTACAGAGTTGGATATGTGCATATCAAGATGCTAAGATGATGGAAGATGAATCTGTAAGAAGTTATATTGGAAAAATATTAGAAATGGTTGCAAGAATTTGGTCTCATGGTGGAACTAAAGATGATGATGAAGTTATATGGAAGATTTTGAAAAGTTTGACACCACCATTCAAACCTATAGCTCAAATGATACAACTAGTAATGCCCTACACTGTGGATTTCACAAAGGAAATTTTTCTTGGAAGATTGGAATTAGCAAAAGTGGATTTGAAATGGTCTAGAGAATTTTCAAGAGTCAAAATATCTTTTAGTGCCCTAAACATTTGACCTAATTTAACAAGAAGTGCAAGTAATCATGAAGATTTTTCTGGTAGTAGCAAAGCTGATGAAGACAAGAAGATTAAGGATGGAATAGCCCTTCTAGTGAGAAGAGAAAAAGATGGTAAGAAAATATTTAAATATTGGACTTGTAATGAATTTGGTCATTACGCATATAAATGTCCTAAAAGAGAGAAAAAGTATAAGGTAAATTTTAACCCTAGAAGTAGAAATTATTTGTATGCAAATAAGGATGAAGAATCTAATGAAAAAGGTCAAAGTGAAAGTGATGATGAATTAGAATTTATCACTATCAAGGAAGATGATCTTGATAGAGAAATCAGAGAAGAAAGAGCTCTAATTACCCAAGTGGAAATGAAATCTGATTCGATAATTGACAATGGTTGTTCAGATCACATGACTAGTGATATGACTATGTTTGTTAAGTTTAAGAATTATGATGGAGGTATTGTTAGAGTTGGTAACAATGTAGCCTATCATATAACAAGAATTGGATCTATTTCTCTCGCTGATAAAACTTGCATTGATGATGTTGATTTTGTTGATGGATTGAAGCACAACCTATTGAGTGTTGGATAGTTGGTGGACAAGGTTTATCAGGTGTAGTTTACTGAGAAGACCTACACTATCAAAGAAAGAGATGGTAAGATGATTAGAACTAGCACTAGATCTAGAGGTAATGTATTTTAGTTGAATCCTACTGAGATGATATGTTTGGTAGCTAAAGTGGATGACAGTTGGTTGTGGCATAGAATATTCTATCACATAAAATTTGATAATATTGTGAAGGTTAGTAGAACTTTTGTAGTTAGATACTTGCCTAAGATTATCAAACATACTAATGTTGTGTGTAAGGAATGTATTTTAGCTAAGTAGAAGATAGTATCATTCCCTAGCAAGAAGTTCACTACCATAGAGAAGTTGGAGATCATTCACACAGATCTGAGTGGTCCTACTAGAACAAAAGGATTCTATGATGAAAGGTATTTTATGATTTTTTTGTTGATGATTTCACTAGAATGATGTGGGTAGCATTTCTCAAAGAGAAATTTGAAGCTTTTGAGAAGCTCAAGATATTTAAGAATAGATTTGAGAATGAATCTAGTATTAAGATTAAGTGTTTGAGATCTAATAGGGAGGAGAATTCACCTCTAGAGAATTTAACATATTCTGTGAAGAAAATGGAATCAAAAGATAGCTATTTGCATCTAGAACACCTAAGTAGAATGGGATTGCTAAGAGAAGAAATAAATTTATAGTAGAAGAAGCTAGAGAAATATTATTTGAAAATGATATTTCAAAGACATTTTGGAGAGAAGCAGTTAATATAGCACTATATACTCTAAACAGAGTACAAATCAAAAAAGGTATGGACAAGAGACCTTATAAACTATGGGTTAGACATTCACCATTAGTCAAATATTTTAGGATATTTGGGAGAAAATATTATGTTAAGAGAGATGGTGACATCGGTAAGTTTTATCCAAGAAGCGACAAAGGTATGTTTCTTGGCTACTCATTGAAAAGTAAGGCTTACAAATGCTTTAAGTATAGAATGAAGACAATAGTTGAGTGCACAAATGTAAAGATTGATAAGAAGTTTGGAACCAAAGAAAAGATGATAGATTATAATTTAGATGAAGAAGTGGATAACTCTAGAATTGTTAGGCAGAATGTTGAAGTTTTCCTTAAGACTAACAATGACTTGTAGAATGATGTGCAAATTGTTGAACAAGGAGAAGAGCAAAGATTTGAACCTAGAGAGGAGATAAGAGTTGAGATTTAAACTCCTACCCCTAACAAAAATCTGACAATAAATCACCCTCTTGAGTAGATAATTGGAAGTAAAGACAAAGGAGTAATTACAAAGAATGGAGTAAATGAGGAGATATGTTTGATATCTCAAGTTAAACCAAAGTGTGTAGATGAAGCAATCAAGGATAATCATTGGATCCAAGAAATGAAGGAAGAATTGGATTAGATAGTAAAGAATGACACATGGGAATTAGTTCCTAGACCAAAAAACAAGAATGATATAGGAACAAAATGGGTTTTCAAGAATAAAATGAATGAGCAAGGAGAAGTTGTAAGAAACAAAGCCAAACTTGTTTACAAAGGCTATTCATAGCAAGAAGGCATTGATTATGAGGAAACATATGCACCAGTAGCAAGAATAGAAGTAGTAAGGATGTTCCTAGCTTATGCAATGAACAAGAAATTCAAGGTTTATCACATGGATGTTAAATCTACCTTTCTGAATGGAAAACTAGAAGAAGAGATCTATATTGAGTAGCCTGAAGGTTTTCCTTTATCAGAAGACAAAGACATAGTATGTAGATTGAAGAAAGCTCTTTATGGTTTGAAGCAAGCATAGAGAACCTAGTATGCAAGGTTGGATAGTTACTTGGCAAAACTTTGATTTGCTAAAGGTATGGCAGATAGTAACTTGTATTTAAAAGAAATTGAAGATGGTTTTTTTATTATTGTAATATTTTTTGATGACATCATTTTTGGAGGTAATGATGAAGCTAGTGATAAATTTGCTAAGGAAATGAAAACTGAATTTGAAATGAGCATGATAGAAGAAATGAAGTTTTTCCTTGGATTACAGATTGTGTAGAATAATGATGGTATATTCATCTCACAAGCTAAGTACCTAAAAGACTTGTTAAAAAGGTTTGGTTTGGAAAGTTGTAAACTTGTTGGTATGCCCATGATAACTAGTCATAAGTTAGCTAGCAAAGATAAGATGCATGTAGTAGAGAAGAAGAAGTATAGATCAATGATTGGAGGTTTGTTGTATTTGACTCATAGAAGACTAGATATAGCAAATTTAGTAGGGATAGTAGCTAGATTTCAAGATGATCCTAAAGAATATTCAAATATCTGAAAGGGACATTTGATTATGAAATTTGGTATGACTAATCAAATGATTTCACACTTTGTGCATATACTGATGCTGATTGGGTAGGTAGTATGGATGACAGAAAGAGCACCACTAGTGGAGCATTCTTTCTTGGAGGAAGATTGGTTTCTTGGTTAAGTAAGAAGCAAGATTGTATTTCATAAAGTACGATTGTGGCAGAGTATGTTGTAGTAGCAAATAACTATAATCAAGTTATGTGGATAAAGAAAATGTTGAAGGATATCAATATTGAGATTGAAGAACATGTTATCATTTATTGTGATAACACAAGTATAGTGAGTATGTCTAATAACCATGTATTACATTCAAAGACTAAACATATATCAATTAAGTATCATGTGCTGAGAAAGAAAGTAGCAAAAAAGGAGATCAGATTGGAGCATGTAAGTACTAAGGATTAGATTGTAGATATCTTTACAAAGCCTTTGCCTAAACATACATTTGAGTACTTAATAGTAGTTATTCTTGGGGTTATACCCCTACCTACTTCTAAGTAGGTGATACAGAGAGTGCATGAGTCTAGTGGTATAGAGAACTATTATTTTACTAGACTAAATGATGATGCTTCTTGTATCGAGGAGTATCTGGTATGTACTAAGTCATTAAGGAATCTTGGTATTTGGTATTGAATAGTATCTTTGAACACTTGATTTGGTTGATTATTTGAGCAACTAATTAGAAATTAGTATGTAACAATTGGTATTGTGATTGACACCTTTGACATTGATGTCAATGGGGGAGAGAATATGCATTAAAAACATCTCCTAAGGCATGGGGGAGAGTATGCATGAGAAGAAATCCTAAGTAATGGGTGAGCAATATGATCAAGAAGTAGCAACAAAAATGTACTTGGTATTCTCAGAACTTAGATACTTTTTGATCTATGTTGCCATCAATGCCAAAGGGGGAGATTGTTAGCATGAATTTTGATGATACTACATTTGGAGCATTGAAGAGTATTGATAATGTGCATTCATGACTCTCTTTTTTATCGATGTCAACATATCATTGTTTCTATAAAGACTAACAATGTAGCAAACAGAGATTTTGATGGTGCAGACAATGGTTTGATTGTCTAGAGATGTACAATTATGGACATGTACAACATAGTATCCTAATGACATGGTTAAGTGCACAAAGCCTAAGTCAAAGACATATGAAAGTTTTACCTAATTTTTAGAGAATAGTTTAGAGATAGAGTATTGAGAAAGTAGTTCCTAATGTTTGTTGTTTATCTTTCATATGAGATGGAATGAAGAGATGTGTAATCAGGCACTGATAGAGGACAATAAATTGATGATGTCACCAAGTGTGCAAGACTTAGTATAACGTGTAAAGTTTTTTATAGATTGTGAGCCGACAATGCTATTGTAATTGTGAATTAATTAATTATCTTATTTTAATTAATTGAGAAAGCCTCAAAGCTGACTAAAAGAATTATTATCAAGATATGGTATAACGGAAAGATGTTTTCCTTAATTACAATGTGTGTTCAATTATTATGATTGTTGTTGAAGTGTGAAGTGAGAAAAGGAGTGGAATGCTTGAGGAATGTGTGTAAACAATCCAAGGGATTATTGGATGCATAGTTCATGATTTGGTGACAAGATCAGAAGAAGCAAAGGTTTGGTTGATAGGACAAAGAAAGAGGAAATTACAGTACACTACCAATTCTATTATTCTATAAGGAACAATATAGAGATCATTTCGACAGTGGGTTCATTGATCTTTCCCTCGAAGCTTTTTGAGCAGTGGATCTAGCTTCTTCCACAACTCCTAACAGGATTGGAAAAACTCCTAATAGGGTTGGAGTCTCCTAAAAGGGATTCAAAGCCTCCTAATAGGGACTCATATGTACTGAATGTATTCATAGACTCCTAATAGGGTCCATCCTCTAACAAGGAATATTTATATTACTACATCATCTCATGGGTACCATCTGCACCAAGGTTTTCCCTCTGATCAAGGGTTTCCCTAGTTAACATATCTAGTTTTATTGTGTATGAGTATCTTGTTGTTGTTTCAGTTTATATTACTCATATGGTTAAGATTTTTTAAATTTGATATTGATGTTATTAGTTGGATAACTGATTCGCACCCCCCCCTAGTTATATCAATGGACTATATATTCTAACAGAACAAACAGTCATTTTTAGATCCTTTAATAGGATGATATTCTAATAGAATGTTCAAAAGTCCTCTAACAAGGCTCACTCCTGATAGGGTGATTGAAATCCTTTAACCAAGTCACATTTAATAGTGTGTTTTGTATCTTTTAATAGGGTTGGCTTCTCACAGAGCCCACTTCAAAAGAGTGAAAATTGGTAGCATGTTACTGGTGGTTTTTACCAAATTGAGTTTCCACATAAAATCCTTGTGTCAAAATGTGCGATTGATTTTGTGGTTTTGCATATTTACATTTCTACAAAGTTATTTTGACATAGGATAGGAATATGCATATGTTTAATGTATTGAATGGTCAATTTGTGCATAAGGATAAGTTGTAGTACTGAATATTTTTATTTGTACATTTGAACCTTGGATAACTAATTCACCCCTCCCCCTATCAATTATTCTAAAATATTCCAACAATTTGTATCAAAGCACCAAGTGCTTGTGAAGAGAAAGTTTGAAGGTACTTAATGCTAAAGATCAAGATGTATAGAAAGGAGGGCCCAAGTTAAACAAGGAAAACCTTCCTACATGGAATAGTTTGATGAAGGTACATCTAGGAGGTCTTGGAGATTATGCATAGTCAACTATCACCACTAAGCATGTTGATCTAGTTGGACCCCCAATTTCTAATCAATTGAAATACAAGAAAGAACACAATTAGGAAATGTTAGAGATTGCATCTGCCCTAAGCTACTCAAAGTTTGATGACATCAAAGGATGCGATACTGCTAAGAAGATGTGGGATTCCCTATAGGTGATCTATGGATGAGACAAGAATGTTTTGATAGTCAAATTTGAAAGCCTTAGAGGAAAATTTGATGAAATGAGAATGCAAGAGGGGCAGATTATAGTCTAGTATTATGCAAGGATCAAAGATATTGTTAATGCTATTCAAGGATCTAATGGAAAGATTGAAGATGAGATTGTGATTAGAAAAGTATTGAGAACCCTGTTACCTATCTATGTTATTAGAGTCTTTTATATACAAGAACTAAGGTGTACCCCTAGTAGAAATCTAACCCTTGAAGGAATGGTTGGTAGACTCACTACTTTTGAACTCTCAAATTTTGATAATTTCAAATTTGAAAATGTTGAATATTTCTTTAAAGCTAAGGTGACACTAAAAGAGCCTAAAGATAAGAAAAAGAAAAAGGTAAAACATGTTGCTAGTAACAGTGATACATATGATGAAGAGCTAGAAGAACTAGAAGCATTGTTGGCTAGGAATTTTTATAGAGACAAAGGAAAATAAAAAGGTAAGTTACTTGTCATATACTTTAATTGTCATGAGGTTGGTCATATTGTAGCAAGATGTCTTGATAAGTCAAATAGAAAGATTGAAGACAAATTTAGAGGTAGAAAACAAGACAGTAACAAAGGCCACAAAGACAAGGGAAAGAAGGCTTGTTACATTGTTGAAGAAGAATCTAGTGATGGATCTAAATATCATGATGATGAAGTTGTCTATGTTGCAATGAAGGATGATTTTGATGAAGATAAGGCAACTACATTTATATCTTATGTGAAAAAAAGTGATAGATGGATTATTGATAGTGGATGTTCACATCCCATGACTAGAGACAAAAGTAAGTTCATTACTCTTGAGTATTATAATGAAAAAGTGTTAGATTTGGTAATGATGTACCTTGTCTAATTAAAGGAAAATGATTAGTAAGATTGATAGATAATATCATGTGTGACAATGCTTACTAAGTGAAGGACTTAACTATAATATGTTAAGTGTATCACAATTGAATAGTTTAGGTTGTAAAGTTGAATTTGGAAAACTAATTGCAAGTGGAGATTAGACTAGAGGTAATCTATTTTATCTTAATATGAATGATTCTACTTGTCTTATTGTACGATTTGATGATGTGTGGCTATGGCACAAGAGGATAAATCATGTAAATTTTGATAATTTGGTCAATATCAAAAAGATGAAAAGAGTCAGAGGTTTTCCAAAATTAAAGAAACCTGATAATGTAATTTTCAAATAATGTAAGTTAGGCAAGATGACAAAGTCTAGTTTTAAAAGTAAGACTCATACTTCAAAAGAAATTATTGAATTAGTTCATACTGATTTATGTGGACCAATTGATGTACAAAGCTACATAGGTGACAAGAACATTATCCTATATATTGATGATTACTAAAGAATGATGACAATAATGTTCTTAAAAGAAAAATATGATGCTTTTCAAATGTTTAAGTGTAATCGAGCAAGAGGTGAAAGGGAAACTAGTAAGAGCTTGAAATTTCTAAGATCTGATAGAGGTGGTGAGTTTATATCAAATGATTTTGAAAACTTATGTAATGAGAGAGGAATCAAGAGACAAACTTCTACACCTATGACCCCTCCACAAAATGGGATTGCTAAAAAGAGGAATAGATCTATAATGGATTGTGCTAGAATATTGATGATAGAGAAGAATGTTTCTTTGAAATACTAGAGAGAAGTTGTTAGTACAACTATCTATACCTTGAACAAAGTATAAGTCAAGAAAGGTACAAACTCCACACCTTTTGAATTATGGTATGGATACTCACCCAATGTCAAATATTTTAAGGTATTTGGGAGCAAGTGCTACATTCTTAAGGACAATAGAAATGGTAAACTTGATGCTAGAAGTGAAGAAGGTATATTCCTACGCTATTCCATAGGAAATAAATCTTATAAGTGTTTAAATACTAACACTAGAAAAGTTGTAGAAAGTGAAAATGTGAAGTTTTATGAATATATAGAAGTGTATGAAGATGAACCAAAGAAGGAACCTAAAAACTACATAACCTTCATGTACTACCATGAAGACATGTCTGTTGATGATGATAATTTTGCAAACCAAGTTGCTAATCAAAAAGAATCAGTGATTATTGAGTCACATACAATGGTAGTTGAGTTGCAAATAAAAGATGAGGTACATTCTAATATTGAGATTACTGTACATGAAAGGAATGTTGAGTTACCTGATAGAGAAGTGCACAGTGAATTTGAAGTTGATAGACCTATTGTAGAAAGAAGAGTAGAACCAAGATTGTTAGAAGACATCACCCTACTAGATAAATTATTGGAGATAAAGAAGTGAGACCAATGACAAGGAATGGGTTGGGAAATGATACATGTTTGTTAAGAATGCATGATCCTAATTCAATGAACAATGCATTAGAGAATGAAGACTGGAGTAAAGCTAAGAAAGAAGAGATTGATTAGATTGAGAAGAACAAAATATGGACTCTAGTACCCAAATTAGAAAACAAGAATGTGATTAGAACCAAATGGGTGTATAGAAACAAATTGGATGAGAATGGTGAAGTCATAAGGAATAAGGCAAGATTAGTTTAGAAGGGATATGCACAAGAAGAAGGAATTGACTATTGAGAGACATTTTGCCCAGTTGCAAGATTGGAAGGAGTAAGAACTCTACTTGCTTACTCTACATACAAAGGTTTTAAAGTTTATCAAATGGACATAAAGTCAACATTTCTAAATGTTATACTAGAAGAGGAGGTTTACATAGTATGACTAGAAGGATTTGTTGATCCAAATAACAAGAACATGGTATGTAGATTGCACAAATCTTTATATGGTTTGAAGAAAACTCCAAGAGCATGGTGTGAGAGGCTTCACAACTATCTTGTGAAGATTGGTTTTGAGAAGACTCATGATAATAGTAATTTTTACTTGAAGATAGAAGGAGGTAAAGGGATTTTGCTAGCTAAAAGAATTGTTGATGATACCATATTTGGAGGACAAGATTCATTGTGTAAGACATTTACAAATGAAATTAAGAAAGATTTTGAGATTTCTATGTTTGGAGAGATTAAAAAAATTGTTAGATTGCAAGTATATTAGATGAAATATGGTATTTACATCACTCAATCCAAGTATGTGAAGGAAATATTGAAAAATTTTGGGATGCAGGATTTAGAACATGTTAGTACTCCTATGATGACAGGACACAAACTATCCAAAATTGATGATTTTGCTGAAGTAAATCAAACATTATACAGGTCTATGTTGAAAAATTAAAATAGCTAGTTCATAGCAGACCTGACATTGCATTAGCTATTAGGATTGTTGCAAGGTTTTCTACAAATCCGAAGGAGAATGATTTAATGGCTGTTAAAAGGATCATGAGATACTTGAAAGGAAAAGAAGACTATGGTCTATACTACAAGAAAAATGACAAGTTTGAATTGATAGCCTATACTAATGTTGATCAAGCTAGAAACATTGATGACAAAAAGAGTACAAGTGGAAGAGCATTTTTCTTTAGAAAGAGATTGGTCACCTAGACCAGTAATAAACAAAATTGTATATCACAATCTACTGTTGAAGTGGAATATGTAGCTACTATAGTAAATTACACAAATGTGGCATGAATCAAATAATTACTCAAAGGAATGAAGGAAGAAATTATTGAGCCAGTGGTACTTTATCGTGATAATACAAGTATTATAAACATATCAAAGAACCATGTGATGCACACAAATACAAAGAACATTGCAATAAAGTATCATTACTTGAGAGAGTTGGTTCAATACAAAGAAGTGTGAATGGAATATGTGAATATAAAATAATAGATAGCTAATATATTCACAAAAGCTTTACCTAAGGATACACATAAATATCTTAGAGGTAAACTAGGGGTGATACCCCAATCCAAAGCTACTTAAGAAGAAAGAGTAGTACTCTGCATCAACTGAGTTGAATGACATATTTTACAACTTAATGTAGTGGATCTTACTTTAGGACCTACCTAAAGGAAGGAGCTAAAATAGAAGATGTATAGTAACATGCAAGGTGATAGAGGGAGAACATAAATTGATTATATCTACATGTATTGATGACATGTCTTTGGTATTATTGTCAAAGAGGGAGATATAAGATATAAAGCTAAGGGAGATATAATAGAAAGAGGGAGAGCTTACTAAGAATATGTTGATAGAGAAATCAAAGGAAGAGATCAAAGATCATATGAAGGCACACATATTGATAAAGGGGGAGATTTCAATATAAGGTCTAAAGTTTCTTTTTGGTATTGTAGTTGGTATTTGTTTTCCATCAATACCAAAGAGGGAGATTATTGAAATGGGATTATTAAAGTAGAAGATTGATGCAACTATCATAGAATAATCATTATTTTTTCACTGATGTCAAACCTACTACTTTTTGGTGAGACAATTTCTTACTTTGATTTGAATGCTATCATTTGTTTTATTGATGAAGAGGATTTGAAAAGAAAGGATAACAAGAGAACCTAGAGAAAGGTTGAGTTATTTGGTATATAAAAGGTACACTAATACAAAGCAAGACATTGATGATATTGTGTAATTTTTATCTACTTGAGGCTAAATGAATGGTTACTTTAGTTAAGCCTAGAAGAAGTGTTTTCATAAAAAGTGTCTACCAAGTGTGGCTGAGAAAATAGTGCAAGCCGAGAAAACTTAGTTTAGGATGAGCAGAATTCAATATGTGTCAAGCATCAAGAAAATAGTATATGTTGAGTGTCAAAAAAATAGTATGTGTCAAGCATCAAAAAAATAGTATGTGTTGAGCATCAGTCAAATGATAGTAGTGACCAAGCAAGGAAGACTTAGTTGATACCAAGAAACTTAGTATTGGTTGAGCATCAGAAGACTTTTATTTTTGAGTGAACAATGTAGATGTTGAGTGATAGTAAAAAAAGTTTAATCGAAGATTTAACAAATCTAAGCTGACAAAGTTGATTTTTTGAATTATGCGAAGTGTGTGGAAGATTTCTATGATGAGCTAGTAGCAAAAAATTCAAGATAAACTATTTGAGGGAAATTCAAAGAGGACTGTAGTTAGTTTCTGGAAGTGACTAAAATAAAAATGTGGGTGGATTCATTGAATCTTACCTAACCCTAGAATGGACGATTGTGCTTAAGTGGAAAAAGACCTAAATTCTCTATTTATAGAGATAATAGGCTAGAAGCAATAGTTGTCATGTGTGAGAACCTAAGGAAGATAAGAAGTCTAGGGTGTTTCTTTATATGGTGGCCAAATAGAAGAATCTACAATTGGCATGCAAAGAAAGAAGGCTTAAGAGGTTAAAGGCTTGAAGGTTGAATAAGAAATTAGAGATGAAGGGTATAAATGCCAAGAAAAATGGAGGACTGAATATGAGATCTATAATCTACAAATGAGTTTTGTTTTATTGTCAAATCAAGTCCTACTACTACTTTCTAACCATTGTATCAATCTGGATAAATCCTTTGGATTAAGGTTGGCCTAAAAGTCATTTGTAAATCCTTTGATAGGGTGATATTCTAATGGAATGTTATAAAGTCCTCTAACAAGGCTCACTCCTAATAGGGTGATTGAAATCCTTTAACCAGGTCACATTTAACAATGTGTTTTGTAACCTTTGACAGGGTTGGCTCCTCATAGAGCTTGCTTCATAAGAGTCAAAATTGGTAGCATGTTACTGGTGGTTTTTCCCAAATTGGGTTTCCACATAAAATCCTTGTGTCAAAGTGTGTGATTGATTTTGTGGTTTTGCATGTTTACATTTCTGCAAATTTATTGTGACACTTAACCAATTCCACCATATATGTTGAGTACACTATGCATGCCAAGTAAGTTATAGTAGTTGCCCAAGTCAAAATCCTAATAGGTGCTAAGCAAGTAATAGATGTCGATCAGTATTTAGGTGTTGAGCAAGATAGAGTGTAGTATGTGCCGAGTAATTTAGGAATATTCATGTGTCAAGCAACACAAGAGTGTAATAGGTGTCGAGCAATCTAGAATAGTATGTGTCAAGTATCAGTAATACAATATGTGTCGAGTAACACAGAATTAGCATATGAGTTTGTACTCTCACAAACTTAGATGTAAACCATTTTTGGAGTCAACATAGCAAGATTTCAAAAAAGAAAAAGGATAAGGATGAATCATTTACATTCCCTATGTGATCTACATGCAGCCAATTAGAAAAATAGAGAAGGCATGCAACCAATAAGGAAAAATGCAAGGAATGAGCAAGAATTTGAGATTCAATATGGATCATAAATCCATACCTAACCCTAAGTCTTGACATTCTTTAAAAGGAGGTTGAAAACCCATTGCATATGTGGATGAGAATAGTGTATGGGGAGATTATAGCAAAATTTTAGTGTGAAGAAGGAAAGACTTAGAGAAACAAAGCAGCATTTTCATATCCAGTTGATTAGAATAGCACAAGGGATGAGGGACAAGATCAAATATTAAGGATCGGAGCTAGAAGAGAGTAGATCAAGTGCCTAAACCTAGCAATTAAAGATTGCACTCTATCAGTTCAAATGTTCTAATGCTTTCTTACCATTGTATTAGATGATGAAAATCCTATGTAGATAGGTTAGCTTAACAGTTAAGTGGGAAAACCTTCGGAGAAGGTGATGAAAATCCTATGTATTAGGTGGGTTTAATAGCCTATTGTAAATCATTTAATAGGGTGATACTTCATGTAAGTGTTTGTAAATCGTCTAACCAGGTCACTATTGACATAGTGTAAAGCCTTTAATAGTGCAGGCATTTAACAAGGAAAACCATTAGAAGTGGTTGAACATATTGCTGAAGTAATTTTTGTGGGTGTCATCCCCACCCCAGTTTTACCTTCTTATTCCTGGAGGGTTTCTAGGTCACCAAATCTCTTGTTTCATGTGTTGATGCATGTTTTCATTTCATGTTTGCTTATATGTTTACATGCTTGTACTTTACTTTTAGTTATGTGTTAATGAGGATTTAAAAGGATAAAAATTAGTTACTTCTAATTCACCCCCCCCCCCACCCCCCCCCCCCCCCCTCAGAAGGACTCTTCCCATTTGAACATTCCAACAATTGGTATCAAAGCATTGGTTCTCACAAGGAGAAGCCTAACAATTTGGAGAAAAAAAATATCAGAATCTGGAACTCTTCAAACTTGGGAAGATTATTGATAATCAAATGATTGATGTGCATCTCACTCTACAAAAGGTAGAGGAAGCCAGAGAGGAACTGAGAAAATCCCTAAAAAGAAGAAAGGAGATAGCCATAGCTAAAAATGACATACACTACAAGGAGATTAATACCACACAAGTGTTTTCCAATGGAGATTCCAAGCAGTTTGATGTAGCAATAGCAAAACTAATGGAGAAAAATAGAGCACAAGCTGAAGAAATTAGATTACTCAAGCTTGAACAAGAATCACAAGCCATAATGCTTTGTGAAGTGACTGAACAAAAGAAAAGAGCTATTGAAGACAAGGCCATGATAGAAGATGACAAGAGAAATCTCACCAATAGACTAGAGGAGAAGACAATTGAGTTTGAAAACATCTCAAACATGTAGCTAGACACCTTAAGCCAAATGATGAATGCTTATCATGAGCTAAACATGAAGGACATTGAGATCACCACCTTGAAGATGCAGAATGAAAAATTGCAAAATGAATTAAAGAGAGAAAAGAAAATAGTAGAAAGCTATAACAAACCAAATGAGGCTATCAAGTACTTTGAGCAATTACTAAAATTGCAAAGGACTAGTAATGACACTTCAGGACTTGGCTACACCAGCACTAAACAAGGAGAATCATCCAAGACTATAGAAGAAAGAAACAAAAAAGGTAAGAACACTAAACCTACTTGTCATTTTTGTAATAAAAAGGGGCACAATACTAATGTTTGTAGGAGTAGAAAGACCAATCAGTAGGACAAATCCAAAAACAAAGGTTATTGTCACAAGTGCAACATGCAAGGACACTCAACACAAGACTGCAGAACCAAGACCATGAGGACACCAAGATTTGAAGGTCATTGCTACAACTGCAAAAAGTATGGACATAGAGCTTTTGAGTGTAGATCAAAGCCTATGTGGACACCTAATCAGCCTACAAGGATAAACAACTATGCACACCACTACAATTGGGATTACAATACCAAGAAAAGTTGTCACTACTATCAAGAATATGGTCATGTTCCTCAAAACTGCATAAGAACACATTTCAAGGGAAATTATAGTAGGTGGTTAAGCCAAACCACATGTTTTAGTTTCTTGAAGATAGGACATGTTAGAAAGAATTGCCCAACATAGGCCAAGGCACCCAAGTCATAAGTCAACAAGGGTAAAGAAAAAGTTGAAGTGGAACACATCAGGGAAAAAATGAAAAAGACATGGAAAAGAAAAGATGGATCAAGTACATCCAATGGAGAGATCACTTCACCCAAGAGGTCAAGTGATCACACTTCGTCCAACTAAGAAAAGGAAAATGTATGGGACTAATATACTAAGTCAAATCATACATCAGTTCCAAAAGAACAACAAAGTGTTGCCAAGAAGAAATCTGCATGAGAAAAGATGTCAAGTTTTTTTTTTTTTAAATTTAGAAGATGCCAAGCTACCTTTGGATGCCGAGTGAAACTCCAGTATATGTTGAGCTAGAAATTCTAGTTGATGTCGAATGAGATATGTTAGTGGAAGCTGAGTTACACTGAAACCTTTGAGTGTCGAGTGTACAGTTGTAAACACTATGCAATAAATGCTAGGTTTTAAGCCTAATAAAGTTGAAAATCACTCATTTTCAAACCATTCAAACACAGAGTGAAAATGAGAAAGAGTGAAGAGGTGATCAAACAATGATCTAGCAGCAATTTGCACCTTTCCCAATAGAAATTTAACTTGAACTCTTTGATTCAAAGGTATTTCATCAAGTTTTGAGCTATGCAGTATTTAAAAGTTTATTTAAATATTAAACCCTAGTTTGGTCAAGATGGCATCTAGGTCTAAAACCACAAAGGGAAAGGATGATCATGAGTTTCAACTTGTTAGCAATGAAGTTAAATAGCTTGAATTTAGGCCAATACCTGAAGTTGCCTATAAAAATGACCTAGCTAGTGCTTTGTCACTCATTCCAGACAAAGTAGTAATGGTCCAAGACATCAAGAAATGTTATAACTATAAGATTGGATCCATAGGTGACCTAGAAATTTTTAATTCCTTTGATAAGCTGTGTGACAAGGGTATATTGAAGGACAAGTTTCAAATTGTTGAAAAGAAGGGTTTAACTAAAGCCCTAGTTTTTTCCATTGTATTTAAGATTGAATGGATTCATCTAGTGTTGAGCCAAATTCATGATGGAACAATTTGGTTAGAAATAGGGCCAGTAAAGATCACAAAGAAAATTGTTCATAGGGTCACTAGATTCCCAACCCTAGATCAGCCAAAGACCCTGAGAAGTGACAAAAAGGAGGCCATGGAGAAAAATATTGGTGCCAAATGGAACAACAAGGGAATGACCATTGATACCATCACTGAACCCCTACTTGATTTTGATGTCAGAGTTATATCTCATAAATTCTACCAGTCAAGCAATAGTGTGCCATGTATAGCAGTAGATGTTTCCTACAAACTTGTGAAGAAGGACCACACATATGATCTAGTAGAACTCACGCTACAACAAATTAATGAAAATTTGGGAGCCATAAGGCAATCTAAATGAGCTCAATGCAAATTTGGATCAGTATTAGTTTGCATATTCTTCTATGTCATGAAGGAATTTCCTTCAGTTAGAAAGGTAAAATGGGATCCTAACAAGACAATTTTCACACAAGTCAATGAGCTTATTGAGCAAATGGGAGACAATTTTGATGCTTAGATGACAAGCTACTTTGAGGATTTCAAGAAGTCCATGAAACAAAGGATGGAAATACCAATATCACTGGTTGAATAGCATGTAAATGACATTTGTTTCTTGGTTGACATAGATTACACCTACACCCAAGCCATGACACCTAGAGTAAGATGGCATAGGCCACTTGGATATGAGCTTGATGTAGATCAAGCTTCAGCTACAATCACTACTTTACTTGTAGAAGAGATTGACAAGGATGCTCCTCATTTTGGCACTTACGATATTATCAAATCTAGGGTGGTAACAAATTTAAAGATAGCCTCTATAGTGAAGAAGAAGGACAAAATGATAAGAAATCTCAAGAAAACATTTGGAGTTGATATAGAAGCAGAAGGCACTGTAGCAAAAGAAGAAGAAGCAGATGAAGATGAGAATGAACAAGAAGAACCAAGGCAAGGGGCATTGGAATTGACACAAGGCCTAAGATAGGACAATGAAGAAGGTGTTGAGGAAGAAAAAGTCGAGGAAGCACCCACTAAAGCTAAAGCCACCAAAAGGAAAGCCAAAGCTCAGACTACATCCCAACCCAAGGCAAAGAAGGGGACAAAGCCCATTGTAGTCAAAGAAAAGAAGCCTACTACAAGGGCTACCACCAAAGCTACAACTCAAAAGGAAAAAGATGAATCCAAAGAGAAGAAGAAGGCCACAAAGTAGACTGGTGAAGAACCAAGGAAGAGAAGGAAATATGTTGCCCAGCTAGACTCAGATGAAGAAAGAATAGATTCAGATGATATCAGCCAGTTTAAAGTGGTAAGTCATCCCACAAAGTCTACCATTGACAAGTTATGTGTAAATATTAGAAAAGAAAACTTGAATGGTTTAAAGACTATAGACTTTAATAAGCTCAATAAAGAAGAGAAAAATAAACTAGAGGAATCAATGTATGCAATGATGGCCAAATACAAACACACACCTCTAGAGTTAGATAGTACAATGCCCAAGGAGCTGTACAAGATAGTTGCAGATAAGTGGCTTTTTCGTTTGCAAATGGAAAAGAAGATAAGAGAATCAATCCTAGCTAGAGTACTACTAGACCTAATTAAAGGTCAAATAGCTAAGGTGAATAAAAGGCATAATAGCAAATTTTCTCCTAAAAATAGAGCATTTTTCATCCTCCAAAACAAGATAGAGGATGTTGTAAATAAATCCACAAAATTGTGGAAGTCAATATACAAGTCAATTGATGATGTATTTGATGAGGAATATAAGGCAAAAGCTAGTGCCAAAAGAAAAGAAGCAAAATAAATAGGAAAGAAAGAGAAGAAGAAAAGTGAAGAGGAGAAGAAAGGTGAGGAAGGAAGAATAGAAGAGGAAGTAAATAAGGAAGAAGAAGAAAATATAGCTAAAGGAGAGGAAAAGGCATTAGATGAATAGGAAGAATAAAGTGTGCAAGACACACAAATGCCACCTCCTAGCCCTCCTCATGCCACCATCACACCTGTAGAGACCATAAAAATAAAGGATTTTATTGACACTTCATGTCAAAACATCAATCCTTTAACTATAGAGGATCTCTCAAAGATCCTTCAACAATTCACTCTACAGGCACAGTTATGTACAAGCCCTGTACTGGTGAGTGTAGATGAACTACAAAGAGTAGTAGCAACACCTCAAAGAGAAAAGGTGAAGCCTAAGGAACAACCTTTTGCATACACTACTACTAAACTCCTACTACTTCCACGTCTATCTCCACCAAAAATAGTAAGTGATGCACTTCAGATGCCAAGTGCAGCAATAGAGGAAGATATAGGAAAACAAGAATAGTCAATAGGTTCACCCCAAAAAATTGTTAGTGATAAAGGGAAATTAGAAGAAAAGAAGGAGGAAACAAGAGATGAGGAGAAAGTTGCAATACAGACATTGGTTGAACTACCAAAATTTGGTACTCCCACTCAAACTCTTTAAAGGCCAAACACTGATATGATATCAATGCAAGTTCAAACACCAGGCTCAAGCTCTAGAAAGGTAGCTAGGATACTTCACTATGGAGATCCTAAACTTGATGAAGAGATCATCATTCCCTCCTATGAATCTAGCACCCTCACCATAGAAAAGATAAATGAAATACAAGGTGCATTGGATAGGAGAAAGAGACAAGAAGTATTGAGAAGAGAATACAAGTATAGGCAAGAATTGAATGAAATAAAGGACATCTTCATGGATTCCTTTAGCTTGCAGTCACCAGATGAAACAAGGCCTATAATAGAACAACTATCAAATATATTTGACCGGGTGACTAATGTAGACCATGATACAAATGAAAAATTAATGGAATGGTTAGAAAGAAATTTCCAAGGAAAAGTAAATGAGAAAATATCAAATGATATAGCATTAGCACAAGTTGAATTGGCTAAGAAACTAAAAAGAGCAAAAATTGTACTTGGAAACATTTTCTCATTGTACAACAAACTATGTGATTTTTCCAACTTCACACAAGAGACTAGCCAAAGAATAATGAGCTTGGAAAGAAATCTCAAGATTTCTAGCATGCAACTTCCAACAAATCTAGCTTAGAGTGAGAAGCATTTTGCATAGACACTTCACACACAAAGGGAATTAGTTGTATTAATAGTAGAGGAGGCAAACATAAAGGCAAAATTGATGCAAATCCAATCCTCCATAACCCCACACTTAGAGGTCCTCCATAAGGAGAAAGCATATGTAGAAATAGTCCTAAAGAAAGATCCAAATCTTTCTACCCTAGATGGAGTTGTACACCTTGTTGTGGAGACTTCCATCTAGCACAAGTCACTAGACATTACATTGGAGAATTGGGATGCAGCTCTAAAGATACTCTTGGAGGTAAATATTACATTTTTGGCTAAGTATGGTATTACTCCTTAGAACCCTTTGACATTAGTGTCAAAAAGGGGGAGATATCTACATTAGGGGGAGAGATGTATATATGGAGATATATGAAGATATATGGAGAATACCAAATTTTGATAATTTTGATTATATTCTTTCATTCTTTTTGAGAATAAAGTGGAAAGTCTGTAGATAGCCAAAAAGGGGGAGGAAAGAAATAAAACAAAGTGAGGGGGAGATGAAAAATTTTGACGAACATGTGGAAAATAGATCTGAAATAGGGAATTCATACATATTAGATATAGTATACATGCACAAGGAATAGGAACAGGACAAAGAAAAGAGAGAATCAAGCACATCAGCATAGTTTTAAGTTTCAAGAATAGACTAGGCATAATCAACTCAGGGGGAGTCATAAGGTATATTGTTGCTCACAAAAATTTTGAACAATTTTTGAAATTTTGCATGTTTTTTTAGCAAGAATAAGGATTGTACTCAATCAAATCAATTCATTAATGCATAATTAAGTGTTTTTGACACTCATGTCAAAGGGGAAGATTGTTGGTTTTAGAATGGTCTTGACACTCGAGTGTCAACACACTTAACCAATTCCACCATATATGTCGACTACACTATGTATGCCAAGTTATAGTAGTTACCGAGTTAGAATCCTAATAGGTGTCGAGCAAGTAATAGATGTTGAGTAGTATTCAAGTGCTAAGCAAGATAGAGCATAGTATGTGCTAAGTGATTCAAGAATATTCATGTGCCGAGAAACACAAAAGTGTAATAGGTGTCGAGCAATCTAGAATAATATGTGCTGAGAATCAATAATACAATATGTATCGAGTAACATAGAATCAGCATATGAGTTTGTACTCTCACAAACTCAGATGCAAACCATTTTTGGAGCCAACATAGAGAAATTTCAAAAAGGAAAAAGGATAAGGATGAATCATTTACATTCCCTATGTGATTTGCATGCAGCCAATCAGAAAAATGGAGAAGGTATGCAACCAATAAGGAAAAATGCAAGGAATGAGCGAGAATTTGAGATTCAATATGGATCGTAGATCCATACCTAACCTTAAGTCTTCACTTTTTTTTAAAGGAGGTTGAAAACCCATTACATATGTGGATGAGAATAGTGTATGGGGAGATTATAGCAAAATTTCAGTGTGAAGAAGGAAAGACTTAGAGAAATAGAGCAGCAGTTTCATATCCAGTTGATCATAATAGCACAAGGGACAAGGGACAAGATTAGATATTAGATCTCAAAGGATTAGAACTAGAAGAGAGCAGATCAAGTGCTTGAACCCAACAATTGAAGATTGCACTCTATTAGGTCAAATGTTCTAATACTTTCTTACCATTGTGTTAGATGATGAAAATCCTATGTAGATAGGTTAGCTTAATAGCTAAGTGGGAAAACCTTTGGAGAAGGTGATGAAAATCCTATGAATTAGGTGGGTTTAATAGCATATTGTAAATCCTTTAATAGGGTGACGCTTCATGTAAGTGTTTGTAAATCCTCTAACCAGGTCACTATTGACACAGTGTAAAGCCTTTAACAAGGCAAGCCTTTAATAGGGAAAACCATTAGAAGTGGTTGAACATATTGCTACAGTAACTTTTGTGGGTGTCATCCCCACCCCATTTTTACTTTCTTATTCTTGGAGGGTTTTTGGGTCACCAAATCTCGTATTATGTGTTGATGCATGTTTTCATTTCATGTTTGCTTATATGTTTACATGCATGTACTTTACTTTCAGTTATGTGTTAATGAGGATTTAAAAGGATAAAAATTAGTTACTTCTACTTCACCCCACCCCCACCCCCCCCCCCCTCAAAAGTACTCTTCCCATTTGAAAATTCCACCTTGAAACCTAGGGCCTCACACATATGGTACACATGTCTAAAGTTTTCGTTGATGATCTACTAGTACAGAAACAATAATATATGACTAAATAAACTACTAAAATATAGATATATGACCAATTTTGATTACGTGACCATTTTTATTTTATTACCAATCATTAATATTACAACCAAATTTATGACTAAACTATTTTAATCATTAATTTGGTCATTGATTTGATCAATAATTTGGTTGTTGATTTTTATTAAATAGTAGTTTAATTGTGTTAGCATGAATGCTGATGGTATTCCTTTGGGGGTGTATTCTAAGCATTACTAGAGTACATGGGAGATTGTTAGCATTATTGACATGTTGTATTCATGATTTTGTTTATCATTGATGTCAACATAGCAATATTTCTATGAAGATCAATAGAGGAGCAAATAGAGAACAAGGTCATATAAATGGTGTATTGAAAATAAGGTGAAGTGCAGATAGAATTGTGATATGCGAGTTAGACAATAATAGAAGACAGTCTGATGATGATGTTAGTGAGTGCACAAGGTCTAAGGTCGCATGTGTGAAAAGTTTTAAAGACTATGAGCTGACAATGTTGTATAATTGTAATATAATTAATTATCTTAATATGGTCCTATTATAATTAATTAGGAAAGCCTCAAGGAAAACTCAAGGAATTATTTTGAGGACAAGGTATAAAGAAAGGTTATTTCTCTTTTGGTAAAGTGTCAATTTGATGTGTACGAATTGTAAAGTGTGCGAATAAGAGTAAAGTATTTGGTTAATGTGAGCAAGTGATCCAAGGGAATTAGATGTGAAATTGGTGATCTAGCATCAAGATTCAAAGTTTGATTGATAGGATAGAGGAAGAGGAAGTACAAGTATATTTCATTTCTATTATTCTACAAGGAATAATACAAAGATAAATTGGATATTGAGTTTAGTGATCTTGCCCCTGAAGCTTTTTGGATAGTGGTTACATCTGCCTTGTACAACTCCTAACAAGGTTGGAATCTCCTAGCAGGCATTCAAAGTCTCCTAATAGGGACTGATATGTACTAAATGTATTTTATTGACTCATAAAAGAGTCCATCCTATAACAAGGAATATTTATTTTAGTACATCATTTTGTGGGTGTCATCTCCACTAGGGTTTTCCCTCTAATTAAGAGTTTCCCTAGGTAACATATCTGGTGCTATTGTGTATGAGTATCTTGTAATGGTTACTACTTATTTTGTTCACATTCATAAGGATTAATAAGGTTGATAATTGTTATAATAGCTATATAACTGATTCACTCCCCCCCCCCCCCCCTTCTCTCAATTATATTGGTGGAAACTTTTTAATAAATTTGTGGTTTATTTGGTGGTTTATTTGGTAATTTATTTGGTAGTTTATTTTGTACTTTATTTGGTAGTTAATTTGGTAGTATATTTGATAGCATATTTTATAGTTGATGTGGTAGTATATTTGGTAGTTGATTTGGTAGTCAATTTGGTAGTTGATTTGGTAGTTTATTTAGTAATTGATTTGGTAGTTGACTTGTCTTTTATTTGATAGTTAATTTAGTCATATTTATTCATTTCCATTAATTATACAAAACATAGTTATGAAATGAATAATTTACTCAATACCATAAATTTTAAAATAAAATTAAAAAATATGATATTAGATTTGAACTAAAACATTAAAGAAAATTAAAATACTATTGATTCAATATGATAAATGAAAATATTACACATGAACAACACTAACATTGAAAGACTGATTCAATATCATGATTAAAAAAAGATAACTTGGGTTTTAAAAAAAAAAATTAATGCAAATATATAAAAGTAATAATATCTCAAAATTGTCTAAAGAGTGTACATGTAAATATGATAAAAAGTGTCTAAATTGTCTAAGAGTTTCCAACTCTTTCAAATACACTTTGATAGTTAAAATATTTAAACCACACATTCAAATACTACAATATAAAGCAATGAATCATATTTTCTAACAAATAATACATTAATCAACTATGTCATTTTCTCCAAATACTTTAGTGGCCACTATGTGAAGGTTCCCTCTTTTGCTTTGACATGAACAACTCCATCTATTTTATCTTTGTAAGTAAGTGGTACATTACTTGTGACTGCTATAATGTTTACATTGGCATCTCTAGTTTCATTCAGGTTTGCTCTATGCAAAATAGACAAGGGGTGAATAAACCCAATATGAGAAGCACAACCATCATATGGATCCAAAACTTTAACTTTATCCCCTTCATGATATAATATTATTCATTTAAAATACTAATAATTACTTATATTTTATTTTGTATAAATAGGATTAATAGTATATTTTATTTTGGTTCTATCTTCTATGTGATTAAGAGTAAGTTATCCATGAAAGTTTATAGCTTTAGAACACTTGCTTATGGCTACCAAATTCATGAAACACTTGCTTATGGCTACCAAATTCATGAAATGCATATTTTATCAACAAGCATATATTTTTATGGATTTTCTATTCTTATCTTTGTATTGTTCATATCCTATATGTTTTGTTTGTCTTTAATTACCAACAAGGAGATAGATGTATTATTCATATTTAATATGTTTTATTTTGATTAAGGTAGATGACAATTAAGCTTCAAAGTAATCAAATAATGTCTTCACAAACTTTGTTATAAGTGTAGATTGTAGTGTTTGGATTCATTTAGTTAAAACCAATAGGTTTAAAATTATTGATTTTAACTAAAATGGCTATTGTGCACTGATATAAAAAGCATTAAAAGTCAACTAATAGTGAAAACATGAAATTCAATTAATTAAAATATATTTCTAAATTTAACAATGTAAAAAAAATCCTAAAATATTCGAAAGCTGATATTAGCTATCATGGACTAGAAATTATATATATATATATATAATTAACACTATGATATCATGGTAAATAATCAACTATAATAGAATAATAACTTGGTTGAATTCTCTTGATTACTACTCGTGAGGATCTCATAAAGTTCTATTGTATAGAACAAGATGGCTTAGAAATAATATTAGTCATCCCTAATTGTTGCTTGCTAGATAAAGAACTAAAATGTGGATCAAATGAAAATAATTGTCTTTGTTCTTTTGTTAAATATGACAACCATTGGCAATATCCAATTTTCCACTGCTATAGCAGCCATACATAGGAATGCAAGAAAACCAAAATATGAAACATCATTTTCAATAATTACAACTCCAAGCATCACTAGTTTATATAAGCTTGTCATAGAAACCTTTGTTACCCCAATAAGGTTTTCTTGTGAAGTTGGTATTATAGATTGAAGTGTCTATCCACCAACTATATCATAAGACACCTAACCCGATCTTGATAAAGCTATCAAAAAGATGAAGATGATAGGTGTATTCTCTTGCACTATAAAACCACTCCAACACATAGCAACTACAATTCCAAGGAGAAGAGCTTGAAAATTTAATCTTGTTGCACCTACCTTTAGAAGGCCCAACTTCTTAACTAGGATGGCTGATATAAATATTGTTGTAATATCCATAAATGCACACATACCATTAAAGGAACCAATAATGGAGGGATTGAGACCATGATTTGTTAAGAAAGATGCCATAAGAGCTCCACATCACTGAAACAAATTAATACATAACCAAGGCTAGTAGGAAGGATTGGATGTAACTTATATTGCACCCATCCATGGCTAATAGCATACATGACCCTTTTAGTTAAATTCCCAAGCTGACACAACTTTGGAGAGGTATGGTTCTTAGATCGCTCTAAAACACCTTTTAAAAAATTGTTAGTGAGACAAACCAAAAGAATGTGAATAGAAAGTATGCATATCATTTATGCATTCAAATACTATTATTTAAATATTTTTTGAATGACAAAAATATATACTTTTTTTAAACCTTGATATTTTAATTTATTTAATTCTCTAACTATCATTATATCTCTATTTATTTCTTTGACACATTACATCTCTTGTTTGAATAGTAGGAATTGTGCTTGAATCAAGAGTCATGTTTTGATTTACTTCTACAAAACATTTAGTTATAAAGCTAAATTTAATGACTACTCTTTAAAAATTTCAAGATAGTTATAAGGGTCTATTAATTTTAAATAAGTGTTAATTTTAAAAAATTATTTTTTGATTACTAATGAATGATAGAATTTAATTTTCTTATAATATGATTAACTATCTTTTTAAAAGAAAGATAATCATCTTTTTTTTAAATTATGTGAGAAAAGAAATATATATATATAGTTTATTATATCTCTTGTTTAAAGGATAAAGTGGAATATTCTTTATTGCAAAATTATAGAAATATAATCAAAATTTAAACTGTGTCTAATTTTTATAATTAGGGAGATTTTTTTATGTCAACTATTTCTTTTATCACTAATATTAGATTTTATTGATAAAACTTTCAAGAGTATATACAAGTCATTCTATGTTATTCATGGCCAGGAGATTTGAAGCATCACTGAAATAAAAGAGCACTAAACTAGTATATTTGTCTCTACAAACCAAACCATACAAACAAAACTTATGACCAAGACGGGATAGACACAACCAAAGGGTAATTAAACTGGCAAAGATTGACATCCATTACAACTCCATGTTCACATAAAGAAAAACAAAACATGCCACTAGACTGGTTGAGATCAAAACCCTTTACAAAAACATGTGCAAAGATAGAAAAAGCACAGATGCTACTAAACTGGTAGCCATCGAAACTTATACCATCATCCAATATAGAGGAAACAAAAAAAAATAGACCATTACCAAACCAACATTAAGACCAAAACATTGGCCGAGAATCCAAAGAGCCCCAAACTAGGCTATTCGAACCAATCAACCACTTCTTCCTTAGAGAACTTTAGGATCATAAAAACACCAACCACCATCGTTCCATGACTATGATCACCATCTCAAGAAATATAGACTTTAGCTCCACCACCTAGTGTGGACTCCTCCTAAGAAATTCTAGTAGACTCTCCCAACTCCCTCCCACCTTCACTAAACTCTCAACAACCCTAGCCCACAACCTTGAGTTTCCTTCTTAGCAAAGGTCAATTTTTCGAGTTCCTAGGGAGATGTGGACTTCACAGGTGTCATTTTGTATCTCCTCCTACCTATTGGAATCATGAATGTTGATGATATTCCTATGGGGGAGTATTCTAGATATGTTACTATGATGATATATTGCATTCATGACTAAATTTGTCATTGATGTCAACATAACAATTTTTTGTAGTATCTAACAGAAGAACAGTGGAAAGATCAAGTTGGTATGGATGACTAGTTGAGTATTCTCACTATCTGAGGTTATGAGATACTTCTAAGTATCTAGTATAAGAAGTTAATGTCAAATAAAGAAATGATAGGTCTAGAAGAAGTTATGTAAGTTTTGGTGATGTCTATTCTGAGATAGAGTTCACAGAGGCATGTTCTGGTAAAATTGTTATATCTCTTAGCAGAGTTGTTATTTTGAGAATCAAGGTTGAGGATGTGTTGAAGACATGTTGATGATGATGTGGCCAAGTTCACTTGTCATAATATTACATGTACGGAAAGTTACTCAAGTTGAAAGGTAGAAGATTGATGTTATCACTAAGTGTAACATGTTCTTAATGTGGTCCTATAATGATTAATTGAAAAGGTCTAATAGCCAACTCAGGGAATTGTTTTATGGACTCGATATAAAAGGAGGACATTTTCCTTTATCATTATAGATGTGTGGATGACATGAAGAAGTAATTTGTAAGCAACATAAGAGAAAAATGCAAAGTTGAGCAGAGCAAAGTAGAAGTGAAGGAAACTTCATTTTTGAGGTTTTATTGTGTGATTTGAGGTTTGATATTCAAATCCAAGGTTCATGACCTAGTCTACAAGGTTTGACAGTGTTTGGTTTGGTTAACAGAACAAATGAAAGAAGAACATAATAGTAAATTGCATGTTTGAGCCATGAGCTCTTCTTGTAATTGAAATTACATGTTTGGGCAATAAGCTCTTCTTCCATACATTTTACTATAGCTCCTAACAAGGTTGGCACAACTCCTAATAGGGTTGGAATCTCCTAATAGGAATTCAAAGTCTCCCAATAGGGATTCTATGTACTAAATGTTGTAATAGACTCCTAACAGGGTCCATCTTCTAACAAGGAATATTTATATTACATCATCTTGTGGGCATCATTCCCACTGAGGTTTTCCCTCTAATCAAGGGTTTCCCCAGTTAACATATTTGGTGTAATTGTCTATGTGCATCTTATTATGGTCATTGTTTACTTTGGTTGAATGCTTAAGTTTTTTTAAAGAAAATAAATGTTTTAATTGTTGGATAATTGATGCACCCCCTCCCCTGTCGAGTTATCTTGGTGGACTATTGTTTCTAACAATTGGTATTAGAGCATCGGGTCCTTGAAGATAAATTTTAATAGTTTTGGGAGATCAGTGATGAGAAAAGGTAGTCCAAAGTTGAAAAGTGGAAATTTTGACACAAAAGATAGAAGCTCTTCGTGAGTTATCTAAAGAAGACATGAAGATCAAGGAAGGTATTGATCTAGCCATGAAAAGAGAAAAGGAAGGTATGGAAATTTTTTCTTGTTGGATATGTAATGAGTTTGGTCATTATACATCTACATGCCCTAAGAGATTAAGGAAGACTAGAAAGAGTTCTCTTTTTAATGAAGATGAAGAATTTAAAGCAAGTATGGAAGATTCTTGAATGATTGTGATAAATATAATGAGCTTGAATTGGTTAAAGAAAAGGAAGTAGTAGAAGAGATAGCTTTGCTAAATATTGTTGATCCTAAGACTAACCATGAAAATGTGAAAGTTATCATTAACAATGACTTGCAGAAAGAGAATCAAATTGAAGAACTGAGATCTAATCCTAGAGTAGAAGAGAGAATTGAGTTGAGAACCCTTGAATAGAATGATATAGCAAAGAGAAGAAATAGATCAATAACAAAAGTTGCAAGAGCTATGTTAATTGAGAATGAAGTATCCAAGATATTTTGGAGAGAAGCTATGAATATAGTAGTCTACACTATGAACAAAGTGCAAGTCAGGAAAGACACAAACAAGACCCCTTATGAATTGTGGTTTGGTCACTCACCTATAGTTAAATATTTTAGAATTTTTGGCAGTAAGTGTTATATCAAAAGAGCTAATGATATTGGTAAGTTTGATGCTAGAAGTGATGAAGGTATGTTTTTGGGTTATTCATTGAAAAGAAAGGCTTATAGATGTTATAATCTAAGAACTAAGACTATTATGAAAAGTCCAAATGTGAGAATTAATGAGAAAGTCAAAATACAAGAGAGAATAATTGATAATAATTTAGATGATGATGTTGTTACTAAACCAAGGAATGATGAAGTATTTCTTGATACTAATAATGATTTGTAGAATGAAGGAGAGCCAAGGTAGGAAAAAAGCTTAGAACCTTTAGTAGAGCCAAGAGTTGAGATAGAAACTCCTACTTCAGGAAAAAAATATGTTGAAGAATCACTCATTTGAGCAGATCATCAGAAGCAAAGATAAAGTTGTGATGACAAAAAGAAAAGTCAATGAAGAACTGTGTTGATATCTCAAGTTGAACTTAAGAATGTGATGAAGCATGTAAATATTATCATTGGAAACAAGCTATGAAAGAGGAATTGGATTAGATAGTAAAGAATGAGACATGGGAATTGGTCCCTAGACTAGTAGACAAGAATGTGATAGGAACTAAATGGTTATTCAAGAAAAAGATGAATGAACAAGTTGAAGTTGTAAGGAACAAGCCAAGATTGGTATGTAAAGGTTACTCACAACAAGAAGGAATAGACTATGATGAGACTTATGCTCTAGTAGCTAGAATATAAGTAGTAAGATTATTCTTAACCTATGTAGCACAAAAGAAATTCAAAGTATATTACATGTATTTCAAGTCAGCATTTCTAAATGGAGAACTTGAAGAAGTGTACATAGAGAAACCTAAAGGTTGTCCTTTGATAGATGATAAGGACATAGTATGAAAACTAAAGAAAGTATTGTATGGCTTGAAGAAAGCACCCAAAACTTGGAATGCAAGGTTGGAAAAGATTTTGAAAAAGCTTGGATATAGCAAAGGTATGAAAAATAGTAATCTATATTGGAAAGAAATTGATGATGGTCTGATGATTTTGTAATATTTGTTGATGATATTATATTTGGAGGAAATGATGAGGAAAGTGAAAAGTTTGCAAAAGAAATTAAGAAAGAATTTGAAATGAGTATGATAGGAGAAATTAAATATTTTCTAGGATTATAGATTATATAGAATTAAGAAGGAATCTTTATTTCTCAGACTAAGTATTTGAAAGATTTACTGAAAAGGTTAATTGTTTTAGAAACATGTAACCCCATTGGAACACCTATGGTAACTGGACACAAGTTATCTACAAAGGGTGAGACACCCACTGTTGAGCAAAAGAAGTATAGATCTATGATCAAAGGTTTGCAATATTTGACTCACACAAGGCTAGATATAGAAAATGCAGTTGGAATTGTTGCAAGATTCCAAGCTGATCCTAGAGAAGCACATTATGCAATAGTCAAAAGGATATTTAGATATCTAAAAGGACCATCAAAGTTTGGATTGTGGTATGATAGATCTAATGATTTTACTCTAAGTGCTTATACTAATGATGATTGGGAAGGTAGTATGGATGACAAAAAGAGCATCAATGGTGGAGCCTTCTTTCTTGGAGGAAGATTGGTTTCTTGGCTAAGCAAGAAGCAAGATTGTACCTCACAAAGTACAATAGAAGCAGAATATGTTGTAGCAGCTAACAATTGCAATCAAGTTATTTGGATGAAGTAGATGTTGAAGGATATAAGGATAGAAATCAGTGAACCTATTTTCATATATTGTGACAACACAAGCACAGTAAATATGTACAAGAATCCAATGTTGCATTCAAGGACTAAGCACATTTCTACCAAGTATCACATGTTGAGAGAGAAAGTTGTGGAAAAGGAAATTAGATTGGAGGATGTGAGCACTAAATAGAAGATTGTAGATATATTCACTAAGCCTCTTCCCAAAGAGACCTTTGAGTATTTGTGAGGTATGCTAGGGGTTATGCCCCTTCCTACATCAGAGTAGATGATGCAAGAGTGCATTAGTCTAGTGTAATAGAGCATCATTATTTGTCTAAACTGAATGTTGATGCTTCCTATATGGAGGAGTATCTATGATGGATAGAGTCATTTAGGACTCTTGTTGGATTTTGTTTTGAATAGTGTCTTTGGACACTTAAGCTAGTAAGAATTAGTTGTTGCAAAGTTTGATTGTTATTGAAACCTTTGACATTGATGTTAATGGGGGAGAAGATCATGAGGAAGAAAATGATGGGGAGAAAAAAAAGACAAGTAGGAGAAGTGTAGCATGGAATGACAATTTGATGGAAAGCACATTGAGGTATATCAATGGAGAAGAATGATCAATGAAGAGGATTTGAAAAGAAAGATGAATAGTCTTTTGTTTGTATTCTTAGAACTAGATGTTTTTCATCAATGTTTTCATCAATGCCAAAGGGGGAGATTGTTGGAAACATTAATGTTGATGATATTCCTATAGGGGATTATTGTAGATATGTTACTATGATGATGTGTTACATTCATGACTGATTTTTTTATTGATGTCAACATAGCAATTTTATGTGGTATCTAACAAAAGAATAGTAGAAAGATCAAGTTGGTACAGATGGCTAGTTGAGTATTCTCACTATCTAAGGTTATGAGAGATACTTCTGAGTATCTAGTATATGTAGTTAACATTAGATGAATAAATGATAAGTTTGGAAGAAGTTATGTAAGTTTTGGTGATGTTTTTTCTGAGATAGAGTTTATAGAGGCATGTTCTTGTAAACTTGTTATATCTCTTAGCAGAGTTGTTATTCTAAGAATCAAGGTTGAGGATGTGTAGAAGATATGTTGTGATGATGTGGTCAATTTCACTCATCATAATATTACATGTATAGAAAGTTATTCAAGTTGCAAGGTGGAAGATTGATGTTATCGCTAAGTGTAACATGTTCTTAATGTGGTCCTATAATGATTAATTGAGGTGGTCTAACATCCAACTCAAAGAATTGTTTTATGGACTTAGTATAAAGGAAGGAAATTTTTATTTATCATTATAGATGTGTGAATGACATGAAGAATTAATTTGTAAGCAACACAAGAGCAGAATGTAAAGTTGAGCAGAGCAGAGCAGAAGTGAAGGAAACTTCATTGTTGAGGTTTTATTGTGTGATCTGAGGTTTGATATTTGGATCTAAGGTTTGTGACATGATATAAAAGGTTTGATAGTGTTTGGTTCAATTGATAGAACAAAGGAAAGAAGAACATAATAGTAAATTGCATGTTTGAATAGTGAGCTCTTCTTTTAATTGAAATTGCATGTTTGGGCAGTGAGCTCTTCTTGCATACATTGTACTACAACTCCTAACAAGGTTGGAATCTCCTAACAGGGATTCAAAGTCTCCTAATAGGGACTCTATGTACTAAATGTTGTAGTAGACTCCTAACAGGGTGCATCCTCTAAAAAGGAATATTTATATTAGTACATCATCTTGTGGGCATCATTCCCATCGAGGTTTTCCCCTCTAATCAAGGGTTTCCCTAATTAACATATCTAGTGTAATTGTCTATGTGCATCTTATTATGGTTTTTGTTTACTTTGGTTGAATGGTTAAGTTTATTTAAAGAAGATAAATGTTTTAATTGTTGGATAACTGATTCACCACCCCCCCCCCCCCCTCAGTTATCTTGGTGGACTATTATTTCTAACACTACCCACTATTGCCACTGCTTGATTATGTTCAATTTCCTATAGGAAGGAAAGCAAAGCTTGCCACCCTTTTTGAGCATCCACCAAGTGCAATTCTTGGGGCTAAGAAGAGGTAAAAATCACCAAAGGTTACAATTAATCATGGCCACCACCAATTAGTCTCGAAGGCCTTTAGAACATGTGCAACCCCACCCCAACCTCTACCCAATTGATAATCCTTTCATGCTTGCCTACCCACTTCAGCTCCAAGTATGCACGAGCCACCCTTAACACCTCATCTCATGAATCATTGGACAAAAGGAAAAGACCTCAAAATAGAGATTAAATATTAAATTTTTTCCTAGGGCAAATATAAGTAATCAAAAATTCATCTCCCAGCATTTCAACCACCACCTCCCAAAACTTCAATTGGTCAAACTTCAAAACATTTGCATTCTAAAAATATAGATGGGACCAATGAAAGCAGGGATCTAGCTCAAAGTCTCCAAAGAGAAATTAGCTTCCATGGTTGCACCCAAAGGATTCAACACCAACACAACATACATGATTCACTAAACTTTGGGATAGAAAAAAACTCAAAGATAACACCAATTTAAGGTCGCTTGTAGTCCATAATTAACACATGGCTTGTGTGATCTCTCACAACCTACTCCCTCATGATGCTTCATCATTTTCAATAAAGTATTGGGAATCCTCCCACCAAATATGTCCTTCCACAATATCACCTCAATAATTATCACTTGTACACACCTGCCTCTATTTTGATACGTGATCTCATCAAGAAATGAGAATGTGATGGCTAATCTAATCACATGTACTCTAATGGTATGGTGTCATCAAATTATAGAAAATGAAGGTCTTCAGAAAGTTTAAACTTTTCCTCCAATAAACCTTTGACACCCATAGTTGAGAGTTTGTCTTCCACAGTATTGGCCTCTCTCCAAGCATGTGTCACCTTGAAATCTTTAAAGGCTACCAAAAGAGAATTGATTGTCTAGATTTGTTTGTTCAAATACAAGACATCCATATGTCATTTGATTATTTCATTCACTATGAGCTAGGAATCTCATTCCAAATGTATTTTATGGACTACAAATTTTTTGGCCATCAGAATTGCCTCTATAGCTACAAGACATTCTGCTTCATTATTCATCCCATCTAACAACCTTTTTCATTCCAAAGGCTACTATAGAGCCCCAAGCATCTCATGCCACAAACCTTGCCCTAGAATTCCCCAAGTTATCTGTAAAGGACCCATCAAAATTTATCTTGGTGAAACCTTCTATAGGAAGGTGCAAAGGACTGGGCAGGTTTTTTGGATGAAGATGAGCCCTTAGATACCCAATTATAGGTCTAAATTTTACTAGTTGCTAGTTCCTTTTAGTTGTTGATTCAAGTTGAGAGTAGACTACCTTTGAGTATCTTCCTATGAGGCTATATTTGTCACCAAATTTGATAATGTTTTTTCCATTGTATGTGTAAAGTGCTAGAAAATATCTTGTTTGTCCCTAAAAATCCTTCAATTACACTCTTTCTAGAGGCTCCTGCATGGTGGTTGATAAGAGAATATGCCAAATTTATGAGAAGGTAGAGGATACATGCTAACTTTTCCAATTCTCAAGTTATTCCTTTAAGTTGTTTGGATGCCAGTTCAATTTCTGTAATCCAGACCTCCATGCCATTTGGGTGAATTCACGCTAAATAAATAGATGTTCTATCTTTTCTTTGGCTGCACTACATAACAAACACCTAAATGACCCTACGAAACCAATTTTCTTTAGCTATTCCCCTATCAAAATTCTCTTATTACCTGCCAACCTTGTGAAGGTCCTTTCTTTTGACAAGCCTACCTTGTGCTAGTAGTTTTGCGTTTCCCAACTCACCTATTGCCTATGTTTCTCCTAGAATTTGTATCCCACTTTCACCAAATACTTCCCACTCTTATCTCCACACCAAATGATCTCATCCTCTACCCAAGAGTATGCTATCAATCTATTATCTAGGATTTCTTGAAGCATTTCTCTGTCATGCTCCACTAGATCTAGCTCTTGTGTATCCTTCCATTTCACAACAACTCCCTCTTTGAAACTATTAAGGTCTAGGAAGTCATAAAATTTCTTTCCCCATTTCTTCTTTGTTTCCTCTATAATGTTCTAATTCATAGGCCCCTAGTCTATACTTGACTAATCATCCCATGAGTCACTCCAAAAATTTTCCTTCTAACATTACCAACCTACCAATATAAATGATTTGTGACTAGCTCTCAATAACTACGGATAAACTTCCTCAGGGTTACACCTCTAGGAGACTCTCCATTGTTAAAATCCTCTCCTTGTCATCTACATCCATATAATTGTCTCTCAGATTGCAAACCCATCACTGATTAGGGAGCTGATACATTTGCCAAACTAATCTTGCCCCCATTGCTTCATTGATTAGATGCCTATCTCACAACCCACTGGCCCCATAACCTTTAGGTTTTCACACATTCTCCTAGGCCATGAGAGAAATATTATCCTATTATTGTGCATCATTCCACAAAAAATTTCTCACTTTTTACATGATATTTTTAATGATTTTACTTTGGATTTTATAAGCAAGACATCGAATACAATGGCATTGTCAAAAATCACCATTTTCATCATGAAAATCCTTCCAACTAGGGATAACCATTTTCTCTTCCATCCATCCATTATTTTTGTGTAGCTATCTATGAGACCTTTCCAAATATCTATTTTTCATGCTCTTGTGAATAGTGATGTCCCCAAGAATTTTCTTAGCATTCTGCCTATTCGAACACCGAATAGTCTTAAAGTCACCCTTTGGGTTCCTACCTTTGTATTAAACAATAAAACCTCTGACTTCTTCCAATAAACATATTGGCCAATCATTGTGATGTAATAATCTAAAACCTTCTTCATCAACATAGCCTCTTTCATCCCAGTCATTATGTTGTAATCATCCAAAACCTTCTTCACCAACATAGCCTCTTTCATCCTAGTCATTGTGTTGTAATCATCCAAAACCTTCTTTATCACTAGAACCTCTTTCATCGATGTTGACCCAAAAAGGTAGGTATTATCAACAAATTGTGAGTGTGTAGTTGGGTCTATACTAATATCTATCTCAATTCCTTTCCAAACTCCTACATTCTTTTCTTGGAGATCATTCTTCCCAATACCTCTACCAAAAGGATGAATAAGAATGGGAAAATGGGGTCCCCCTGACGTAGGCCCTGTGAAGTGGAAAAGAACCCTTGCAAGCTCTGGTTGACCAAAATTGATGCCTTGTATGATTGAAACATGTCACCCAACCATTGAATCCAATGGTCCACAAACCCAATGAACTCCAAGCCTTTGAGGAGGAAGCCTTGGTCTACCCTATCATAGGCTTTTTCAATATCATTTTCCTCTACCAGCTTATCTTTGTTGAGTGGATTGCCTCATGGGCCACTATAATCCCATCCACACTACTCAATTGAGATAAGATTATCCAAAATTTTCTTTAGTCTATTAGTCACCACCTTTGATATAATCTTGTATACCATGTTACAGAATGAAATAGGTCTAAATTCCTCAGAGGCTTGTAGTTTCTCCTTTTTCAAAATAAGGGGTACTAGACTATTATTGAAATTTTTCAGCACAAATCCTTTATATATTAACTCATCTACCACACCAAGTAGCTCACCTTTCAAACATCCCAAAAATTTTGGTAGAAGAATGCTTGGAAGCCATCAAGGCCTAGAGCCTTATCTCCCCCAAGTCCAAAAATTGTAGCCTTAAGTTCATTGATCTTGACTATTTCCATTAGCATCTTGTTATCTTCCCAAGAGACCACACTAGTACATTTTGGCAAATATGTGACTATGTGACTAAAAATTTTAGTCACACCACTAAAAATTTTAGTCACGTGACTAAAATTGATCCCTTTCTACTATTTCTTTGCAATTTACAGATTTAGGTGACTTAATAAGTGACTAATTTTGTCACTAAGTAAAACCACAAGATGAACCAAATAGAAGTGATTAAATAAACTACAAAATAAATGGATAAAGAAGTGACAGAATAATTAGTCACTAATTATTAGTCACCAAAATATAAACAACTATAAAAACTACCAAATAAATGATTAAATAAGTGATCAGTGTATATACTAATATGTTAGCAAGAAACACTAATCTATTAAGAGAACAAAGCATTAACTAACAAAGATTAATATAACATATAAGAGAGACTAAAGAGGAACCCCTAATTAGGAATGTGAGCCAAATGAATGGACTCTCCCAATAGGAATTAGCTCTTTGCTTTGTAGATGAGTCTAAATGAATGATTGGTATGTATGCTCAAGATACTCAAACTATGCTTCAATGGAGATGGAAAATAGAAAATTGGTAGCTTTTTGAGCTCTCAATTTGGCATCATAAGGGTATGGTTAAGGATTTTGTTTCTCAAACTAACATTATAACTTTAGCTTCAAGGTTGTGATGAAATGGCTTGGGAGGAGATTCAATTTATAGGCTAAGGGCTTGAGGGTTTGAGGGCTAAGATGCAAGGATGGGGAAAATCTTATGGAGGGCTCAAATTGCATGAGAGGAGAGCACATGGCTTGTGCTTCATTATAGCCAATCAAGGAGTGACACATGTCACAAGGTGAGAGGATGGAGGAAAGGGCAAGGATGAGTCAACAAAGGAGGCTCAAGGGATAATATCTTCATAAAGACCCTTCATAATGGCTTGTAAGAGCAATGAATGGGCTTGTAAGAGTCTTTATGGCCTTGTAAGAGCATTGAAGGCTTAGTGGTTGGGATATTTTGGAGGGAGTTGAGATTGTTGACTTTGCTTGGTTTAGGAAAGTCTTAAGCTTTCTTAGGGAATGTGACAAGGTTAGGGGTGGGATTAGAGGTGATTTAGGATTAGATTAGGGATGTTAGAGATATGCAAGTGGATGGCATTTAATGAGGGTGGGTGAGTTAGTGGCTAAGCTTGTTTAGTATGGGTGGATGGGGTGGATTAGGCTAAATGGAGGATTTAGGATAGTTTAGGGGTTATTAGATTTGAGGGCTTTATTTATCAAATAGATTTATTTAATAAATGAGGGTTTTGGAATTAGATAGGAGAATAGGATTAATTGATAAATAATGGGTTATTTGATTTATCAATTAGGACTATAGATGATTAATTAAATTAATCAGCTAGGGGATGGCAAAAGGATTAATTAAATAGGAATTTAATTAATGATGCCTTTAGAGATAGCTAAATAAGATTACCGAAGCGATGTAATCAAATTTAGGTGTCCACAATTAGATCCTATAGTTATATCATAATTCAAATGATTTTATATTCTAGTGGGAGTTCATATAAAAATAGAAAGGATACTAATTTGATTATATTATTATTAATTATTCACTATTTTTAATATTATATTTTTATATTTATATTAACTTATATTATATTGTTCATCAATTATTAATTATTTAATTATTTTAATATTATATTTATTATTCTATTATTATTAATTTAATCATTGGAATTTTTAACATAGAGGTATATGATATAGTTTATTTGAATATGTGTGAACTATCAATTAACATTTAATATTTATCTTGATCAAGGATGATCAAGGATCATAATCAAATAATTTGATTTTGTATATTTGTAGTATTTTTTGGTATTTATATAAATGCTTTTGCATCCATAAACAAATAAGAAAATAAAATATTAAAAAATAAGAAGAAAAATTGTAAGTTAAAAATAAAATAAAAAAGAGAAACTAAAAAACTGAAGTTAATATATGTTAGGTTACAGGTGTTTTTTATATTTCAAGTTTTAATTATTTCTATCTTTTTGGATCTCTTTTGGAGTAATATCACCAATTTTTTGAGTATATATTCTTTAGTTTTCTTTTATACCTTATCCACAGCTTAATTGATACCTTTCATCATTTAATAATTCATCTATTTGTATCTAGATTTAGTGTTTTGAGTGTCAAATCCTATCCCAATTCAACATACTATTTTGTGAAAAAAATCCTTTATTAAAATCCCATCCCTTTGAAATTCTTAATTTTTTCTTTTCTGAAAATCAACTAGATTATTTACTTTTTTTTCATTTCATTTGTATCCTTTGATTCATTTTTCATATTGATTACAAAAAGTTAAAGAGCCATTACCATCTATATTGGTTCCTTGGAAGCATTTTAATAAAGAGGTTATAATAATTCATTAAAATTAACTCTCATGCATGCCCAGATTTAATTACCTAATTAAAATACACCAAATTTTGGAAATTTTAAATAATATTGTCCAAGGGGTTTAGCTTAGTTGGTTGAAGCAATGAGTTCTCATTATGGAGACCCTAGTTCAAATCCCAAGAGGGACATCTTTGTGGAATTCTAAGTTGTGACTATTGATCTTCTATTGGTTGTATTTGTCTCATTGTAAAAAGGTGGATTCTAAGTTGTGACTCTTGATCTTCCAATTGTTGTTTCTAGTGTGGTTGCTTGTAAAGGAACTGGAATAAGATTTGTAAATGATTTCAATATATATATATATATATATATATATTATAAAATATTGAGTTTTCTATACAAAAATATTACACTAAATTTTCTTATTTACAATATTTAAATAAAACTAGTCTTACAATTGTATCAATATACCCATTACAATTTCTTCAATTTTACATTAAATTTCCACAACCTTACATTAAAATTATTAATTCTTTGTTCCATGGTAGGAATCCATATGCATCTATTGAGATGCAATTTTTTTATTTGATTACTAATTACCCAATGAAAATTAAATAAAAAAGTAACACTAGGCGATAAAGATAGAAGAATGAAGGGAAATAAAAATTTCACATCTATTTGTTGATTTTGACATGTTTTTGGTCCAAACCTTATCTCAAATACAATATTCTTTAGGTGGTAAGTTCAAATGGAAAAATGCTTTGAATTTAGCCAGTAATGCTAATTGCATAATGTGCAGGTTGAAAGATGTTTGCAACTCTCATTTTGTTGGATACCAAGAGTGTGGAACTAATATTTCATCCAAACTTCAAAGATGATATGTTGTTGCATGACTACTCAAACCATCCAAGTACTCCTCTATTGTCCCTTTGATTTTGTTTGAAAAGAGTTGTGATCTATCACTTAGACTCCTTGATTTCATAATAAAAATATATTCAGTCATTCTAAAAAATGCACTGATGTTGAAAATTTGTAGGGTTCAGACCCAATGTTGGATCATTAGTTTTTTTGGTTGTTGATAATTTTAGAGACTAGACTTAAAGAAAATGGGTTCTTTAATGTCCCAATGAAATCTTAGTATTTTCCAAAGTGTTTTTATGGTTTTTTGTCCCATAAAATTGTACCAATACTCACTAAAGGGCATCAACTTTTTTCTATTAATTTTGGCCTCTTTTCTAAGAGGTGGAAAATGACCCTTAATCTAGAAAAAGAGTCCATTAAGAAATTTTGTGAGGCCCATTTCTTTTGTGCATTCTCTTGTCATCCCATGTGACACATTTGATTACCCTACCCTTCCTACCAAATTGTCCACTATGAGTCTATGACCAATATGGTAGAGATAGTTTTCTGAATTTTTAAGCATGTCATAGTTGATAACAAGAGTAACTTGTTGCACGTCAATACCTTGGACCAAAAGGTCAATTGTAATCAACACTCTAGAAGAACCAGATCTAAATTCTCTCATAATGGCATCTCTAGTATTCTGATCTGTATCACCATGTATTGCAAACACTCTATGATCACTATATCTCATTTGGTCTATGATTCAATCAACCTTTCTCCTAGTATTGATAAAAATCACACCGTGTTAAGGGTACTATTCCATACAAATCACAAGTAGTGTCAAGATTATGCTCCTCTTTGTCCACATTCACATAGAACTATTTAATACCTTCTAGAGTAAGCTCGCCCCTCTTTATATCAATTTGGATTGGATTATTCATGAACATACTTATGATCTCAAGGGCTTTAGGAGGCATTGTAATCGAGAAAACACTAGCTTAGAGGTTTTGAGGGAGCTAGTAGAAAATATCATATATCTAATAAAAAAGGAATTAATGAATGAAAAGAACAAAAGGAATATTTTAGGAAATAAAATTCAATAAGACTAAATCCAATGCCAATTTTATAATTTAGAAATTTAACTCTACTATTACCCGATCCTTGAATCCAAGTGACAACATTTCATTTGCTTCATCAAGAATAAATATTTCAATGTAATCAAAGTGAGGAAAAAGATGATGTAGCATGTCATAAACCTTTCCAGATGTTTGTACAACAACATGAAAACTAAAAAGAGAATGTGTAGGTCCTCCCAAATGCTTGTTCCTCAAATACAAGCATGTACTTTTACTTGTAGACAATCACCAAGTGCCCTCATAATTTTTTCTATATGTTGTGCCAGTTCTCAAGTTGGTGCCAAAACTAGTGCTTGGAAATGTTAGATATTGTAATCCAATTGTTGTAGAATTTATAAACATCAAAACCTTGGAAAAAAGGAATGATACCTCTTTGTTGAATAGAAGAGGGTTTCTCAAAACCTATTGAGCATGTGTAAATAGATTTCACCAAGCAACCAAGACCACCTAATTTGGTCTAAATTGGTATAGACCATTTGAAAAAAAACCCATTAATCACTTTAATTTATCATATAGTAATTTAATCATTGCTTTAAAGTTAGCATCTGGGCAATAAGTCTTTTGTAAATATAACCCGTATTTCTTGACAATTCAATCAAAATGAAGTGATTATGTAGCAAATGTAATCTTCCCACTTACCATAAGCATAAATCTCTCACAATATTTTTTCTTGAAAACCCATAGAGTCATAGGTATCATAACTTCCTCCCAAATAACAAAAAAGTTCCTCATCTTTAAGTCTACGACAAGCATATTGTAAACCAAATTGCATCCTTGTTATACACTTTCAACCGACTTAAGATACAAGGAAAAACTATTCCATTTAACTAGCACGTACAATTATTTTTAGTGTCAATTAAACTTTACATAATACAAATGCCACACAAACAACCAATTATTTGAAAGAATTGATATCCCCATTGTACTAAATCTTATTATGGTTATAGAAAATTTCAACATCTAGCTTTAAAATAATAAAAAATCAATTATTTCTAAATTATTTATTGATATACCATTATTGAATTTGCTAGATATTCTATGAGTGAAATAATTGGGATGTCATATAAAATTGTTAATGAGAAATTTATCATTAATAATCTAAATAATGCTAAAAAAATGTCAAGAAGATGTCTATACCAACAAAAGATTCATTAGCTACCATTTTGACTAAATTTAAATCAAAAGGTGAAAGTTAAAATATGAATATTCATATGCTAGTTCAAATACTACACAAAATAAATCAAATCAAAACTCTATTAACTAAAGATTAGAACTACGCACTTTAGAAATTACAATAACATCTTAGAATTTTTATAGAACTATTGGAATTTTCCAAAAGCCAATTGTTGTCTGCTAAAGTATTTCTAAGAAAAATTGTACAAGGAGCATCAAAGTAAAAATTGAGAGAACCATAGGTAGTGTTTCAACTCAGTTATTACATGGAAAATATTAAATGTTGATCACTCAAAAGTTTTCCTATAGTTGTTGGTGATACATTGTGTTCCAAATAAAAAAATTTAAGACATAGCTATTTATTGGATTCTTGGAAGCAATAAAAAATATGTAATTTGATAAAGGAGATACCTAACGGATATTGTAGACTATAGAAACAATATAAAAAGACAATTTCGCTCATTTAGGTAAAATCTAGTACAAGGACATTAATTATGCCAAATATTTTTTAAATGGGGTCTAATTTACTCATTCGGGAATTTGATGGCCATAAATGAATTAGGGAATCAGCTAAAATATAGATTCATTAGGTTGTATCATTGACTTACCAACCATTGTAAAAACTATAGTGCTTGAAGAAATGATTTTAGAACTTTTGGCCTTGAGATTTTGTGAGGAATGAGAAGTCCAACAGATGGAGGTCTTCTTTAAGTGTTTCATCTTGCAATGGGTTTATGTGTTCATTCTCCATCTCTTAGACCATATGTAAAGGAGGTAATTATGTAGCTTCTAACTATGCAAATGGATTATTTTTGTTCAAGTACCTTCATACATTTCTTAATTTTTTGTTGGTAGTTATCATAATGAAGCTAATCCAATATTTTCTTTGGTCTTCACATTCTATTTATATATTAAGGTTAGTATAATCATGTACATGCTTGCAAATTTTATTGCAAAAAAATGAATTGTAATAGAAATAATGAAATAAAACTAAACACCAAATACAAACAAATACTCAAATGCGCTAAAAATAAAAATTAACGCAAGTGATGTTTATGTGTCTGACCATCTGTTATGGAGTTCTATTGCTAAGTAAATTGACTAGATTATACTATATAAGAAGCCTGGGTGTGGCATGGAAAGACTTGTTGTCCCTTTGTGTCATAAATTTAGTGTTACTTTAACAAATACTAATAGTTGAAGTTTTGTAAACACTCAATACTAGTTCTCTCTTTTATGCTACATCGAATTCCCTAGCTTACTTATATATGGTAAAAATTCATTAGAATAGTCATTTTTATCTTTATGTGAGGGCAAACAAAGATAACCTTATGATATAGTTTGAATACATTTTAACATTTGTAGGTTTGTTCTTGGGGAGGTTGCACTTTATTATAAATCTTATACCAATGCACTTTCTTCTATGCATCATAATTGGTCATTATTCATCATGCATGTACATTGCATATGCTCCTCTAGTAAGTTTATACATAATATTGTCTTGAAAAGGTTGCAATCTCTAGATCTCATATATAAATCACCACCCACATAAATTAGTAAAATTATATAAATATATCCTTGATATTATGCAATTATGATACTGTCACTATAGATTCTTTTTTTTTCTTTCATAACATAAAAATTATAAAGTACCATCATTACAAGTGCACCTTGAATTTAACTCATGCAATGAAAAGTACTAAAAGTATCAACAGAAAAAAAATATGACATTACACATACCTTTGCAATTTGATCGGGCCCTACAACATCTTGTGTCATTATATTTCCTATAGTATTCATTTTATGTTGAGAAATTGTTGCATCTATCTCTTGAAGTGATGTATATCTCAAACTAGCAATTCTTGCCACTTCCATGGAATTTTTGTCTCATGTAGAATACACATCAATCATTTGCATTATTACTTCAACTAATAGAATTCGTGTACTCTCGTTTTCTCTCCCCAAAATTTTATTTTCACTTAATGGATTTCATATAGACATGTATACAGTTGTATGTAACTTTTGAACCTAACCAAATTTCTATTGCAAGATTGTTAGAAGCATGAAATCTGATGATATTCCTATGGGGGAGTATTGTAGATATGTTACTATGATGATATGTTACATTCATGATTGAGTTTGTCATTGATGTCAACATAGTAGTTTTCTGTGGTATCTAACAGAAGAACAGCAGAAAGATCAAGTTGGTACAGATGAGTAGTTGAGTATTCTAACTATATAAGTTTATGAGAGATACTTCTAAGTATCTAGTATATGCAATTAACATTAAAAGATGAAATGATAAATCTAGAAGAAGTTATGCAAGTTTTGGTGATGTATGTTTTGAGATAGATTTTAAAGAGGCATGTTTTGGTAAACTTGTTATATCTCTTAGCAGAATTGTCATTCTAAAGATTGAGGTTGAGGATGTGTAGAAGACATGTTGTTGATGACATGGCTAAGATAATGTATCATAATATTGTGTGTATGGAAAGTTATTCAAGTTGCAAGGTGGAAGATTAATGTTATCGCTAAGTGTAACATGTTCTTGATATGGTCATATAATGATTAATTGAGAAGGTCTAATAGCTAACTCAAGGAATTGTTTTATGGACTTGGTATAAAGGAAGGAAATTTTCATTTATCTAGCATGGATGTGTATGCATGAGATGGTATAGAATTGTATTGATGCAAAGTTGAGTAGAGTAGAGTGGAAGTGAAGGAAACTTCATTGTCAAGCTTTTACTAAGTGATCTGAGGTTTGATATTTGGATCTAAGGTTTGTGACCTAGTCTACAAGGTCTGACAATGGTTGGTTTGGTTGATAGAACAAAGAAAAGAAGAACATAATAGTAAATTACATGTTTGAGCAGTGAGCTCTTCTTGTAATTTAAATTGCATGTTTGGGCAGTGGGCCTTCTTGCATACATTGTACTAAAACTCCTAACAAGGTTTGAATCTCCTAATAGGGATTTTGATGAATAAGAATTAAGTGCTAGTGATGATGAAATTGAATTTGTGGCAATTAAAGAAAAAAATTCAGAGAAAGTAGGTTTAGTGTCACTAGTCGAGAAGAAATCTAATTGATAGTGGTTGTTCACATGATATGACTAGAGATATGAACAAGTTTTTTGACTTCAAAAGTTAGGATTGAGACATTGTGAGAGTTGGAAACAATGCAACATGACAATTAAAAGGTATTGGATTTATAACTCTTGATGGTAAAATTAACACTAAGGATGTATATTTTGTTGATGTTTTAAAGCACAATCTTTTGAGTGTTGGAAAACTAGTGGAAAGATAATTGGAATAGGAACAAGATCTAGAGTAATGTATTTCAGTTTAATCCTACTAAAAGGACATGTTTGGTTGCAAAGGTAGATGACAGTTGGTTATGGCACAAGATATTTTGTCATAGAAACTTTGACAGTATTGTGAATACTAGTAGTATGTTTTTTTTTAGAGATTTTCCTAAAATTGTAAAGCCTACTAACACAATTTTCAAGGAGTGTGTGTTGGCAAAACATAATAGAACTTATTTTCCCTGCGAGAAGTTTACTACTATAGAAAAATTGGAGATTGTTCACACAGATCTTAGTGGTCCTACAAAGACCAAAGGATTTTATGGTGAAATGTATTTTATGATTCTAGTTGATGACTTTTATAGAATGATGTGGGTTGCATTTCTTAAAGTAAAATCTGAGGCATTTGAAAAGTTTAAGATATTCAAAAATAGAGTTGAGAATGAATCTGGTATGAAGATTAAATGTTTAAGATCAAATAGAGGAGGAGAATTTACTTCAAATGAATTTAATATGTTATGTAAAGAAAATGAAATCAAAAGAAAATTATGAGCTCCGAGAACCCCTAAATAGAATAGCATTGTAGAAGGAAGGAACGGGTCAGTCACAGAAGTGGCAAGAGCTATGTTAGCTAAGAATGATGTATCCAAAACATTTTGGAGAGAAGATGTGAATACAGCAGTCTACACCATGAATAGAGTACAAGTTAGAAAAGACACAAGCAAGACCCCTTATGAACTATGGTTTGGTCACTCACCTATAGCTAAGTATTTCAAAAAAATTGGGAGTAAGTGCTATATCAAAAGAGATGATGATATGGGTAAGTTCAATGCTAGAAGTGATGAAGGTATGTTTCTTGGTTATTCATTGAAAAGAAAGGCTTATATATGTTATAATCTAAGAACTAAGACTATTATGGAAAGTGCAAATGTGAGAATTGATAAGAAATTAGGATACAAGAGAGAATAGTTGATTACAATTTAGATGATGATGTTGTTACTAAGCCAAGAAATGATGAAGTTTTTTTTGAGACTAACAATGATTTGCATAATGAAGGAGAGCCAAGGTACAAACAAAGCTCAGAACCTTCAGTAGAGCTAAGAGTTGAGATAGCAACTCCTACTTCAAGAAAGAATATGATAAAGAATCACCCACCTAAGCAAATCATCAAAACCAAGGATAAAGGTGTAATGACAAGAAATAGAGTCAATGAAGAACTATGTTTGATAACTTAAGTTGAACTTAACAATGTAGATGAAGCATGTAAAGATGATTACTGGAAACAAGCTATGAAAGAGGAATTGGATCAAATAGTAAAGAATGAAACATGGGAATTGGTTCTTAGACCAATAGACAAGGATGTAATAGGAACTAAATGGGTATTTAGGAACAAGATGAATGAACAAGGCAAAGTTTTAAGGAACAAGGCAAGATTGGTATGTAAAGGTTACTCACAGAAAGAAGAAATAGATTATGATGAGACCTATGCTCCAGTGGCTAGAATAGAAGCAATAAGATTATTCTTAGCTTATGCAGGACAAAAGAAATTTAAAGTGTATCAAATGGATGTCAAGTCAGCATTTTTGAATGGAGAACTTGAAGAAGTGTACATTGAGCAACCTGAAGGTTATGCTTTGACAGATGACAGGGACATAGTATGTAGATTGAGGAAAGCATTTATGGCTTGAAGAAAGCATCAAGGACCTGGTATACAAGGTTGGACAAGCATTTGACAAAGCTTAGATATAGAAAAGGTATGGCAAATAGTAATCTATATTGGAAAGAAATTGATGATGGTTTGATGATTTTGGTAATATTTGTTGATGATATCATATTTGGAGGAAATGATGAAGAAAGTAAGAAGTTTGCAGAAGAGATGAAGAAAGAATTTGAGATGAATATGATTGGAGAAATGAAATATTTTCTAGGATTGTAGATTGTATAGAATAAAGAAGGAATCTTTATTTCTCAGACTAAGTACTTGAAGGATTTACTAAAAAGGTCTACTTTGGAAATATGTAAACCCATTGGAATGCTTATGGTAATTGGACACAAGTTATTTACAAAGGATGAAACACCTACTGTTGAGTAGAAAAAGTACAAATTTATGATTGGAGGTTTGTAATATCTAACTCACACAAGGTTGGATATAGCAAATGAAGTTGGAATTATTGCAAGATTCCAAGCTTATCCCAAAGAAGCACATTATGAACCATTTAAAAGGATATTCAAATATCTAAAGGGAACATCTGAGTTTAGATTGTGGTATGATAGATCTAATGATTTTACTCTAAGTGCTTATACTAATGTTGATTGGGCAGGCAGTATGGATGACAAAAAAAGCATTGGTGGTGGAGCCTTCTTTCTTGGAGGAAGATTGGTTTCTTGGTTAAGCAAGAATCAGGATTGCACATCACAAAGTACAAAAAAGGCATAATATGTTGTAGTAGCAAATAATTACAATCAAGTTTTTTGGATGAAGCAGATGTTGAAGGATATAAGGATAGAAATTAGTGAACCTATTGTCATACACTGTGACAATACAAGCATAGTAAATATGTCTAAGAATCCAGTGTTACATTTGAAGACTAGGCATATTTTGATTAAGTATCACGTGTTGAGAGAGAAAGTTGCAAATAAGGAAATTAGATTGGATTAAGTAAGCACAAAAGAGTAGATTGCAAATATATTCACTAAGCCTCTTTCCAAAGAGACTTTTGAGTATTTGTGAGGTATTATAAGGGTTATGTCCCTCCCTACATCAAAGTAGAAGATGCAAGAGTGCATCAGTCTAGTGTAAAAAAGCACCATTGTTGTCTAGATTGAATGGTTATGCTTCCTGTATAGGGGAGTATCTGTGATGGATAGAGTCATCTAGGACTCTGGTTGGATGTTGTTTTTTAATAGTGTCTTTGACACTTGAGCTAGTAAGAATTAGTTGTTGTAGAGTTTGATGCAATGAAGTTGGTTGTTGAAACCTTTGACATTGATTTCAATGGGGGAGAAGTTTGGCATGAAAAACATCATGAGGAAATCATGTTGGGGAGAAGAACAAAAACATGTACAACATGGAATGATAGTTTGATGGAAAGCACATTGAGGTATATCAATGGGGAGAATGATTGATGAAGAGGATTTGAAAAGAAAGATGAACAGTATTTTTTTGGTATTGTTGGAACTGAATGTTTTTCATCTATGTTGCCATCAATGCCAAAGGGGGAGATTGTTGCAAGATTATTGGAAGCATAAATGCTGATGATATTCATATTGAAGAGTATTGTAGATATGTTACTATGATGATATGTTATATTCATGACTGAGTTTGTCATTGATGTTGAGTATTCTAACTATTTGAGGGTATAGGAGATACTTCTTAGTATCTAGTAGATGTAATTAATGTTAGAAGATGAAATGATAAGTCTAGAAGAAGTTATGTAAGTTTTGGTGATGTTTGTTCTGAGATGGAGTTTACAAAGGCATGTTATGATAAATTTGTCATATCTCTTAGCAGAATTGTTATTCTAAGAATTGAGGTTGAGTATGTGTAGAATACATATTGTTGATGATGTGCCTAAGCTTGTGCATCATAATATTATTTGTATGGAAAGTTATTAAAGTTTCAAGGCAGAAGATTAATGTCTCGCTAAGTGTAATGTGTTCTTGATGTGGTCCTATAATGATTAATTAAGAAGTTATAACAGTTGACTCAAGGAATTGCCTTATGGACTTGGTATAAAGGAAGGACATTTTCCTTTATCTAGTATGTATGTGTATGCATGAGATGGTATAGAATCGCATTGATGCGAAGTTGAGCAGAGCAGAGTAGAAGTGAAGGAAACTTCAATGCTGAGGTTTTGTTGAGTGACCCAAGTTTTGATATTTGGATATGAGGTTCATGACCTAGTCTACAAGATCTAATAGTAGTTGGTTTGGTTGAAAAAACAAAGGAAAGAAGAACATAATAGTAAATTGCATGTTTGAGCAATGAGCTCTTCTTGTAGTTGAAATTACATGTTTGGGCAATGGGTTCTTCTTGCATACATTGTACTAAAACTTGTAATAGGGTTGGCACAACTCCTAACAGGGATTCAAAGTCTCCTAATAGGAAATCTATGTACAAAATGTTGTAATAGACTCCTAACAGTGTCCATCCTCTAACAAGAAATATTTATATTAGTACATCATTTTGTGGGCATCATTTGCACTGTGGTTTTCCCTCTAATCAAGGCACTAGTACAAAAACAACAATATATTACTAAATAAACTACCAAAAATTGTAGATATGTGACTAATTTTGATCATGTGACCAATGGTAGTTTATTGCCAGACATTTATCTCCCAACCAAATTTATGACTAAACTATTTTAATCATTGATTAGGTCATTAATTTAGTCGTTTATTGTTGTTACTTGGTAGTTTATTTGGTAATTCTGGTAGTTTGTTTGGTAGTATATTTGGTAATTTTGGTAGTTTGTTTGGTAGTATATTTGGTAGTTCTTTGGGTAGTATATATGGTAGTATATTTGGTAATATATTTGGTAGTTGATTTGGTAATATATTTGGTAATATATTTGGTAGTTGATTTGGTAGTATATTTGATAGTTGATTTGGTAATTCATTTGGTAGTATATTTGATATTTTTTTGTGTAGAATATTTGGTAGTTTATTTGGTAGTTTATTTGGCAGCATATTTGGTAATATATTTGGTAGCATATTTGGTAGCATATTAGGTAATATATTTGGTAGTTTATTTGGTAGTTTATGTAATCATTAATTTAGTCATAGTAGGGCACGATTGGAATTGAACCACCATCCTCCTCTTATATAGTAGGTGCTCTTCCATTGAGCTAGTACCCTTTAAAGAATAATGCAAAAAATCGACAAAGTTGTCTTGCCAACATTAGATCTACCATGATCATGGTCATTGTAACATGATATACTCCTCTCAATGAACACAAATTTTAGTTATTATGAAAAACAATAATCTAAATCTTTATCAATAACAATTCAACAATTTTAAATTCTTATGTTCAAGCATTTTAAGATTATATTTCATGCCAATTACACTTCTCTAATTAATTGTAGTGACGGACTCTTACAAAATATAATTTCGAGCACTTTGGCCACACACAAGTATTGTTTCCTGTGTTAACTTCACAAAAAAAGATACAAATAATTATGCAGTTTATGTCAAGAAAATAGACATTTACATTAAATAAAAACATCAAACCCCATTAAAAAATCACATCAAACCAACTATTTTTTCCTTTCATAGTCTCTACAATAATTGAGACTAGCTTGTGTGCATTACAAAAATAGAGTCACTTGTTGTAATGACGAAATGTAATCACTGTAATAATACCAATGTTAAGAGCATGCAAAATCTGTGTATGGTGGATGAGGACACGTTGAATTGTGCCAATTCCTTCCATGACCTAAGAGACTATTTTTTGGGAGGAAATTTTTGTAAGGAAAAAACAAAAGACTATCAAAAAAGTTGATCCAACATGTTTCAACTCCAAGAATGACAATACAACCAAATTTCTTGTCCCTATAATTCCATTGTTAGACAAGTCCAAACCCATTACAACAACTAAGATGGGAATGTGTTGAATAAAATCTACTGAACCTTTGGCTCAATTAATTTTGTTGAAGATATTGGAACTATATGTGGAAAAATATCAAATATAACCAAGAAAAGAAAATATTAACATCATATTTACACTCTGTATGAACAAAATCTTGAATTCTATTCAACAAGGTTAGAAGGTGTAAATAGGGTTCATTAAAAAACAAAATTTAAGAAAAAAGGTTCAAAAAATGTAAGCTTTTCCAAGACAAGATTTTGAACCTTGGTTAAATCATTATTAGCCTAATAAGAATATTATGGACCATTAAAATGGTCTCGGCCTTAACATCTTGTATTACCAACAACTCCTTATCCCTTCATACTATCGTAATTGAACAATCTAGAGAAAGAACAACAATAGGACTAATTCGTTAGAAAAATCATGAATCTTGAGGCATGAAAATTGACAAGAAGTGGAGATTTCAAAATGAAAGATGATATCATACCTTTTCAAGTGATGATTTTACCTGCAATTTCTACAAGAGACAAAGGAATTCTTCCATCTCTACTCTGAAAATTCTTGTTCAAAGAATCAATTTCTATTCCACTCTCTATCTGCATTCTCCAAACAAAAAAAAGGAAGAAAGATTTTTGCTTCTCTTCTAATCACTTAACCTTAAAATATTTTCTTTACCAATATTCTAAGCCCTTAGACATAAAATCTCTAATCAATATATTAGATAGAGATAAAACATAAAGGAAAAAGAAGGATAATAATCCACTGATATTACTCTTTAGCAATTAAATATCCAAATCAAACCAATCACCATAAGCACTCATTGAAAGAGAAGAAATCAATATTCAAGAGGAAAATGATATCAACTCATATTCATTTAACCTACAACAATGGACTGAAAACATTGTCATAGCACCACCTCAATTAAGAAACTCTTATAATGAATAAAAAGGATTGTAAGTCATGTAGTTGCGAATAAGAATAAATAGGTCTAAGGAAGCAATCTTAAGTCAGAAATCAAGTGAAAATAAGCAATGAATAGACTAATAATAAACAAAAAAGGTAATTAGAGTTGTTAACAGACATGGAAAGGTCCAATCAAGGAAAAGGAATAGGTAACTAAAGCATGATTCCTTACAACTGTAGCAGAAATCATTTCAAAACTAAAATGATATTTACAAAAATTATCCAGGTAACTAGCTTACTAGCACACCTGATTCAACATTTGATATGCCTTTTATGTAAATTGATGTGACATGTGTTGCCTCTTCGTGGGGGACTTCAAAAAAAAGAGAAAATTTGAGAAATGTGTGATCTAGATCCAACACTAAATAGAGTTTCTTTTTTGGTAGTAACTTCTTCAAATCATTCTCACATAACAATGCAACTTCTCTATCTCTGAGCTTAAAATTCTAAAAAATATTTACATATGAAATGGTTTCAGTTACAGAAACACATAATTGAATTTAATTTGTTGAAAGATCAATTTAGGGAATTATACAAGGAAAATTTAAGACTAGTTGTATTGTCTACATTTGTAGATCCTAATTTTTTTAGTATAACATTTAAGTTATCAAATATTTCATGTAAAAAACACCCTGATGGTTTTGAGTTGCTTACAATTGTGTGAAATTTTGAATTATGATAAAGGCCAAGAAATAATTTATAGGGCTAAGACAGTTCATCCCAAGGTGTAGAGACATTTTAGAAAATTGTTAAGGGACCATACCATTATTCAAGAATTCTTTTAGAGGAAAATAAGCTTTATCTTGTTGATGATAAATGCCCTTGTGTGTTTTAGATTGCAGATGTATGTTCACATGGAGTTACTCTTTATGTTATGCTAGTAGGAGCATATCCATTTGAGGATCCAGAGGAATTTTAAAAAGACTATCTAGGAAAGATGTATTTTTCATTCATATATGTTTTTCTTTTTAACTTCATACAACATGTTTTTTTTTAAAGATAAGATGTTATTGTATGGTTAAGGTTGATGAATACAGATCATATTTTTTAATCTTGGCAAGAAATCAGATGGATAGAAGGGTCACTATAATTAGTATAGTCTTATCCTAGCTTTATAAATTTTAGTACACAACATCTTCAATGCATACAACATGTAATAAATTTGTCAAAAACTACACCTTTGTTTCTAACATATAACAACATGCAGTTTTGTGTCCTTGAGATGAAAACCAAAAAAACACAATATCAACACTAGCATATTTTGCTAAAAGTAGATGACACCAAACTTACTTGTTGATGCATTTCCTCAACTAAGAGAAGGCTCAACATTCCACAATCTCTACAAGCTTTCCTGAGTTCAACTTCAGAAAGAGACTCAACCCCTTGCCTAGGATCATCCTATCATCTTCCTTGATCCTAGACATACAAACAATCAAATAAGTATCTATGTAATTTTTTTTTTCATAATTGGATTTTAACACCCAAGGATATCATAAAACTGGGAAGAAAAAGAAAGTCATTATGTGAAAGCAAGAAAAATGCATGGCAACAAATTTTTTTTATAGATCTAGCCCCTAAACTTTAAGATCAAGAAATGCAATATGGAGAATCATATGTACTAGATCCAACAATTTATAAAAGATGATAAAGATAGATATATATCTTAAATATATTCAATGAGAGCTAAATTAGAATTGAATTCAAGTCAAAGGCTTGGATGTTTTACAAACTATGTTTGTAATTGATTGAAACTTAAAGTCTCAACCTTGTATCCCAAAGCATACATATTGACCACGGAATTTTTTCTATTCCTAACATTATATTGTAATAAAAGCCAGTGTTGTAGCCTAAAGCCCAACAACCACTCTCAGCATAGTTGTCAGGAAAGCTTGACACTTACCTGAGATATATTTTTTTAGGTTGATGAAATTGGAATTTTAATCTTATTTTAAATTGTTTAACCTTGACTAAGTATATCACAAACTTTGGTGTTGACTATGTACTAAAATAAGATTACAATGATTTTCTGGTTTTGATAACACTTAAGACATTGATCTAATAATGGACTAATAGTCTAAACTATGAATAGAATTGAGATATCTAATAATGGACTAATAATCTAAACTATGAATAGAATTGAGATATTTATTAGATTATGAGTTGATTGAGATTGAGATAATTGATTGTGTGACTTAAAAAATAATTATATGAATTGATCACTAACAATGAATGTGAAGTGTGGATGTTATAAACTATAAATTTAAATGAGTATGATCTAGAAATAGATGATGACTTGAAATATTAGAATGTTTGAATTAATGCAAATTTTGGAATTCTCTAATTAAGGTTATGGTTGATTTTATCAGTCAGTGTCATGACTTTGGTTTGTAGACATTACAGTTGCAGGTCACACAGGTCACCTAGAGGGTTCAACCTCAAAAAAAATAGAACAGAGGTCACCCAGCACATCAACATCTGAATGCATTGGATGAGCCACATGAAATAAAGCATCAAGAGTAGCACATGCACCAATGTGAATTAAACTAAACTAAGAGTGTATTGAAAACAAAAATTGTGCCTAAACAGCCATGAATCTTAGAGAACAAAACCAATAAGGGGTAAAAAGCATGAAAATGTTGGATTGGATGATTAAATTAGAAAAAATGTAGCAGATTCTTATGTGTTGATCAATCTATAATGTCCCCTTTCCTAGTCCTATGAAATTTAGAACATATTTCTCTAATTCTCAAGGCATTTCATCCTCTTCATATTTGTACCTAAAAAAAATTCCTTAGTTTAATGTATGAAAAATATTTTCAAAGGACTTGTATAATGATGAGGGTTTTCTTGTTCACTGCACGTGATATAAAATCAAAAGTCTAAAATAAATTCTGGTTATGCCTTATCTTTCCTCTAAGAATATGCGAGTATGCAAGATTAGATATACATCAATATGTCATATGTACATCATTTATATGAATGCTATATTTTGTTGCTATTATTTGGTTCCCTAGAGTGCAGATATAATATCCTTTTGCTAGTCTATTGATATCACTAGTTGAATAAATTAATGAGTTATTGATAATGATTATTAAGTGTCAAAGTATATTTATTGTTGATTGGTTGAATGGTTGTAATTTTTTTGTACCTAAGGATATATTGTCGATAATTCATATGTGAGAAACTTTTTAAGTGTGTATATTATCAATCAATTATTTATAAAGTTAGTTTATGACATATTCATAGTGGACTTGGCCAATATTTGCTCTATATTAATCCATGGTTCTTTGCAACATTATCTGAAACTATGAGGAGATGGACATAGTTGTTCCTTCCAGTAAAATTTAGAAAGGTCACATTATGCATATTTCTCTATGATTCTTTGGAGTGGCATCTTCTTATCACCAAACTATAGGAATTGTTCTAAAGTTATGTATGATGACTATAATTTGTTCTTTGAATTGTATATCCTATATTTATAGATATCCTAAAAATTCCCTATTCCTCCTCTATAATATCTGTTAGAATCTGAAAAGATTAATAACCCAGAAAACTAGTGCAAAGAGTAAATATCTAAACTATGAATGCAAATGATACAAAATCAAAATAGCATCATAGAGTTAGTCTCCAAGAGAGTAATGCAAATGCTGGAAGCAAAATAGCATTAAGAGGATGCAAAAATAAGAGATGCAAATACAAGCCAGGTAGCATGCTTATATAGGCTAGGAAGAGGGAGGAGGTGGCAACACCAACCAATGAGGAGCAACCATCTATTGGACTAAAGATAGCAAAGTATCTTCCCAAGATAGCTAATGGATGCTCACATGTAGGAAGGTGACACCTCACAACCATTCACCTAATAAGACATGCTTTATTAACCTAAGCGAGATTATTAAAAGTGTAGGAAAAACCTATCAAAATAGGAAAAATAAAAAATGACACTAACACCCCCCCATAAGTGAAGCTTAGGTGGATGTAGAAATGGGTCCCAGCAACGAGGCCATGTTAGGTACCCAAGTACAATGCAAGAAGATGCAACCTCTGAAAGTGGGAAAAGAGAGAAAACCACAAGGGAAAAACCCTCCCCCAAAAAGAGGTAAGAACCTAGTGAAGAACTGAAGAAGTCTCCCACTAGGGAAATTGTCCCCTAAAATAGGAACAAGGAGTGATCATGAAGAAGCAGCATCACTGAAGCATGAAGAACCGCAAAACTCTGTCAAAATGTTGATCTGTAGAACCCCCATGGAAATAGAAGGCACGAACCATCAACCAAAGGAACCTCCATGGAAATAGAAGGCACGAACCATCAACCAAAGAAGCATAGAACAACAATATAAGGTAGGTGAGGTGACAGGCAGCTGAAAAGATGGGCCAAAAATCTCCTACAACACAGGAGCCAAACACATCGAGACTGAGGTACAAACACAAATAAAGGCATGTGTCATCGACACTGCATGAGGAATTAGAGAAAGAGGGCCTATAAGCGGCAAACAACTATCCCCCCCATGGCACTTTATATAATAGTGCGAGTACAATGAATCACAATGATGAAAAGGATCCTGAATCGCAAGAGTGGCACTTTATCTCAGTGCGTTGCATAAAGATGCTTACAGTGAATATCAACAATGATCAGAAAAAACATAAGGCTGAAACAATAGAAGGTAAAGCCCAAAACGAAGCAACTGAAGCAACAAAATCGATCTCCGGACTTGAAATAAACAGAATATCCACCAGAATGCTAAAACACAAAAGGCTGAATAGGATGTGTCTGGAATAGAATCTGGAACAACAACCAACATCACTAGAAAGAACACAGAAAGAGCTTTCCAGCGATATAAAGAAGTCCAAAAACAAAGATCGAAAGCTCAAGATACGCCTCTCGGAGTGCAAAATAGAACATCCAACTTTGATTTCCATAATAGGAAACCAAACTGTATCAAAACTCAAAAAAACCTATACCAGTATCTTTGTCTCAGAACCAGCTTTTTGATGCTTCTTTCGGATCGGAAAAATACCTCCATATGCAAAAGTTATGGCCAAAATACCACAAGTAGGTCTTGATTTCAATGCATTACAAACCCTCATGAAGAGCATATGTTAAAAGTGAAACTTGGGCACAATAATCAAGGAAACGAATAGCACCACTGCGATCTACTCGAAAAATCATGCACTTTCAAAAAAAGAATCGCCTCGATATGAGGTCGTATGAGAAAGTTATGATCCTCCGAAGTTTCCAAAACAAGAACTGTGCACAGTCACGGCTGAGAATCTGCAATTTCTAAAGAATTCATGCATGAAAATCAGAAAATAACTCCAATAGTGGATAGAGCACAAAAAAATAGCCAAGTTCATAACAAGAATCATCAAAATCAGAGTCCGTATGAGCAAGAACGAGACATTTGAAAACTGCATTCAAATCTGCGGCTGCCAACGAAGAGGGGTATGGTTGTAGCTTTGCATGCTCGATTCTAAAAAATATACAGCTTGCATGCAAAATCTAAAAGATACTCAGATGGTTTTTTGGGGCTGCGAACAAAACCCAGAAAGCGTTTTTCTTCCTGATGAACAGAAGATGTTGCTGTAGTGTAAATCAGACGCCTTTAACAGAAAAAAATGGCTCCAAAAATTAGAAAACGACCCCAGCAACCAAAATTTGACATGAAAATGCTGGATCAGCTTCTCAAGTCCATCAATGGCATGCTGGAACCTGCAAAACTGATTGAAAACTCCAAATATGCAAGTTGGTTGTCAGATTTGAGATTGAAACCCCAGAGAAAAACTGTTTTTGTCAAAACTTTTCTGATTCTCAAGATCATCCAAAGATGCAAGAGAAGAGCATACTTTGTTTTTCAAAAAACTAAAATAAAGTTTATTTTCCCCCCCCAAATCTCTCAAATAAGGAAACTAAAATCTACTCTTGCACATAGAAAAGCTCTGATACCATGTTAGAATCTGAAAAGATTAATAACCCAGAAAACTAGTGCAAAGAGTAAATATCTAAACTATGAATGCAAATGATACAAAATCAAAATAGCATCATAGAGTTAGTCTCCAAGAGAGTAATGCAAATGCTGGAAGCAAAATAGCATTAAGAGGATGCAAAAATAAGAGATGCAAATACAAGCCAGGTAGCATGCTTATATAGGCTAGGAAGAGGGAGGAGGTGGCAACACCAACCAATGAGGAGCAACCATCTATTGGACTAAAGATAGCAAAGTATCTTCCCAAGATAGCTAATGGATGCTCACATGTAGGAAGGTGACACCTCACAACCATTCACCTAATAAGACATGCTTTATTAACCTAAGCGAGATTATTAAAAGTGTAGGAAAAACCTATCAAAATAGGAAAAATAAAAAATGACACTAACAATATCTAGTATACATATTTTAAGGAGTCATGTGCCACTTCATCATGAATTGGTTCAATCAAATCAATCACAAACTTCCATTTGTTAATACTAATCTGTGTTACACAAATGGATGCCATTTATGTGAAATCGGGAAAGATACAAGCCATTATAGATCCAACCCTTGAACTTCAATATAAAGAAATAAAATATGGAAAATCATATGTGTCAAATCCAACATGAAAGACAAAATCTATGAAATAATACATGTTCATAGTTTTATACGGGCTTGGTATAAAAACCTTAAAACTTAAGATGCTAATATTCTGCAATGGGTGGGATCAGCAAATTCATCTATAAGAATTGGTACCTTGTCAAAATAAATGAATGTTTTAATTGTTTTTTGTTGCAGTTCTCCTTATAGTAATGAGCAACTCTGTCAACACTTGTCAAAAAAATGCAACGAGGAGAGATGCTAAACTATATGCATGCTTAGATGATAATAAATATATATTTGCTAAAATAAGAGGAGATGTACTAGAAACAAGGCCTTTCCATATGGGTCACCGAAGTGGATCCCAATATAGGTTTCTTCACCAAATAATGGTCAACCAATTGGACAATGTCAAAATCCTTTCAATCAATGTAACTAATAGTTTTGCTTCAAAGCATGTGTGTAGAATTTTCCTCTAGTTAATTACAAATAGATTTTGATGGCCTATGCATATGCACCCTTCCATGGATTAATAGTTGCAACATAGTTTCTTAGCTACTAAAATAATCTGGGGGTACTTTCTCTCAATCAAAGGTCTAGTTCCAGGTGCACATTGCAATGTTTAAATCAAAATGAATGTCTTTCTTGGTATTATAACTACAGATTTTAATGATACAATACTAATGGTGAAGTTAATACAGACCAACTATGAATTGTTTTTTATAACAAACCCCACAAAATATATAGACAACCACCAAATAAAATTATTTGGTGAAACCAAACCTACTCTTTAGAATGACCTTGACATTTTAAGTGTTCTATGAAAGTGACCAAAATTTTGAATGGGCAGAGTATGCAATATTCACATGCAAAATATGATATTCAATTGATTGATTTAGAATCAAAATCAGTTTTGAGAAATATGTAAACTTCCAGTTCTAAGTGTTATGGAAATATAATGACCTTGAAGTTTTGCAAGTGCTTGACAACCCAGATTAGATTGTAGTCAAGTGAAACAATGTACTGCAGAAACTCCCAGGAAGCTATTGGTCAGCCATCTTTCTATAGTACAGTAAGATAAATGCACCCACAAAAATAGTAGCTACTATCAATAGGGTACAATAGTTCCCAATTTGAGAAACCATTCATCTATTTATTAAATTTGTATGCATCAACAAATATAGTTGTACCTAAAGACCCTACACCAGTGTCTTGGATGGGGCTCTATAACTTAGGATATGGAAACACATTCCATAAGTGTAGAGTTTCATCCCCAACACTTCTAATAATAATTTGTTAAAATTTTCTTTCAAAGCTCCCATTTTTGGAATGGTCAAATAGGATGCTGGAAGAGGTGGTCAAATCTTTCAAATTTGGCTTTACAACTATCAAGTATCTACTTAAAAGTTTTTAAAGTTTTGTAGTAGTAGTCTACACTATACAATATATACATTATAAATGTATGCAAGTGAATAGGAGTTATAGAAAACTCAAATGTGGATACTCATGCTACTTTAAATTTAAGTTTTCATGTAGGTGAAAAAATAGTTCAGTACGAAACATTAAATAAATATATGCATAACTTATTCATGGAAGACTATAAATTTTTTGACAAAAGATCTATTGTACCTCACTGATGCCTTTATTGTCATGACATGAATGATGTCTTTGCACTTCAATTCAGGTAGTATAAAATTGAGAATGCATGCCATGATGTGTTGTTTATTATCCAGGTCAAAGTGACAAACTTGGTTGAGTATAAGTCCTCTTCCATTGTAGCAATAATAATGTTTTTGGTAGCTAAGGGTCTTTTCCCCACCATTGATGTTGACATGTGAAGATTAGTTGGGAGCTACATTTGATCCATGAGGCTAGGTTGATGAAATTTTCCACAATGATAAAAGTAAAGTCTATTTTCAGCATGATTCCCTTTAGCTACATTCTTTCATTGTAATGCTCTTGATATAGGGGCATGTTTATGTTGTTCAAAAGTGTTGCTCAACACTTTGGCAATGGCATGTGTCATATAAACATTTCATTTTAATTTTACTTTATGCACTTTGTATCTAAGCGACATTTTGGGGTTTTCTTTTCTGATTCTTTCCCCATTGAGCTCATGAATCAAATTTTATTTTAATATATTTTTTATCTACCACATTAGCCTTAAAAAATAGCTTATTCATGTTTAGTAAAAAAAGAATGTTCCTCTAGGTCAAAACTAATTGTCCAGTCACATTAGCATAACTACAGACACATATATAGCTTGGAACCAACATCATACTACCTCTTTCAACAACATTTGTAGTTTTAAAGTATCGATATAGTATCTATCTATAGAAGAGAAAAAAATTAGAAAATAGTGCTTTTGTGACTTACAGAGAGATTGGTGGAGTCAAGTTTTGGTAAAATTTGAGAAACAGAGAACACAATAAGTTGCATGCTAGTGGTACAAAGCATAAGAATTCCAAGTCCAGCTTTCAAAAGATTTCTTCCACAAGAAATGTGTAAAGAGTTTCTAAAAAATCATGTGCATATTCGGTGATTATTAGAGTCCACAAGACTACATTTATTTTAGGCATTCTATCAAACAGTTAATAGACAATTTGCATACATGTCTAGAAGAAGAAGGATCTTCAAATAAGAAAATTGAATATAAAATATTTCACCTAATATTGTTTGGGGAGATATGTGCATTCCATGCTCCTCTATTGGAGATTCCTAGCAACTATAATTCGCCCTGGTCCATGTAAGTCTACCCTAAACCACAATAACATAACCCTAGATGTATAAAAAAAAGCCCAATTTCTATATAAAATGGTTCAAGAATATCTCCATGGCTTTTGAAATTGAGTACATCTATCGCCAATATTCTAATTATCTAGTTAGAGTTTTGGCTAATAATAGAGTATAAACATAAATGATACAAGAATTCGCAGATTTGAAAATGTTAGCTACCGATTCCTGTCGAAATAAGATTTACCCGTGCAATTGTTCGACGAATATTTTCATCTAGATGTTGTAGAGAAATTGGCGAACACAAGCCAGTGACTTTACAAAAATTGACGGGTTCGGTATGAACATCAAGTAAAGAAAAACTTGCTGAGATCTTTTTACATGTTTTACAACTTTTTTAAAGTGACTTTCACCATTTTATTTCAGCTACAATGGAAATCAGCGTTTCTGACAATGAGAACTTTGATGGTTGGTTGCCTGCATGGAAAAAGCCTATATTATTGTTGATTTATTGTCCATAGGTAAAATTACCATTCTTAAACCCACAAATCTATGGATGACTACAAAAATTTTCAAGTGAAATGAAGCTACTATCTATCACTGCAAATCACATTCAATAAATATTTAGCTGAGATTTCATACTATACATGAGTAAATATGTTTTATCATCAATAATTTCTCTCAAATATTTAGTGAATCTAATATTTTTAATCCTTTCTATAAATGATATTAATAATATTTTGTTGGTTAGGGTTATTATTAGTTATTAAGTTTTGTGAGTGCGGAGAAAATCATTGCTTAATGTATGCAAATAGAGGGAATTTTGAATTTACAGTTTTGATGAGATAAGATAGTCAAAATTTGGGCATTGGGTTCATGGACTACTCATATCTTGTATCACTTCAACTAAAAAATGTGCTAATGTGTGGTCATGTTTGATAATGTGCTAATATTTCTCGCAATGGTGCTCAGAGGAAAAATTATTTCAAGCATTAATCTTATTTAAAGTCTCACCAATGACCTTAAAAAAAATTGAATGATGTTGTATTATCTCGACACACACACCCACATTTAAGTTCTCTCCATAATTATAACAAAAGAAATAAATTTTGAACATCACTCATTTTCCTCAATTTTCATAATAATGAAAGGTGTCATTAGATATAGTATGGAGGATTTTGAATTTGAATACACACTAATAAATATAAGACTTTGGTAATTTCATTTTTTATATTTTTTTAGTTAAGAAATATCCCATTGAATTAAATATTATAAAGTTTAATTTGTATTCAAAGAATAATTTACATATTTGTTAGGTATTTTTATATTTGATCAAAAAATTAATAAAATTTATTTTTAGTGCAACTAGAGTTTCAAAAGGTGTCCTTTTAATTTTAATTCAAAATTACTTTTATATTTATTTATATAGTTTAGTTTGTCATATATAAAATATATAAGTTATTAACTATAGATTATGATATAAGTATATTTTATAATTAATATTATAAAATATAAATGATAATAATAAATTTATAATACTATTTTAATTTAAAGATAAATTTTAGTTAATATCATTTTTTTTCACTTAACTTTAAAGTATATATTACCTTATTATTACTGACATTAATTAGGTGTTTATTATTAAATTTAACTAAATTTTTTATATAATGATCCCATCATAATTAAAAAATAAGAAATTTTATGCTTAACCATCATATTAAATTAGCAAAAGATATTTTATTTTGTTTGTGTTTATTTTCTAAATATAAATCAAACAAATGCTTGAGAATTATAACTCAATTAGTGTCTTTTAGGTATTTTGGTATTTAATGATAGAATTGGATCATTTTTTTAGTAAGACCAACTGTTCTAATACGATTTAACAACTCTCACCTCAATTTTTCAATATATAAATAAATTTTGAGGAGTTCGTTAATAGATTTTTTGGAGTTTGAGTGTGGAATAAAAGTTATTATAAGGAATCCATCCATCATTCATTTAGTCATTTATTTGGGTGCTTAATTATGAGTGACCAATTATTTAATTGTTTATTTAGTCACTTATCTTTTTCTTACCTTGTGATTTTACCTGGTGACCAAATTGGTCATTTATTTAATCACTTATAAATTTAAAAAAATAAGTAAAATTTGATCACTCTTAGTCATGTGACTAAAAATTGTAGTCTTGTGACTAAACCTTTTAGTCACCTAGTCATTTATTTGCCAAAATTCTACTAGTGAGGGTTTCCCTAGTTAACATATCTGGTGTAATTATCTATGTGCATCGTATTATGGTTTCTATTTACTTTGGTTGAATGGTTAAGTTTGTTTAAAGAAGATAAATGTTTTAATTGTTGGATAACTGATTCAACCCCCTCCCCCCTCTCAATTATCTTGGTGGACTACTATTTCTAACAATTTCCTCAATCACTTCGGTGTGATTCTTTCAACTTGACTCCCAACACAATATCCAAAAATGGAAAAAATCCAATGGTTGGTTTGAGCGATACATCCCCCACACTAAGACTATTTTTTTCTATGATAGTCCACAGTCATCTTTCAACAATTTAGCATCTTTCTTCATCCAAAACACATGCCACCTTCTTGCATGGTTCCTTGCATCTTTGAAGGAATATAGTATACTATATTCCCCATATTTGAGCCAATCATGGGATTCCCTTACATATTTGGCATTGAATAATTATATTATATACATTTGTTGTATACCTAAATGAGGGTATTCAACAGTCAAAAAGAAACTATTAGATCTTCTTTGTAACTCAACCAAAAGACATGCAACAAGGACTAGAATATTAAATTGTAAACTACCCTTCAAATCCCACATTAGCCAAACTTGGAATTTTGATTACACTGACATCTTTTGGCCTCAAATTGTATTGATTTGGCTCTAATGACTATAATTACGTAAATTTAGGACCTTATAGGCCTCATTGTTCTCCATATGTCCTTGGATCACCATGTGACCCTAGTGGTACTTCTTGAGCCTCAAGTGCTTTGCAAAAACTTTCCATATTGATCATGTTTTCCTTTATAAAAAAAATCTTTGTTAATACTTACAACCTAGCTCTTGTGCAATCATTAAAGCATTTAGTAGATTATTGGAGTACACTATTGGGCTAATACTCTTGAATTTTTGGTGCAGGAGCCCCCCTACTCCTATGAAATTTTGGTTTGAAAGACTCAAGAGAGACTCCTATACATAGAATAAGGGTTAAATAGCACCCAAGTGTGTGATTTTCTCCTTTTAGTAGTTTTACCAATCATGTTGAAACTTGTGGTCAATTCAATGCTAGAAACTACAAACGGTTAAAAGAGTTTCCTAACCACTCAAACCTGGTCAAATAACCCACTCATGGGTCAAAGGATTGGGATAGGTTGATTAGGGTCTGATAAATCCTCAAAAAACATTAGGCATCAATTTTCATCCACTTGAGGAAAGGAATCCAAATGTTGTTACAAAGTTGTCAATTTTTGCAAATGTTGAAAAAGTTGCAACATTTAGCAATTTTGAGTAAACAATTGTATGTGTCTACGAGGAGACCAAAAATATTTTATTCCCAGCCCATAAATATTGTAATCTATTCTTGGAACATATTTAAGCCCTTTTCCAAGGCATGTGCATGATTGGAAGGTAATGTGTTCAATAAATGAATGAGCAATTGAGTTTTCATGATTGCAGAATGCTTGCAATGCATTTCATTCACGTGATCAAGGATTGAAATTGAAGTTTAATTGTATATAGTTGTCATGCCTGACCACTATTTTGGTTTTTCTGCATATTAGGACTTTGTTGTTATAAGTTCCTTTCAGATGTTATGTTTTTATTTCTATAGAACTTGGTTATATTATTGTCCTTTGGAACACGAGACTTATGCTGAACGTATTTTATGTTCAGAACTATTTTATTAGCATTGAAGGTGACTTAGGATTTTATGATTTGAAATTGGCATATAAATAATTGCATGTTGATTGGGTATTGATTATGTTTATTATGTTTCAAACTCATTGTAAACTACATTCTGTGTTTGTATGTATTGGAAAGAAAGTTATATATTGTATGTTTAACTTGACATTGCAAATACATTTGTATATTAATATGTTGTATGTATTTGGAACTTGTCATTGTATTTTCATATGTGTGACTAAGAAGGGATTGAATTATTGCATTGGATTTTTTTTCAGTATAGCATATAGGCATATGATGTAAAGGGTTTAGATACTTCTTATTGCATATAACCCTAGGTTGGTTTTCATTACATGACTTATATTCACTTTTTTTTTAAAGGGTTTAATAACCCGTAGTTGGTATAGTATATACATATGTTATTTTAAAAGGGGTTTTAATATCTCTTAAATAACATGCAACCCTAAATGGGTTTTGAATGCCATGTAACAGGATATCTGCATTGTTCATAACCAAATACATGGCAGTGGTATTAGGACTGCCGTGTACACAGCTCTATGATGTGTGATGTGTATTGAATGCATGTTTATGAGGAATTATGGCAGTAAAGGTTTGGTTGGCCATTTCTTTTTGTGAGTTGGGTTTCTTGCTGAATTTGTGCCAAAAACTTGGTCGTATTGCTCTATTTTGCTTAACATCTATGACCCTTGTTGCTGAGGAATTGGCATAATGAAGGGTTTTGTTGGAAGGGTATACTTGCATATGTGGTTGAGCATGATGGAGTTACTCATCAGAAGTTGTCTGTTGTTATTGTTGGTATCTTCTGCTTCACTCCATTATGAAGTCATTTACGAGTTATGTATGTTAGTATTGTGGAGATTGTTTACCAGTTTTGACTTGGCTTTTGGGGCTTTGGCAATGAGCTTTATTGCAAAGCATTGTATTGAGCATTTTCCATCTCCTGTATTACATGTAGGGGCAATTTCTTACCCTACTCTCTCTCTGTTTACAATTTGCATTGTTATTTTGATTAGCATGTTTGTAAATGGTTATCAGTATTATATGATGTGTATTGACACTCAAGAATGGATATATGCAAAGCATGGCACTGTGTGCAATGCTTAGCCCTATATATATCCACACTTGAATGTGAAGTATGGACATATCATTTTGGGTTTTGCTATATATATTTGGGCTTTGTCCTAAACATGCATTTTTCTCCGAGTTGAACCCGGTCAGAAACACATGCTTGTGACAATAAGCATGCATGTCATTGTGTAAAACATATGGGTATTTGGCTTCCTCAGAGCCGAGCTCTAAGAGAACCCATATCTCAGAGTTCATGGGTTTGTGTGGCTCGGCCACAAACATGAGCTCGCATTAGATTACAGACTCATAACTAATCAAGGGCACAGTCACTCTGTTAAACATTTCACATGGACCAAGTGTTAAGTCATTATATTAAATAGTGCACTTGAAAACTAAGGCTCGATCATTATATTAAAAACAGTTCGCTAAAACCTAGGGATTCAGCTAAGGTACTGAACCGTTGTTAAATGAAGATGTAGATAACATAGTGAACAATATATGACAACTGATGGTAATGACATTATGTCAAATAGTTAAGAGGAAGCTTGAAACTAGTAGAAATATCATTGCAATAGCATAATTTACTTATTATGTTATGGAAATTTGTAGAAAGGTATCAAGTTATAATAGTTGATGTTTTATTGAATTGTGCATGTGATCTAGTTTCATTCACAATTGTATAAGGTATTATGTGATAGTTGAAAAATTAGATAGCTGATGTTACTCAATGTCAAAATGGACATTATGTTGAATAGTAAGCGTGCATCTTAAAACATAGTAGACTTCCATTCTAGTTAATTACGGTTATTGGCATGCTAGAAGTTTTATAGTACCTGTGTGAATGGCATAATGATTTGATTACAGTTTCATAGTTTCGTATGTTATTGAGACTTTAGTTATGGGCAGTAGTGTATTGTCAAATAGTTTGTGTAAATTCAAAAATTGGTAATAGCCTGTGAGTTGTCCATAAGTAGAACTTGCAATTGGAAATTGGAAAGAATGTTGAACATACAGTATCATTGTTAATGTTCTTCTGTTTAAAACATTGAAAGAGCTTGAACATTGTGGAGTCTGTTAGATATGATTTAATTTTTTTGGTTATGTTATGAAGCATCTCGATGGTATTTATATGATGTTTTTGAAATAAAGGTTTTATGAATTAGAATCTATTATGCTAATGATGTTATTCAGTTCATTATTGATATGGAAATTATTTTCAATGGAAATGTTGGATTAATGATATATGTTTGATGAGAATTTTATATTGAACAAGAATATCATATGCATTTTGATTTGTTATCTTGGTCATTTTGAAATTAAATGTAGACGATTATGTCAGCAAGAAATTGATTGTATAGTATTAAGATTAAGTATGTATCGTTAAGCTAAGATAACAATTTAATTGTATTTGCATGATCTTGATATTGTAGGTTTTGTTTCTATTGTTATAATTATCTAAATTTACTCTGCAATTGGTAGAATAAGATGTGTTAAAAATAGATGAAAGGATGTAGTATCATGTTGTATACTGATTTTATATCTGTTGTATGTACATTCTTTTGTAAATCTATTTGAAGTGTATTTTAAGAATAGCTGTGATGAACATATATCGAGGTGGCTGAATTTGGTTTATCCTATTCAGTTAATTAATTCAATGATAACTTTAAAATGAATTGGGTGGGTTAATTACATACAAAAGATAATTGGCCTTACCGATGACTTAAACCAATAAGGTTAAGTATGGAGAACAAGGCAAATCTCTATTACGTCATTTCAAGAGTACCATAGAGAATCCCACTATGTGTTGTCTATGAGTTTACCATACATAGATGCAATATCTTAGCACCATAGTGATGAAACCTCAGTATATATATGATTCATTTACTGGTTATTCTTAGTGCAAGTTTAATTTTGCATTGTTAAGTAGATGTTTACTTCTTGCATATTAATTTTAGAATTGCAGTATGTTAAGTGGATCAGATATCTGCATTATGGTTATGTGTATGTTTATTCTAACATGTATGCAGGTGGACTACACTTTTCAACTCAATGTGTACTAAGCCCTCTTTGTGTTGTGTTGCATTTTTGTGTGTTTTCAGGTGCTTCAAGTTGATTAACAAGTAGCTAAGGATGACTGTTGAAGTTACTTCTTGAAACAGAATTTGTTACTTGTAGGGTCCATATGTTGGACATAGGCGTTTAAGAATGATATCGTACTTCATTATTGTACTGAACTCAATATGTATTAGCATCATAATGGAAATTTATTTGGATGATATCTTCTTTTATTTTGAGGTTTACGAATTGAGAGTGGCTCAATCATTGTACTTGTACTTGTATTATGTTAAAAAAAATTTACGTGCATTGCACTTGTTCTTTGTTTCAAATTTATTACTTATACTTAGTGTAGCATTACAATAGTAGTTAGAAATTTTTATTTCCTAAGTGTGTACAGAGGTTTATTGAGTTTTTTTATTATAATTTCATTTCTTTAATTTTTCTTATTCATTGCCAATTTTCTGCCATAACTAGACAGTACCTTACAAAATGAGGTCTAACTCTCATTGCCACAGTTGAAATTTCTTAAAACTTGGTGTAATGGAAGAAGTCCTTTTGTATTCTATGCTAGAAAATTTTAGGGCTCAAAACATGGATTTTGTGAATTTTCCTAGCAAGCCTTAGGCAAGTCAAGCATGTATCCGGCTAGGTTGCAGAGACAAAAAGTGCCTAGTATATGCATGGAAAATAAGAAGAAGTCGGGATTCCTTTTTGGGGTGAAAGATGATTTTTTGGAGGTAATTACATAGCCACTATAGGTTTGTGCCAATCCAATAAAGGGAGCTACCAAACCTGATCTTGATGTTAGCCATTAAATTTCATGAAACCCTCACAAACCCTCACTTTTTTGGAAATAGAACTATATGTGCAGGGCCAAGATCCAAAACCACCAAAATCCTATGTAAAATACAAATGGATGTTAGGAAGTGAATTAGTTTGATAGATCATTTAGATAATTTACAAGTAATTGTTTGAAAACCATAAAAAAGGGGGCTAACTGTAAACCATTAGGGGTATAAGGAAGTAGGCAACACATTTGAAAATTATACAAAATAAGTTCTTTGGAATGGTTTAACTTGTAATTTTAGGTCAATTCTAAGTGGTTTATAGAATGAAGATCTCCATACAAATCTATGAAAGGAGAAGGATAAGATTTGGCAAATTACGTCTTGAAACCAAAAGCTAGGAAGGAAGTCAAATGACCTTGTTAAGAGACCTTAACTATGAAGAAGGAAATAATGTGTTCCTTAGGTTTTTTCATGGGAAAGAGAATCCAAAAGACTTGAAAAGAAGCCAAGATTCAGGATTTGGAATGATACTTAGTGTGTTACAGATCAATTATCTTCTTGTATTTCAATGAAAAGAGCCCTAAAATTGTATAGTGGAATGTAAACTTTTATCACTCTGATCATGGCACTAAGATATTTCCTTTATTGCTTCTTGAACCTATTCATTACTTTATTTTTTACGGGATCATTTATAATAGGATTTGAATTAAAATGCCTTTTTACATTTAAATGTTATGATATTAAATACTTTATCATACTCTTTTTCTTGCATCATCACATGGAAACATGACATTATAACTTAAATAGCATTGCATTCATGTCTTATAGAAATTTTAGGTGGCTATTATATGCCTTTTCAATGCCTATTGAAAAATCCTTTTTCATGACTGACCCTATCTATTCTATGTTAATCATAATGTGTTTCAGTATAAGTTCACAAATACTACACCAAGACAAGTATTGGAAAATGTAGGTGTCTCAATGAATTAATTTTTTATACTCTTGTGGTGTTTTCCACTCATTTTGAAGGCTTTATGAAGACTTTGTTGTGCATGCAGATGTTTCAAATAATATGATTAGGTGTGGGATCCTTTGAACTTTTCAATGATGTTTAGCACAATCAATTTTGAAATACTTTAGCATTTAATTATCTTAATATTTTTCTTTGCATTTTAGTTATGTATAGAAGTGGATCCATCTAATCTTGATAACTTTATAGAATTGGTATTCAAACCTCTGAGGTCACTGCCATATGATTCAAATGGACAAGTCTTTGTGGCTTTTAAAATACAAGAAGAAGCCCTCAGAAACTAGTGCTATCTTTTTTATAGGCATAGATATATGTTATCCCATTCCTTTATAAAGTTTAATAAAAAAATGATATATATTGGGAAACTATCAAATAAATACACGGTTAGGTAGATGCATCTATTGTTTGAGTATGTTTAGACATTTACATGGGAGGGTTGATGGAAAGAAATGGCAACATTCTTCCCTTGCCCTATTATGAATTGTTCTCTTTTTTTAATATGTTTACATTTTTAGAATCACTCCACACTTAGGTAATCTTAGTAGGATACAAGTTACTAGTTCCTCTCAGTTGGTTCCTATTCCTGTACCCAACATGACCATGTTCAAAATGGAAATGGAAGCATTGTTGCTACTCCTAGGCACTCCCAAATGTTCTTGTGGGAAAAAAATCAACAAAAATGCCTCATATAATTATTCCATGTAATTTTGGAGCTCATGCACAACTTGGAATCCATCCCAATTTTCAAGGTTGTGGAAGGGAAAGAAAATATTTATTGTTTGACTTCATATTTTATCGTATATGCATATGCTTTTTGCAACTCTTTCTATGATGACTTTATCCAAATACTACACACATTATGACTCAACATTGGTTAAATAGTGTCTTGAATTTTTGTAAGTCACACTGCTGTATATATTTGACCATATTATTACTAGTCATTGCTCTATATAAACTACTACACATTCATGGAGTTTGGCCACCATATGAAATTGACTTGATACCTCTAAATATCATTTAGGATACCATTATTCTTTGCCCCTTATAGTATATGTCACTAACTCAATATTCATTACTTACAAATTTCAAACAACTCCTTTGTGTTGATGTGTATGGAGAATTACTGATATTAGCCACTTGTTCTTCCAAGACACTAATAACATTTGCATTGTTGTACTTCCCTTTCAAACACAATTACTATATATATAGAAGTTATATAGTCAACATTGTAAGATAGTTTTGACGTGTTGACCACCATTACTACATGTTTTTACATGCTTCGTATATTTGTCCATTTGTTCTTCATGGTCACCATCAATTTTTTTATGAAAAACTAAAGGCATCATTATACCATTTCTCTGAGTATTGCTTCTTTAGTCATTGGATATATTTCACAGTTAGTACAATGCATCAACATGATTTTTTTACTTGGTAAATAAAATGTTTCGTTTATAATTATAAATCCCCACTAGTCTCATATAGTTCTCAATCTGTGGGTGTTTCTTTTTCACAATTATTTTATTCTTTATTCTTTATTTTCTTTTAGATCCAATTCATTCTTTATATGTGAATTATATGATCATCTTCTTTACCAAATAATTTTTTATCTTTCTCTTAGTCCAATTTCTTTAACACACCTTTGACATCAATGGCAGTAAATATCTTGGTCATCTTTGACATCAATGACAATATTTTCATCACAGTAAGCATACCTAGATGGGTCTCACCCCCTCCCATACCACACTTAGCTCCTAAAAAATATTATGAACTTTGTTTCTATTGTTTTTGAAGAAACATAGAACCAAAAGGAACCTAAAAGTGACAACCTTGAAACTCCAAACCCATCCCTACACTTGAAATATTGAGTTTGGGCATAAAATTAAGAGAGGCTTGAAGGGTATTAATACTTGTTGGTCCTAAGATATTTTTTGTTCCTATTAGGTGAATTAAGGAACAAGATGACATCTTAGACATAATAGCAGCTCTATTATGGCATGTAGGAAGGAAGGTTGAAATGGGTTCTAATAGTGCTTCAGCCATGGCTCCCGGTGTATTGATTGAGCTAGTATCATGATCCCTCACACTTTTGATTGTAACTAAGATCTTGGATGAGTACCCAATAATACAATAGAATTAATTCTTGAGGAAAGAAGAAATAAAACTTTTTGTACAATATAAAAAGATAAAAATGATAACCACCTCAAACAACAATCCCTCTTCATTCTCAGATGGAAGAGATGCTCTCTCTTTCCATATTACATTATGGATATACAAAAGATAATGTGTAGTTGATGTAGGAGCATCCTAGGGTAGTTGGCCATCCTACATTTTGGAGGGATTTTTGTGGAGTTGAGTGGACCTATTTAGGTCTTGGTTAATTGTTTTTTATGTATTTAATAAGTGTTGTAAGCCTTTAAAGACATTTGGTATTTAATTTATATAGGAGGTCAACTTGTGGCTCTACATGTAGTTAATGTAAGGGATTTTTTTAATTTGTAGCTTACTGGGCTGACTTGTGGCTTAGTTGGGTATAAGTAGGGGGTATTGTGAAGTCTTTAGTCATTATTCACCCATTTTGGAGAAGAGGATGTGGTAGAGGAGTGAATTTCTAGAATGGCTAGTAGTTGAGGCTTGGAAAACAAGGGGATCGATTGGTGAGCTTGTGAGTACAAGTTTGGATTTCCCTTGGAGGGTTCTACCAAAGTGTGGATCTGGACTAGTTTGGGTTTGGATTGGATCTTGAGGGATCTCATATAACTATTAATTTCTTTATATTTGGTCGTAATCAGGAAGACCTTACAACTGGGCACATTGCATGTAATCAGTTATTTTATGAATAAAGAGTTATGATTTGATATCAGATCTTGCATTGTTGTATTTCTATTGTATGGTTATTTTTTAGGGGCTAGGACATCTCAAGATGTAGTGCAAGGTAGGAGAGAGGAATTTTACTACTATTGAGTTTCACTGTTTGAGTTTTTGTAAACCCTAGGTATCAAATATGGCAGCAAGCTCTTCTGCAAGTGTCAAGAAAGAGGGAAAGGAAGTATTGAATGTGCAATTAATTAGTAATGAAATTAGGCACCCACCTTTTTGGGAAATACCTAAAATTGCATACAAAGGAGACCTATTCGATGCACTATCAATGATACCATTGAAAATCTTAATGATTCAGGATGTTAGGTGCTTCTATACATGCAAAGTTGGAAGAATAGGTGAAATGGAAATTAGCGAATTGTATAGTCAACTTTTTGATGATGGATTTTTAAGGGAATAGAATAAAATCATAGAAAGGAAAGGGTTAGCACATGCCCTAGATTTCCCTAATGTATTCAAGACTAAATGGATCACAATTATGCTTAGTAGAATACATGACAACTTCTTTTGGATAGAAAATAGATCCATTAAGATCACAAAAAGGATAATTAGTTGAGTGTCAGGGTATCCTACCCTAAACCGACCCAAGAGTATGCAAATTGACTCAAAAGAGATGATTGAGAAGAACATAGGTGCAATATGGAATAACAGGGGAATGTTTATAGATTCTATCTTAGACCCCATAATTGCTTTTTCTATGAGAGTAATAGCTCACAAATTATTTTAATCTAATACATTGAATAGTGTGTCCTGCATGGTTGTAGATTTGGGATACAAAATAGTAAAGAGAGACCACACCTACGACCTTGTCAAGTGGCAACTTCAGCAACTATTTGAAAACTTGCGAGCCATAAGGAAAACTTAGAGTGCATCTTGCAAATTTAATTCTTTATTAGTTTGTATATTCTTTTATGTGTAGAACACATTTCCTTCATCTAGTAAAGTTGCTTGGAAGACCAACAAATCTATTGTAGTTCAAATTGGAGAATTCATAGAGAAACTTGGGGATAACTTTGAGTTAGTAATGAAAAATTATTTTGAAGACTTTAATAAGTCTATGAAGAAGAGACTAAGGATTCGAGTGTCACTAGTTAAGAAACATTATGATGATGTTTGTTTTCTAGTTGATGTTGATTATACACATGTGTAGGCAGTCATAGCCAGGGTTAGATGGCTTAAGCCCTTGCCATATGTAATAAATATTGATGAGGCATCTACAACTATAATAGATTTATCGATAGAGGATATAAATAAAAGTGTCACCTTATTTGGGAATTATGAGGAATCCAAGTCTAGAATAATAATTTACTTGAAGACAGCTTCTGTGCTAAGAAAGAAGAATAAACTTGTCAAGAAGCTAAAGAAAAGATTTGGCGAAGGGGGAGATGAAGAAGAAGATGAAGATGAAGAAGAGAAAGAACAAGTCCAAGCCCCTTTGGCAATTACTTAAGGACAAGGAGAAGATGAGGGAGCTCATGAAGAAGGTTTCAAGGGTGAAGAAGGTTTCAAGGGAGAAGAGGTTGAGGAAGCACCCAAGCCTACTAAAAAGAAAAGAAAGGATAAGGAGCCTATAGTGGAGAAACCCAAGAAGAAGGTTGTGAAACTGTCACAACAAAAGCTAGCAACTCCTATCAGTAGAGCTATCATAAGGGAAGCCACTAAACAAGTCAAGGTTGTTATGAAACTCAAAGGTAAAAGGACTATTGCTTTAGTAGAGCCAAGCCAACTAGTGAAGAAGACATATGAGAGAAGAAAATGTGTAGCTCTAGTTGAGTTAGATGAGGAGAAGATAGATTCAAATGACATGAGTCAATTCAAGGTGATAAGCCATAGTCCCTCCTCTAATTTAGATAATTTGTGTGCTAATATTAAATCAAATGCAGATTTATCTAGCTTTGCACACATAGATTTTGATAAGATAGGCAAAGTTGAACAAAATACTATAGAGGAAGCCATATATGTGATGATGGCTACATTCAAATCTATGTTACCCCGAGTTTCCAAGATGGGGGGACGAGGAAAAGGGTTTGTGGAACTTTTTTTTTTTTGGCTGAAATAGGGGATGGCAGGGATGGCTATATATATATATATATATATATTCATAAATTTCAAAATTACATAGCATTGTCACATTCATCATAGCAACATAGTTTAAAATTACCAATTTCATTCATCAAATCGGCATAGAACATAGCACCAAATTGAATCATTGTCTAAGAATTGGAACATAGGATGATATCAAATGAGAGAATCAATCTGCCATACATTAGACTTTAGAGCCCTTTCTTGTGGATTTTGGAGAAAAACTGAATTTGTTGTGCCAAATCTCCCTAGATGGGTAGCAGCCATCTTGTCTGGGCAATAATCAGCTACAAGAATTTATTTCTAGGCAATTATTGCTGCTATCAGAGCATTATCAAAGTTAAAAGCAATGTGAGTATTCCTCAACCCAGCATTAATCATTTCTAGGTCTGTAATATGAATATAAAATAGAAGTCAGATTTAAAATCATTTTTTAGGTCTGGTTTGTTGAACAAAAGTTGAAGTTTTAATTTTCAGTCATAGTTGGATGCTAAGTTTGTAATGGCTTCCAAAAAAAAATATTTCAACATGGGTTATATTTACATATTTTATTATTTTAATGTGGTCCCAACGAATGGGCAGAAAATCACCATTTATTATTTTATTTTTTAAGTTGAATTTTATTTTAAATTTGGAAACTTCAAGCAATCCCCAAGACGGATGGGAAACGGCTATAGAGTCTCAAGGATGGTCAACACCATCTGGAAATGTGTTGACCATTTCCAAAGTTTTAGGGACAAGTTTCCAATTTTCTTGCTTGGGTAGGGATGGCTTGAAAAAAAATTTGGTCGTCCCCAAGTCCCCAAAATGGGGACAGTTTTTGAAACTCAAGGTTTAGGGCTAGAAATGCATCCCTGGGTAACATAGATTCAAATCAACTCCTATAGATATTTCCAACTCATTACCTAAGAATCTTTATGACCAAGTTGAGCATAAATGGAAATACAGTCTACAAACAAAAAGACAAATCAGGGAAACCACTTTAGACGAAGTCATGCCTGAATTGCCAAAAATAATGATAGACAAGGCTATGGAGTTGCACAAAGGTAAATTTACTCCAAAATATAGAGCATTCAATAAATTAAAGAAGAATATAGAGGATTTGGTAACTAAGAGTAAAGCAATATGGAGATCCATTTATAAGTTACCCATTCCTACTATAACGGAGAAAGGTAAAAAATGCAAAATCCTAAGAAAGTTGAACAATAGGTAGCTGAGATTGCAAAAGATTAGTCAGTCAAGGATGGTCATGTGGAAGGCACTTAGGAAACAATAGGAGAAGAGGCTACAACTGAGGAGGAGGAGAAATATTATCGAAGTGTACCTAAGGTACAAAGTGTTGAGTGCTAGTCCTCCACATGAAGACCAAGTAAGTCAGCAGGACTTAGTGAAAATCAAGGATGTTTCTAACAATTCTACTTAGAACATCAATCCTTTTATTAAGGATGATTTAAAGAAGATATTGAAGAGTTCCACCATGGCAGCTAATTTATGCACAAATCTTGCATTGGTGAGAACTAATGAAATTGCAAAGGTAGATATGGTAGCAAAAGGGGAGAAGTAAATAGACATGTCAAGTATGCCCCCAGAGGTGAAAACTATAGAAACACAGAGTGCAAGCACTGAACAGCAAGGTGTTTTTACAATGCTAATTTTATTACCTCTTATGTCATTCATTTCTCACAAGCAAGCCTTAATAACAGTTAAGGAAGATGGAACACAAACTAGATTAGGTCAGGAAGCAAGTCCTACACCTACACCATAAACACAAGGTGAAGATAAGAAAGAGGATAGTCAAATGGACAAGTTTGAAGAATTGAAGGTGACTAGTACTAAAAAGGAACAAATTGATATCTAGACTCTGGTTACCTTACCAGTTTCTATAGTTACTACTAGTAGTCAAGTTCTTCAAAGATTGAGCACTCAAGTCATGCCATTGCAAATATCCAAGCCAAGTGCAGAGACGTCAAGTAGATCAAAAGACATATCTTATGGAGATGTGAGTCTTGATGAGGTGATTGAACTTCCAAAGTTTGATCTTACTACAATCACCATTGAACAGATGAGCATTCTACAAGGAGCTCTACATAGGAAGAAACACCAAGAGTTGTTGAGAAGAGAGCATAAGCAAAAGCAAGTGCTTCATGACATCAAAGACATATTTCTTGATGCTTTTAGTCTCCCAGCCCTTAATGAAGAGAAACCTATTCTTGAGAAACTAATAAATATTATTGACAAGATAAATGATGATGACTTGGACTCAAACACCAAATTATTGGAGTAGTTAGAAAAGAAGTTTTAGAAAAAAATTCTTGAATAGATATCTAGTGTGATTGCACTAGAACATGTTGAGTTAGCAACCAAGATGGAAGATGTGAAAAAGGTGTTGGAGAATATCTTTTCTCTATACATAAAGCTTTTTGATGTGAATCTATTCACACAAGAAGCACAGAGGGCTATTGACCAGCTACAAGGAGATCTACAATCCACGGGTACAACATTAATACTATCTCTAGGTCAAAGCCAAACTCATTTTCAATGATTATTGTCTACTCAAGTTCAGCTAGCCACATTACAAGCACATGATGTAAACATAAGGGCTACCTTAATTAGTATCCAGTCTATGTTGACACTACAAATGGAAGTATTGCACAAGGAACTAGCCTTTGCAGAAACATTGATGAAGAAAGATTCTCATATTTCCACTCATGAAGGCATAGTTAACCTTTCTGTCGAGCTAGACATCTAGTATCAATCTCTAGAGGTAGCATGCAACAACTGGGATAAAATATTGAAAATAATTATGGAGGTCCACAAAACATTTCTAGATAAACACACTATCAGTGTACCATCCAAATGACATAAGTGTCAAAAAAGGGTGAATGAGAAAGAAAAGGGGAAATAAAGATGATAAGGGGAACACGGTTTTGAGACAAAAATAGTGGACAATAGTAGTACAACACATTTACTTAGAAGGAGTTATATAGAATTTAGGTACCACAAGGAACACTCAACTCAAGGGGAGTCAAAAAATTTGAAGAGGTATGATAGCTAAGTCATCAGTTGTGCAAAATTTGAAATTTTGTATGAGATACAGATTCTTTGAGTTATGCACATAAGTTAGGTTGTATATGCATGACAAAGTGTTTTTTTCACTCATGTCAAAGGGGGAGATTATTGATCTCATTTTGGTTTTGACAAGGCACTGACAAAACACTCAGCATTACTTAATAGAAATGTATATGTACCGAGTAAGTAGTGTGTGCCAAGCACTAGTATGCGTCGAGCAGATGGTGTGTGCTGAGACACTCAAGTGCCAAGAAAGATATATATGCCAAGTGATTCATATGTCAAGTAAAATAGTGGATGTCAATTCATTTAGGTGATGAGTTACAACATTGAAGATGTAATGGATGTCAAGCATCAAATCTTTCAAGTGTCAAGTAAATAGTTTTGGACATAATTATTTGTAATTGCACAAAATCCTATGTAAACCACTTTTGGGCCAACTTAAGGATTGTTTTATGGTTCTAGAAGATATATATGAAGGTATTTTGAGAATCCCTATGCTGTACATGAAACCAATTAGATTGAGGGATGTTCTAAGTAGAAAAATGGGTGAATCACAATCCTTGATTTCTACCTAACCCTAGGTCACCTAAGTCTTCTTAAGGAGGAAATACCCTAAATAGTTTATAGTATTTTGGATGTGTGGATGAGAAGAGAAGGGTGAATGCTAAGTATAGAGAGAGAATTCATGGAAATTAAGGAGGTTGTGAGAGAGATATGAATTACATAATTAGTTAGAGAGAATAGAGTTGGTCAGTTAAAGGACACAAGAGAAACATCTGATTAGGAGGATCAAGTACATCAAGAAAGAGGAGATCTAATATCTAGTAGAGAGGTGCTAACCAAAGGATCAAGGCTAAAACATTCTAACAGGTGAATTAGTGAAAATCTCTTAACTGAGTAGTCCTAGTAGGCTTTTGTAAATCCTTTAATAGGGTGCTTACTTTATTGTAAGTTGAAGTCCTCTAACCAGGCACACTTTTAGCAAGGTGTTGAAATCCTTTAATAGGGTAAGATTTAACAGTCTTTGTAAGCCTTTAACAAGGTAGAATTTTCACAGGGTAGATCATATTTTATGGTCAAACAATTGTAACTTTTATTGGATACACTTTACTACTATAGTAGTGAAGATTAGTGGGTGTCATCCCCTCTCCAATTTTACCTTCTCATTGGAGGGTTTCTGGGTGGCAAATTCACTATGTTATGTGTTATTTGTTTCATGTTATGGATGAACATGTTTAGCTTTCTATTTCAAATGAAATGCAAATTATGAGATGGATGTGTGGTGAATGTTTTATGGTTAAAGTTTGAAGTGCTAATTCAGCACCACCACCACCCCCCCTCTTAGAGTTTACTTTCCCTATTGTTAATTTCAAAATAGCTTAATTGTTCTCAACAAAGACACATTCATCATTGTATGAAGCTCGATGATTTGCAAGAACAATTTTTTAGGATATTAACTACTTCAAGCCATATTTTTTCCTTCAAACTTGGGGTTGCTTGGAGTTTTTCACATTGTGAAGAACTATAATTTTGGGAGATTGAGGAGGAACATTAGTGTCAGGAATATTGCATCATTCATAGGATGCAAATAATAATGTTTTATTAGGTTTTTTATACTCTATTTTATAGTTAGTGGTATAAATATGTATTTGTATTTTTTTTAAGATAAGTAATCTAACCATCCATATTTAACATAGGTCATAGATGGATGGATGCCATAGAATTTGAATAGTAATTTTCTTACATTACATCCATCAAATTTCTCAAATATCTTATAGTTCAAACCATTAAATGTTGAAAATTAATGCAACTACACACTTATTATCTTATGTCCAATTTCAAACCCAACTCAATTTTGAAATAGTTTGCATCAGTAACAAATTACCATAAACTCTAATTTGGGTAAAGATTACATATATTGTGTTCTACAATATATATAATTTTATATCTTCTAGCTTGATTTATGTTGGTCGAACCTTTTAAAGCTATTCTTACTATTCAGAGAAGGAAGCATTTGCTTGAAAAGCAGGATGCTATGGTTTGGTTCTAGTTTGATAACTTATTGGGTGGTATTTGAATTGTTCTCAATTATATCTATTCACCATGCGACCATGGTTTTTTTTTGAATTTGGCATTCATTTCTGCAATGCTAGTTTGCATATTTTGTGAACAAGTCAAGCCCCATTTCATTGTAGCATTTTGTGGGTATGTTGAAAATGCATATGTAATGATATATTTGAACTAGGTAACTCTTTCTCTTGTATAAATATTTTATATTCAAACTAAAAATTAATCTAGGATTTTTAGGTTTGTTATTTTTGAGTTACGTCAAATTTTTAGAGTTATTAATTTGCTGCAAATTATTTTATTATTTGCACTTTATGTGTCAACCCAAAATAATTGAAAAATACTTCTTAAACTTAAAATGCAAGAAAAATGGGACAACATATTACATCATGATGGTGGTCTGCCTAATGTATTGATGTAGGCTTTTATCTACCTTTCATGGTGTTTCAGTGATTTCTTGCTTGAATTTCAACATGCATATATTCACTTCTCTGAGACACAATGCATCTATCCTCTAGGACCATGAAAACTTTGTTTACTTGGGGAGACCTGAGGGCCAAAAACAATAATACTTACATGGAAATACTATCAGTGTGAACAAATCTTCATTTTCTTGTGAAGAGGATAGACTATAATATAGCTTCATTTAAGGGCCCAATAAATGTGCTTCCATAGAAAGACTCTCTCTTTGGAGCTTGGACAATTCTTTATTTGCTTGTGAATCCCACATACTATAATGTAGCTTGATTGTGATGCAGGAGCATCCAGTAGTGTAAGGGAAATCTTGTATCACCCAAAAATATGCTTATTGTTAGTTTTAGTTTAGAGTATTTTCATTTTTGGATACTCATTTGGGTCGAATAGAGATTCCAACTCTCATAGTTCCACTATTAGTTTTCTGGGTTAGAGTTTTTTATCACCTTGGGATATGTTCTAATGCAAAAAACAGGTTATTTTGTAACTGATCCATAATTATGATGATTTATAGGGTGTAATTTCAAGGGATGATTATTATTTTAATTTAAAGCACTCTAGAAAAAGAATCAGGTCAAAAGGCTTTGAAGTTTGAAAGTTATTATAGTTTTAAGTTGCTTGGAGACCCCCTAAGAGCACTTCAAAGTCAGATTTGAGGAACTAAATGGCCTCATATGGACCCAAAAATGGGGGATGAGCAAAGATCCTCCATAGGGCAATAGAGTACTTGGAGAGCTTTTTGAAAATGTAAATGGTTCGTCAATCGGAGTTCCAAATCAAAAGTTATGCCTCCCAGAAGTTGGACTACCATTTCTAGATTCTTCTAATTTTACACCAACTTCTAATCTGTTTTCCAGAACCTTTTGTTTTGGTAGTGGATGCCAAATGGCATATTCTAAAATGCATTCCTAACCGTAAACCTAATTTGGGTTACTTAAGGTCACTTCTGGCATTGTAAAGGCAATTTTTGGTGGAGTCTATTTTTGTTATACTGAATGTAATAGCATATCATTTCTGATAATAATATTTCCCCTTTCCTATTGTGTTCATTTTAATCTTGAATTGTACCTCATCAGATTTATTTCTTGATCCTTTTTGGAATTTTTATGAATGACTGATGAGATGTTTGTAGGACATTAGAAAGATAGGTGTCCCTTGAATGTTGGACATTTCTCATGGATGAGGAAGACATCTCCTATATCATATACACCTCCTCTTTTGAGATGTGTACCCTTTATAGGGTACACAAGCTCTTAATACATAAGGACACACACATACATGTATATTTCCATCTTTGGAATAAATAAATTATGTTTTTCTGCCATCTACTACCATTGTTTAATCTCTGTATAATTCTTTTTTTCATTTATTTCTATACGTTCAAAGTTATTAATATAGATTTTTTACGTGACTTTGAATTTCCAAACACCTGTGCAACAATTGTGAATATTGGTACTCAGCTTGTATTGTTAATACATGATTAGCTTTTTATGGCACTCATGTTTTTTTTGCCTTCAGCATAAAATTTTAAATTCATTTTTTTAAATATTGTGTTTGGTTTATCCAGTCTTTACATGCATGGCGAGTTTGATTGTGTAAAGTTTTGATTTCTAGTGTATATTTGTAACATTATATTGTAGGATGTGAAAGCATATTTAAGAAGAGGAACTTCAAGGGAAATGCTTGGTTACTACAAGGAAGCTATTGAAGATATATATTTAGCTATTTCTCTAACATATTTTATTAATTTATATGTTCCCGATATGCCAAGCATAAGTTCTATTGAGAAATTGTTTATAAATCCAAACATTGTTTGTAGATTTATGTTATTACCAACTTAGTTCTTATTTGCAACAACATCAAGCATTCCAAGATCCTTGCCATCATCAAGGGATTTTGGCAAATACTCGTGCCTCCTAGTGTACCAATCATTAATTAAGATAGTAAAGTCTCCATCTAGATTTCCAAATGGAACATGAACAACTTTTATGAGGTTCACAATGAATCCTGCATATCTCCACCTGCCCTCTAATAACTAAGGGAAGGAAAATGAAAGAAGTTACCAATTTGATCCTTGACCTAAAAGTCATATGTCTAGTTCCATGCTACATGAATGGGATAATTCATCCTAGATACACCATCTTACTAAGAATTTCTCTACTGCTGAATACAATTCCAGGTGATTAGTAGTGGCTCATCCAAATTGTTTATGACATTCGCTACAACATGTCAATTAGTGATCACATTAACAATGGGCCCAATAAATTTCCTATTGATAACAATCACCTGATGTTTAATTCCAAGAGGAACATCTTCAATATAGGATGCATTCCAACATATATATTTCACTAGACCTGCAAACAATGTAGTCTACAACAAAAGTACAATGCTCACCATAAGCAACAACAACAGTTTCATGCACTACTTCATCAATGTCTCCTCTTGGAAGCCCACCATCTATTACATGTTAAAAATGTTTAAAGGTGTATTAAAACCATACTTTGGTACTTAAAATTTTCATTTTTTTGCCTCTCTAAACTTCATTAACCTTACAATGAGCTTTTATGGCTATGCAAAAGTACCAAATTTAGGTCCTTGTTGATTATAATTTAGAATTTCCCTTGCATGTCCAAGATGTAGGAGTTCCTTGTGCATGAATTGACTAGATTGTACTCTAATCTATTTTTAATAACATACTAGTATTGCACTAAAATACCCAAGTACTATACTAGACACTTCCATGAACATATCCTTTACTATTATAAATCCATTGAATAGACTTAAATGGTGGGTATCTATTTATCAAATTTGAGATGACGCAAAAGCTTAAAGAGCCCTATGAGGGAAGATGCATGAGTGGAGGGAATAATTTTATGGTCCATAACTATTTCAAAGTGACTTTTAGATTTTGGATTTTTCATAAAAATCAATTATACTACCTTTCCCCTTGATCATGTTTTTCCTCTCATTTTTTGTGTAGTATATTTTGTTATAATATAAGGCATTTTATCTACTCATTTGAAATGAAGTTTTATTTAATAAATAGTTCTATGAGAATCTGAAGCCTATGTTTGAAAATAAATATGAAAATCAAAATATGGGATTGTGATTAAGATGTCCTATGTAATGCCCCGCCCAAAGATCTTTGGAACAAGGATTCAATACAAGCCAAGATAAAAAAAAATTAACAAGTATGGATGTACATGACACTCAACATATGAGGATCACAAAGATCACAACAAAAGACTTAACCAACATCCAAACAACAATAGATCTCCAAATGACTCAACTGACTAAAATGACTAACCACGGAAGAATGCAAATGATTTCGAATCAAAAACATTTTGAAATCAAAATGAAAATCCAAGGTATTCAAGAACACCAAAGAGGGTATCCAAAACACCTAAAAACTTCTGGTCAAACCAAAAAGTGCTCACTATCCACCTAGATAGGTTTTTCCAAGACCCGAGCGATAATATAATTCAGCACTATGCGATACTTTCCAATATCATATAACCTTTCTAATGAAGGAGTGTGATACTTTTAGGGTTTGGGTGACACTTAACCTGAAGTCGTATGATACTTCATAAGTATCATACAAAATTTCTCTGAAGGGTGTGTGATACATCAAAGTATCGTACAATAGAGTTTCTATGGGTGTGTGACACTTTCTAGTATCGCACACTTCTTCTTCTTTAGGTGTGTGATACTTTGTCATATTTCCCAATGTTGATACATGGTCACCCAAGAAAAGCAAGAAATACACCAAGGAAACAAGGGGATAAACAAGAAGTCAGAACCTCCACACCAAGGAGTACTGAATCCACATAGATCGAGGAATGAACACTTGAGTGCATAAATGACACGATGTCATGAAACAAGAAAGAAGAACTTCTATCCATCTAAATCATAACAATATATGAAAGAGCATGCAGAAAGCAACATCACAATGTACATACATGGTTCATAACCCATACATCATAAGAAGGAAACATGAACGATAAAGCACCAACACAACCAAAACTCATACATGGTTCCTCCCAACCATAATAGCATCATGAGACCTTGAAGGTCCTGGCCATCCCCTACGTGTAACATCCCAAACTTCCAACTAGATAGTCAAAGCTATCTTATGAGGATGTCACTACTAAAGCATAATAACATCATAAGAATAGGAAATCTAACATGTTAATCCAATAAGCAATAGATAATCCAACTAAGAAAATCACATCATATAATCATATGCAAAACATCACGATAATGGAATGCATCAAATAAAATAACATCATCTAAAATATGATATCTAAGAATTCCCGTGAAAGCATAAATCACAAGAAATCATACTCCAGAACCTAAAGTACCAAGTGAAAACATCCAACAACAATCATACTAGGACAATAGACTATCTCTGTACATTGGTCCCTAATAGTGGTATAGGTAGCTACACCTCCCAACCATGTGGAACCCATAGGTCCACTCCCATTGTGTTGATGGAGATAATGATCCAACTACAAACACACATAAAGAACAACATCTATGGCTAACACTCATGCCAGATAGTAATGATGATTGAAACCAAGATCAGAGACAATGCATAAACTATAGGTCCTAGTCAGACACTCAATGGGTTGCTAAGTAGGGGCTGACATCATGGAGAGTCACTTGGCATCAACAAGCCCAAGCTAGTATTAGTAGCTACTCTCCCCAATAGAAGGTGCACAATCTAGTTTTAATTATCTTAAATTTATTAACACCCAATATTTTTATTTTGTTATCACTTAATTAATACTTCCTCTACCAACCTCTAGGTACAATGATCACCAAGCTGCAAGATAGAAGCCCCCTCTATATGCTACCCTTCCCTACCCATGCTCATCCAATGATGACTGCCCATAGGCATGCATATTTCCAACCCAACCCCAATGATCATAACTCTTAGAAGTACCACAAAATATCGGGCCTCATAAGTCACTCAATAAATGTATGTGCACGTACTCATGTGTGGCACACCACCACCATCACAAAGATCATAACACAAGGACTAGATGAGAACACAAGCAAAATATCACTCAACTAAAAAAAAAACTTGGGAGGATAGATTCTATATGAATCCCAAGGACAATAAAACCATACACGATGAACTCACTCAACTAGCCTCAATTTGGGAGTATGGATTCTATGTGAATCCCAAAAGAAACCATAACATCAAGTATAAAATCACTCAACCAAACACAAGGTCAAGAGTACAGATGTGGTACACATCTTAATACAAAAATAAAAGTACAATAATGGTCTAACTGACATCCTAAAAATAATCTAATTCCATGACCAAAATCATGCCAAGAAAACCTAAGAAAATTGGTAGCATGCAAATCGAGGCGAAAAACCTTAAAACTCAAAAACTTTGAAACTAAAACCCATTTGGTGTTAGGGTACACAAGCCACAAAAAGCCAATAAAATTTGGGTTTGGAGTCCATATGCAAAAATAGCCAGCATAATGATGCAAAACCCCAAACCCTCAACCCAAAAAATAGGGAAATGCTCATAACCACCCAACTAGGTAGAGCTAGCATACAAAAACGGAGGGGAACACTAGTTCTCAACCTCCTAACAAATGACTACCAAAAATAGAACATGAAACACAGCTAAAACAATGAAATAGAAGAGCCCTACTTGACAACCAAAAGGGCAAAATGGAAATCAGAACCATAAAATAAAAATCTCACAAAAGTAGCTAAAATTGCGACAATCCAAGGTCTCCCCAAGCTGAATCCAACGTGACCGATCTCATGATGATCCCATGCCCGTAGCTCCCACAATGAACATAACAATAATTCCTCATGAAGAGGATTTTGGGTTTTACTCTCAAAATTTCTAATTCAAAAGTGATAAGTGAGGAATTAAATTCCTTTTTTGGATACTTATTCACCTTTCGAGTGAATAATGGATTAGGGAAAATAACTCGGAACCCTAGTTAAATCCCAAATCAACCCAAATGAAAATAGGATATTCCAAGTAGTTGGAATTCATCTATGGAAAAGTTGCTAGAAATTAAAATAAGATAAAATATAGCCCAAAAACCCCAAAAATCACAAAATTTCCTTAACAACCTTCACGACAATGCAAATCTCTATATGCATAGACACGTTCACTAGTATAATCACATAATGAAAATGATTCCAAATTTAATCAATTCATTGCAAGGTTTAATTAAAATATTTAATAAGATACGTCGACCATATAGAACGACATTGGTAAATATAAATAGTCGAATCACTAACTCCATGTGCCACTGCCAGGGATATAAATCTTGCACACTCAAATACACGATCAAGTGCAATTGCATATAATAACTCATCCAAAGTAATAAATGCATTAATCGCCTAATTTAACCATTTATTCAATTATACTAAAATGATCTATTTACATCACTCACACTCACCTATAGCATAATGAAGCAAGAATGAAGTAAATAACCATAGCATTAAATCTATCACATAACATAATCAAAGGTATGTCCAAATACCAAATAGCTAGATATCATCATAAAACACACTATCATCTCAAAATGGTACCATCATGCAATATGATCAACTGAACAACATAGTAGTCTAACATACATGATACTGAAATCAAAGTATAACATCTGACCTCAGGTCATCTCAAAAGTAAAACATAACATGAGTAACAAGTATCTCACAAATCAAAATATAATAAGGTAAATACTCGCAACACATAACCAATGAATCCAACATGGACAATCCATTTCTAATTATTTAAGCATTTAATCATGGTTGTTTAAATAACATGAAGAGGCACTTAAAACACATAAGCAAACACAGTCATATACATGAATAATCACTACTATAGGAACCTAGTCTAGTGTAGCAAGATAGTAGTCCACAGTGCAAACTCTGCACACATCTCAAGGTAATCATGGAACAACATCATGATACCACATCGATCCTAGCAACCACTGACACAAACCTTAGTGAAACCATCTAACACATCATAAACTCATAAATCATCCATAAGCATAATCAAAGCAACTAATACAGTAACATAAATTAAATCACCTCAAGGGTGTAGACCACTCATGGTCCCAAACATGATCCTTTCTCAAGGAGAGATCAACAAGGTTGCATCCATCGGGATGACTTACAGAAGTCAAATGGGAGAGGCACTACATCCTGTCAAACCATTTCACTTCCTGGATTCATTATGTTTGACTATTAACAATTAAAAAACATTAAATGTATTTCTTATATTGGGATAAGTGGATATTTTAAAGCACCTTGTCTATCTTTCTTTTCTTCTTCACACAAAAATTTTAATGCACTAAATTTTGTCAAAAAGCAATGCACTACAACCCTGAACTATTCGGGCAAAGTAGGCTTTCATGGGATTGGAACATCACCATAAGCCCTCATGTAGGGCCCATTTGTCATTGCACCAAATTGCATGACTGTTAGTGAACATGGAACACCACATAATTAACCACCTGTGGGTAGGGGAGCATGTCGCATCACCCAACAATCTCCCCATCGACGAGCATACCAGGTGCTTATGCGGGTCAGGAAGGCATTGGGGAGATTTGAACCCATGACTAGGCCAAAACCAAGCTCTGATACCAATTGTAGGGCCCATTTGTCATTGTACCAAAAGCCATGACTGTTAGTGAACATGGAACACCACATAATTAACCACCTATGGGCAGGGGAGCGCATCACATCACCCAACACCTCAATCGCATCAAATATTGTTATGTCTTATTGTTCCCTTCAACCCAAATCTGGAATCAAAGGCTAAACCCTTAATTTATAATTTTATTAGATAGATTCATTAATTTAATGAGATGTGTTGCTACCAAGTTCTCATGTACAATTGGAAGAAATTTTAAGTTGCCACAACTATATGGTTGGTTATAAATACTCAAGCAATGACAAATATGCAACCACAAACCCTTGATCTGCAACTATTATAGTTATTTCATCCAAAAACTAGATTGATATAATGTGATGCTCCACCAAAGATGATAATAGACTTGCCTAGAAGTCTATGGCTAGGTTAGGAGATGAAGAAATAATATAAATTGGCCACCACTTCTTAGATCTACACTTGTGTACATAACTATTTGACCTTTACAATTCTAATCTACTATTTATTTTCAACAATTTAATAACTTTCTACAAATGGAACTAATCTATAATATAAATTGATACCTGGAATCCTGGGGACTCATTTAGCTCCCTCAACTACCAAGAGTAGTTGTTCTTGGTAGCCTGAATCCTATTGCAACCTAATGTTCTGCCTTCGATGTGGCCATGAATCTAGGAATGTAACTTACAACATAGTTCAAGTCAAGTATAGTGGAAGTAATATAAATAAGGTTGCTCACTATTTGCTTGACTACCAACTCATTTATCATGTTTGAGTTTGTTTTGACTAAAGTCTTTAGCACCTTCTCCATAGGTATAGACAAGATTTTGTGATTTGTTTTTCTAAATTTGTGTAGAAAATAAATGGCTAGTCCATGATGCTCTACATCATATAAATATATCATGTGACATAGATAATATCACAACATATTTTAGTGCTAAAAATAACATTATTTCATATTTCTGTGGTAACAAGCAACATACTTCCAGAGAGATCCCAATAATACAGTGATACATGCAACTGCATCATACATCTACCTATGGCATCCTACAATGCTATCATTTTATTGGGAAGTGATATGCAATTTGATACCAATAAATCAAACATACTAACACTAGCATAGTAAGCATACAAACATTTACATCTCAAGCATACAAACATCTGCACATTAGGTATTCATCCATAAGCTTATCAGGCATACTAGTATCATCTTCCATAATCCCTAGTGAAGAATAATTGTTAGAAGGCTAATGTGAAAGATTTCTCAATTGTTGTCATGATTGTAATAGAAAATATAATTATTTGAACATTAATTGGAATTGGAATTTTCCACTCTATCTTTATTTCTTCTAGGATACAAAAATAGAAGTGTGTTATATGTTTAGAAGGAAAAATGCAAAGTTTATAATTCATTATTATGGATATAAGCAATCATTTCATGGTGAGTTCATTAATTTTTGGAAGATTGGAGAGATTCTTGGAAGATTTTTTTGATGATGATATGTTACATTCATGACTAAATTTGTCATTGATGTCAACATAGCACATTTGATGTCTTTTGTGGTATCTAATAGAAGAAGAATAGAAAGATTAAGTTGGTATGAATGGCTAGTTGAGCATGATAACCACCTGAGGTTATGGGAGATACTTTGGAGTATCTAGTATATGTAGTTAACATTGAAAGTACAAAGGATAAGTCTAGAAGAAGTTATGTAAGTTTTGGTGATGTCTGTTTTGAGATAGAGTTTACAGAGGCATGTTCTAGTAAACTTGTTATATCTCCTAGCAGAGTTGATATCTTGAGGATCAAGGTTGAGGACATGAAGAAGACATGTTGAGGGAGACATGGCTAAGCTCACTCATTATAATATTGTGTGTATGGAAATTTATTCAAGTTGTGAGGTGGAAGATGAAGGTTATCGCTAAGTGTAACGTGTTCTTAATGTGGTCTTATAATAATTAATTGAGAAGGACTAACGGCCAACTCAGGGAATTGTTTTATGGACTCGATATAAAGGAAGGACATTTTTCTTTATCATGGTGTGTGTGGATATTGAAGATGTGAATTATGAATGTATAGAAAGTAGCAAAGAGTGCAGAATGCAAAGTTGAGCAGAGTAGTGCGAAAGTGAAGGAAACTTCATTGTCGAGGTTTTATAGAGTGATCTGAGGTTTGGTATTTGGATCCAAGGTTTATGACCTAGTCTAAAAGGTCTAATAATGATTGGTGTGGTTGAAAAGATAGAGGAAAGGACAAAGGAAAGAAGAAGATACTAGTAAATCACTTGTTTGAGCAGTGAGCTCTTCTTGTAGTCGAAATTGCATGTTCAGGCAGTGAGCTCTTCTTGCATACATTGTACCACAACTCCTAACAGGGATTCAAAGTATCTAACAAGGAATCATTGTACTAAATGGTGTAATAGATTCCTAAAAGGGTCCATCCTCTAAAAAGGAATATTTATATTAGTACATCATCTTATGGGCATCATTCCCACTAGGGTTTTCCCTCTAAGCAGGGGTTTCCCTAGTCAACATATCTGGTGTAATTGTCTATGTACACCTTTGTATGGTTGTTGTCTATGTTGTTTGAATGGTTAAGCTTGTTTAAAGAAGATAAATGTTTTAATTGTTGGATAACTAATTCACCCCCCCCCCCCCCCTCTTAGTTATCTTGGTGGACTATTGTTTCTAACATCAGTGTAACGAGATTGGATATGTCAAGTCATGGATGGCTTTGTCATTTTTGCCTCTACAAGAAGAAGCTTTCTATGCTCAAATCTAACTCAAAAGGAGTTGTCAAAAATAAAGAAGGCAATTCATAAAATAGTACAAAATAAACAATTCAAGTTTTGACTCGTATTTCAGCATTCAATATCCTTGAATGGTATCCTTGCCAAGACATAACTAAACATTCATACCAAACATAATGTCATCTTGCTAGTTATATTACAACATGATGTTATATTAAGAAATATAAAACCTACTTGTAAAACCTCGGTAACTAGCTATTGTACAAGGGTTTGATTAAAACTATAACCTTAAATGTTGAAAAAAATTAAAAGTAGGCACATTCGTAAGTAGACTCCCAAATTACTTACTTCCATATTAAATGATGCCATATGAAGGAAGAACAATGATGCCTAGAGGGAAGAATGTATGAATTTTTTTATTTTTTTTTAGTAAATTGAATGAATTTGTTTGTTATTAGTTTTGATTTGTTCCAAAGACCTAAAAGGGAGTTTTTATAATTGTATAAGCCTCTAATGGAATAGTTTAAGAATGCTAAGTAATGTTTTCATCCAATGTATGACTCTAAATCCTCAATGCAATCATAGAATGGGGGTGCTTGAAGAAAAAAGGTTAATGAGTTCATGCTACAAGAATATGACATTTTTAGCAAAAGATGGAGTCATTGCCAAGGCCTAATAGGTCTAAAGGTTAAAATTTAGGGGTGAATAAATAGTTTAATCAAGTGTTGATAAAGAGTCATTGTGGGTCATTATTAGACTAAACAATTTTGACAATGGTAGTGTTTAATTAATATGCTAATTAATATTATGGATAGGTGCAATTTTAATGATGGAATTAATATGAGTATATTAGTTGACAACATGTTAAATGTTATAGGCACAAACAAAGCATGGGGACTAAAGTTGATTATTGTTAAAAACATCTTTGGTGGCTAGAAGAGCAGAGCTATTGGACGATTGAAGTCTCAAAGTGATCAGAAAAGGGGTATGGTTGGAGTGAGATTGCATAAGGTATATTGATTGATGGTTTATTGTTTTAATCCTAAGTAAGGACCACTATTGAAAAGTTACTAATTAGGATGTTATAAATTGTATTGTAGTTAATAATTCTGCCTTTATGGTGCTAATATCTCTCATACTTTGCATGAACTATTTTGATTTTAATGCCTAATTTTGGTTGTGAATATTTTGCATGTGATTGAAGATACATGGAAATTCATTCAAATGGAAGCTTTCCATTATTAAAGATTGGAAATCTCCAATTGTGAATGTAAGAAAGCTCTCTTTATATTTCTCTACCTTTTGCATCTCCTTTCCTTATGTTTGAGCATGTGTGTTGCTTTTACAATATAGTACATAAAGGGCTTTCCTAATGGATGAATTCTTGTGTGTTGACATAGGTCTACTTGATAGCTTTTGAGTAGATTTGATGTTTTGGTTTATTAACATAATTAAGTTTCCTTTATCATTGAATTTTAGGCCTATGTTGCTCATTAGATTGAAATATTTATTTCTTCATTGTTAAATTCAATAGCATATAGGTTATGTTCAATTATTTCTAAAATATACGTTGTATTTAATCATTCTCTAAAACTGTATTCCATTCTCCCTTAGAGAGTTAGCCTTGTGATTTTTTTATTAGACCTTAGTAGTTGTGTTCTTTCATCTTCATAAGAGAATAATAACAAATGTCCTCCCTTACAATACACAAGGAAACCTTCAACTATAATAATAATACTTTGAATAATTTGTGGAATTGATAATAAAGCACAAACTTATGGTTGTTGATCTTGAGGATAAATATGCATCATGCATTAATCTCATATTGGTTTTGACATATGAGTGACTACACACTTAGTCATATTCATAAAGTAAATGTTAAGTAAGTAGTGCATGTCGAGCATAAGTTGTCAAAAAATGCATGTCAAGAATAATATACAACATGTACTAAGGAGACAGTTAGTACCGAGTCACTCTAGTGACAAGCAAGTTAGTATATGTTGAGTGAACAATGGATGTCGAGTCTTTTAGAGGCCGAGTTACATCATTGAAGATACAGTGGATGTTGAGCATCAAAGGCTTCAAGTGACAAGTAAATAGTTTTGGACATAGTTTTTTGTAATGGCACAAACTCCTATGTAAATAATTTTTGAGTTGACTTAAGGATTGTTATTGAGAATCCTTATGTAGTACATGCAACCAATCAGATTAAGGGATGTTCTAAGTAGAAAAATGGGTGAATCACAATCATTGATTCCAAACTAACCTTAGGTCACCTACATCTTTTGAAGGAGGGAAAACCCTAAAAGATTAGTATAAGTGAAGAGAGAAGTTTACATGCATAGACAAAGCATTCATGGTGACTAAGGAGTTGTGATAGAGAAATGGATTGCAAAATTAGTTAAAGAGAACATAGGAAAGAAGAGAAGAGGATAGAAGTGATACATTTGATCAGAGATGATCAAGTATACAATAGGAAAGAGGTGATGTGATATCTAGTAGAAAGGTGCTAACCAAAGGCTCAAGGTTGAAACATTATAACAAGTGAACCAGTAAAAATCTCTTAATCAAGTAGTCCTAGTAAGCCTTTGTAAATCCTTTAACAAGGTGTTTACTTTATTGTAAGTTGAAGTCTTTTAACCAGGCACACTTCTAACAAGGTGTTGAAATCCTTTAATAGGGTAAGATCTAACAATCTTTGTAAGCCTTTAACAAGGTAGATCATAGTTTATGATCAAACATTGTAACCTTCTTTAGATACACTTTACAATTGCAATAGTGAATATTTTTGGGTGTCATCCCCACCCCATTTTTACCTTCTCATTGGAGGGTTTCTGGGTAACCAAATATCTTGTGTCATATGTGTTGAATGTTATTTGTTTTCATTCTATCGATGAATATGCTTAGTTTGGTATTTAAGTTTACATGCAAATTGTGAGATGGATGTGTGGTGAATGTTTTAATGGATAAAGTTTTGAAGTATCGATTCACCCCCCTCCCAGATTTTATTTTTCCTATTGCATTTCCAATAATTGGTATCAGAGCCTTGTTCTCTAGAAAGGAAATCTTTGCAACTTTGAGGAAAGATCTTGAAGATAGAAGTCTACAAGTTGGGAAAAGTCATTGAAAACTAGAAGATTGAAATCTAGCTTGCCCTACATCATCTGAATGAAGCAAGGGAGGATTTGAAGTGCTCATTAAAGAGAAGGAAAGAGATAACTATTGAGGAAAATGACACACATTATCAAGAGGAAGAATCTACTGAATTGTTTGTAGATGGAAACTCAAGTGAGTTTGATGTAGCAATTGCAGATCTGATGGAAAATAATGGTGCCCTAATTGAAGAGGTTAGAAATATTAAGATAGAACAAGAAGTCCAATCAATATTGTTGTGCAAGGTGACTGAGTAGAAAAAGAAAGTTGAGGAAGAAAAAGTCATGATTGAAGATGACAAAAGGATACTAACCAACAAACTAGAAAAGAAGACATCAGAGGTGAATAAGATTGCTCACATGCAACTAGAAATAATGAATCAAATGATGATTACCAATCATGAATTGAATGGAAAGGAAATTGAGATCACAACACTAAAATTACAAAATGAAAAACTGAGGAATGAACTAAAAAGAGAAAAGGAATTTGTTGAAAGTTTCAACAAACCTAGTGAAGCCATCAAGTACTTTGAGAAGTTGATGAGATCTCCTAGATCTAATGATGATAATACTAGATTGGGATACACCAGCACTAAGGAAGGAGAATCATCTAAAAGTGGTGAACAAAGGAACAAAAAAGGTAGAAACTACAAACCCACTTGTCATAATTGTGGAAAGCTAGGTCATACAACAAATGTTTGTAGGAGCAACAATGTAAATCAGAACCCTAAGAAGAAATTCATGGGTAATTATTACAAGTGCAACAAGCAAGGACATTAGGAACATGAATGCAATACCAAGACTTCAAGTACATGAAGATTTGAAGGTTACTTCTACAACTATAAGAAGTATGGACATAGAGCATATGAGTGTAGATCCAAGCCTAACTAGTCATCAGACAAGCAAGCTAAGGTAAACCATACTAACAACTCTTATAATTGGGATTACAATACAACGTATAGTTGCCACTACTATCAAGAGTATGGACATGTTCCTAAGAATTGCATTAGAGCATATTTCATAAGTGATTATAGTAGATGGTTGAGTCAAACTACATGTTTTAGTTGTTTGAAGGCTAGTTGCATTAACAAAAAATATCCAACTTGGTCAAAAGCACCTAGCAGTGAATTCAACAAAGGAAAAGAGAAGATTGATTTTGAGAAATTCAAAGTGTAGATGAACAAAACATTTAGGAAAAGAGAAGATTGCAACACATCAAGTTTAGATGAGGTCACTTCATCCAATGGATCGGGTGATCACATCACCCCCAACCAGGCAATCTAAAGGTATGTGGGAATGATATTTTAATAATATATTTTACATCAGTTCCAAGATAATAAGTTCTGAAGAGATTATACATGCATGAATTAAGATGCAATGTATTTGTTAGAACCTAGAATAAATCTATAAGTTTTGTTAGTTTTCATGTTGTTACCGAGCATGAAAAGTTTCATAGTTGTTGCTGAGTGAAAACAAAATTTTAGTTGATGTCAAGCTATTAAAGGTGATAGTATTGACCAAGCTCATTATGGCTTCCAAGTGAAGTAAAAGTTATGTCTAAGCCAAGTGAGTTGAAATTTCTATGATAGTCAAGCTTATAGTTGTGTAAGCACTAAGCATTTATTGTCGAGTTTTAAGGGTTATATAGTCAAATTTTGACTCATTTGCATTCATTTGAGATTGAAGAGAGCACAAAGAGCATAAGGCAAACTGAAGAGAAGGATTCAAGTGTTTGTGAATTGGATTCAACTACTACTCGTCACCAATCATCAGATTTATAAGGTATTTATCATGTGTCAAGCTACGTTGTCTCAATTATCGCAAACCCTAGTTATTTGAAATGGAGTCTAGTTCTTATATTGTAGTTAGGAAGGAGAGAAAGGAAGTTTTGAATGTTTAATTAATAAGAAATGAGGTTAAACAACCACCCTTCTAAACTATTCCTGAGATTACATACAAGGGAGATCCTATTGGTGTGTTATCAATGATACCACCACATGTTTTGATGATACAGGATGTTAGATGTTGTTACACCTGTAAGGTTGTTAGTATTGGAGACATGGAAATCAAAGATTTGTACAGCTAACTATGTGTTGATGGAGTGTTGAAGGAGGAAAACAAAATTGTAGAGAGAAAAGGGTTAACCCCTGCCCTAGATTTTCTAAATGTATTCAAAATGAAATGGATTTAGATAGTACTAAGAAGAATACATGATCACTCTATATGGTTGGAAAATGGCCCTACCAAGATCACAAAAAGGATCATTTAACAAGTAACAGGGTATGTATCCTACCCTTGATAGACCCAAGACCATGTGAAGTGATGCTAAGGAGGTAATTGAGAAGAATATAGGGGTTGTATGGAACAAAAGAGGGATGACATTTGACATAATATTAGATCCCCTAATTGCATTTGCAATGAGAATAATTTCTCACAAGTTCTTTCAATCTAGCTGATTGAATAGTGTATCTCGTATGGCTATGGATTTGGGCTACAAGATAGTAAAGAAGGATCACTGTTATGATCTTGTTGAGTTACAACCCTAATAGTTATTAGAAAACTTGGGAACCATAAGAAAGACAAAGAGTGCACAATGAAAATTCAGTTCATTGCTAGTTTGCATATTCTTATGTGTAGAACACCTTTCCTTCTTTTGGCAAAGTTGCTTGGAAGACCAACAGGTCTATTGCAGTTCAAATTGGAGAGTTCATAGAGCAACTTGGGAACAACTTTGAGTCAGCCATGACAATTTATTTTGAAGAGTTTAAGAAGTCTATGAAGTAGAGACTGAGGATACCAATGTCACTAGTAAAGAAATATTACAGTGATGTTTGTTTTCTAGTTGATGTTGCTTTTACTTATGTACAAGCAGTTGTTCCTAGGGTTAGATGGCTCAGCTCATTTCCTTATGAAATCAATATGGATGAGGCATTAGTAGTCATCACAATACTATTAGCAAAGGAAGTATACAAGAGTGCAACCTCATTTGGCAATTATGAGGAAGCCAAATCAAGAATTAAAATAGATTTGAAGACAGCTTCTGTGGTGAGAAAGAAAAACAATATTGTGAAGAAGCTCAAGTAAAGATTTGGTGAAGGGGGAGAGGAGGAAGAAGAATATGATGATGATAAAGATGATCAACCTACCTAAGCCCCACTTGCACTAACAAAAGGTCAAGGAAAGGACCAAGAAGAAGAAGAAGCAGAACATGATGAAGGTGTCAAGGGAGAAGAAGCCAATAAAGCACCTAAACCTACAGAGAAGAAGAAAAGAAAATCCAAGGAGCCAATAATGAGTAAACCATGGAAGGTTGTGAAGCCAACACAAGAAAATCCAGCGAAAGCTGTTACTAGGGATAGCATAAGGGCTACTGCAAAGAATACAAAAGAAGTTGGCAAACCCAAAGGCAAAAGAAATGTTGCTATTGTAGAGCAGAGTCAACAAGATCAACCAAAGAGAAGGAAGTATATAGATCTAGATGAATCAAATGAGGAGAGGATTGAATCAGATGAAAACAATCAATTCCAAGTGGTAAGCCACAATCCCTCTTCTGAATTAGACAACTTGTATGACAATATCAAGAACAGTGCATATTTATCAGGGTTCACACATGTTGAGTTTGATAAACTTGGAAAAGTAGAAATGAATAAGGTTAAGGAATCTATATACAAGATGGTGGTCACATTTAAGAATACTCCTATTAAGCTTGCCAACTCGTTATCAAGTAGTCTATATAAAAAAGTTTAGCAAAGGTGGCAATACAGTTTAACTACTGAAAGAAATATAAGGGAGACTACTCTAGCCAGAGTAATGCTAGAATTAGACAATTCATCCATGACTAAGGCCATAAACAAATACAAGGGGATATTTGCTCCCAAATATAGAGCTTTCAACATTTTGCTGAATAATATTGAAGAGGTTGTCAAGCAGAGCACCCAAATATAGAAATTTATTTATGGGTTGACAACTCAAAAGAAAATTGCAAGCACCTGAGGAGGTAGGTGAGGAAAAAGATGAATAAGAGGTAGTAGAGATTACCAAGGATGGATCTGTCAAAGATGGACATGAGGGAGGCATAGAGAAGGAAGCAGATGCAGAGGCTATAGCTGAAGAAGAGTTGATGAGAGCCATTTATGATCTGTATTCATACCATCTTTTCACCATTTTATATACCATCATATTCATTTTCATATTCTATTCTATTCCATTTCATCCATATTTTTACCACCTTTTGTTGCATATGGTTAAATATATATAAGTAGTATTTAATAGAGTTTTGGGATTAAATTATGGGAATTATTTATTGATTATTTTTACTAATCAAAATGATTAATGTCATGATATATATAGTTTGCAACATTCTAATTCGTTGGTGCAGATCTTCCTGTTGTAGTCTAGAATTTTGCAGATCTTCCTATCACAGTCTAGAATTCTACAAAACCTCATGTCGCTTATTTTTTAGGAACTTCCTAACGCATCTTGGATAAGAGTTGGTTCATGTGAAATCACCTATTTATGAGGTTGCACGATCCATTCTTATATTTCCACCTTTGAATCCTACATTTCCAATGAAGTGGAAGGAAAATCATATCTCATTTAATAGTTATTTGAAATATTCATATTTCATTTGCTATTATAATGGGTTATCCCAAAATTTATGGAGAATCACCACGTAAGGAGGAGGATTAGTAGTTGGACATTACCTATTTTGGTTGTTGTTATAACATACACATTTTTAATTTATAATAAGCCATATAAAATAAACAAAAATACTTTCTTATTGGAAGGTATAACAAAGTTTGTTTTTAATATGCGATTTGTGGTTGCACATATTTGTTGGTTGTATATCTCAAAAAAAAATTATCTATTATTGACAGTATTTGTTATTACTTGAGATAGTATATATACAAGACTTTTTATGTAAGGGAGATATAAAAATTAAAAATATAAGCTTTTGTATGCAATTTTCCTATAGCATAATTTTCTGTAAACTTTATATTATTTATGCATGAATAAAGCACCCTTATTCTAATTGTAGCAAAGTAGAAAGTAATTTGTGCTCCATCACCAAGCATACTAAGGAGGCAGGATCCACTTCTCGGGATGGATGTTGATTTGTTTTAGATTAGAGCGTGTTTTATTTTACGTATGTTTCTCAAAAAAAATTATCTATTATTGACAGTATTTGTTATTACTTGAGATAGTATATATACAAGACTTTTTATGTAAGGGAGATATAAAAATTAAAAATATAAGCTTTTGTATGCAATTTTCCTATAGCAGAATTCTCTGTAAACTTTATATTATTTATGCATGAATAAAGCACCATTATTCTAATTGTAGCAAAGTAGAAAGTAATTTGTGCTCCATCACCAAGCATACTAAGGAGGCAGGATCCACTTCTCGGGATGGATGTTGATTTGTTTTAGATTAGAGTGTGTTTTATTTTACGTATGTTTTGATTTGATTTCTTATATAAAATTCTTATATTAGCTTACTTGTTTTAATTCATGTTATTGTAATTAATTATTGATTCATGTATTGTTTAAGATATAAGTGTGAATTCATATTTTTATGGTTTCTTATGCAATGTTAAATTCTAGATTAAATTTTATATTTTGTAATATTTTCTAGTTTTTAGAATAGTTTTCCTTTAGATTTAAATGTTCAATTCCTGCTATAGGAAGTGACAGTTTCTATTGCCAATTATGTTTTGATTTATTGTAGGTTTCAGCTTAGCTCCTATCGCCAGGAAGTGACAGTTCCTATCACCAATTTTTTTTGGTTTGTTGTAGGTTTCCTTCCACATGTTCTTAGTTGCATCCATCCCCACTTGGCATGCTATCTTCATCCCTTGAACATATAGCCACTATACCTTTCACGAGTTTACGACCCCAAATTGATATTTAAATGTGAGATAAACTAGGTCTTAATCATATCATTTGTACTTAATATTTTTACCATAGTTTCACCCAACATTTTTGGTGTTGTTGCTAGGGAAAGGTATTAAAGGTGTGAAATCATAGTAAGCCAAGTTAGGAACAATGTGCCTTTGGGAGTGTCTAATCAAGTGTCAACCTTGGCTAGTCTGGTACCATAGGTTTGCATTGTAGTAAATCATTTAGGTGCATTGTTTTTTTTTTAACTTTGCAAATAGGTTTTAGAAGTTAGATCTATTATTTATGTTATAATTTTTTGTTGTGATTAATTGATAAAGAAATGGAAATTTGAAGAAAAATGTTTAAAATGTTGCATTTTCAAGGTAGTCCAACATCAAATTTGAAAACAAGAATTTGTGGAGGAATTGTGTTAACCAAAGGTGATATTTTTTACATGCTCACTACCTCATGAATACAATTTAAATGATCTTGATCTTCCATTGTCACAGGGATGTCCAATTTTTATTTCTAAGTTTGAACAAGGGGATATAATTGATGAATTTTTAGAACAATGTGGTTTTTGAGAGTGACATATTCATTGTTTGTTGTTTTATTTGTCACAGACAAGGTGATAAGTGTATATGCACAAACAATAAAGAACACATGGTGAATGAAGTATTAGATTTTTGTGAGCCTCACCATGCTAAGGATGTAAGTGAAAAATTCTTCCTTGTAAGTGGTGAGCAATTTCAAACACCAAATCAAGGAGATCAAGGTATGGATTACTCTATTGAATTGGAAAGACAACATGTTTCCTCAAAACATAAGTTTCCACCTAGTAGGCACAATGAATATAATCATGCATTCTCACAACAACCTATATATCCATCTTATATTCTACCATCTCCATTATTCTCATTCTACTCATATCCACCTACTCTATATCCAATAAAACCTTTTCCGTTATCCTTATTCCATTCATTTCACCCATCATCCACCCCAACATATCCACCAATGGAAATTATAAGTCCTCATGAAAAATTACATAATAAGGTGGATCAAAAAACATATGATTATGTCATTTCAATTATCCTTTTAAATTCTCTTAATGTGCATGAAAATGATGATATGACTAAAAGATGTGATTTTTGTATAGAAGAATTAGAGGAACATATTGATCAATTCAAAAACCATCAATTTAGTTCTTCTTATCTACTTCTTGAATCATAGATTTTTGTGATATTTCACACACATAAGGAAATTGAGAATTCTGATTTCATCATTGAAAACATATGTATGCATATTGGAATTAATCATGCACCACAAGTTGATTTAATATATACCTTAATCATTCAAGTATTGTGTATGATACCAAATGATATCTTACAAGACCCACCCTTTAAAAATGTTTTAATATTCAAGTATATAGATCTTGGGAGGCGTATGATAAAAATGTGTATTCCTCACACACTTATTGATTTGGGTCCAATTGATTAAACAAAACTTGAAGGATTTGAATGCATTAATGACCAAATAACATGCGTTGCAAATGGATGTTTATTATTCTTCATTGTTGATTCTTTACATTATCTTGAGAGACTAAATACACTATGGATGATTCATTCATTTAACAAGAACCAAGGTATATATATATATATATATTTCTCATTCTTGGTTGTTGTATCTTAAGATGATCATTCATAAATAATAGGTGTTGAATTGCTTTCTTGATTCTTTGGATGGTTTGAATGCTCATGAGACAATAAGAAGAAATCCATGGAAATACAAAAACTCAAAGATATTCTTAATTTTTCTTGCTTAAAATTTTCTTGATGTTCTTATTACCTTGTAGAATGAAGTGAAGTTGGGGGAAATCCCTCTGATTCTATGGTTATTGGATAATTTCAAATAAAGCTTCATTAATCATTACATTGGTCCTTCTGGTAAACCTCCACATGTGGGATCTCAACCAGTTCAAGGTATGTGTTCTTGTGTTGATTTTCCTTGATATTATATATAAGAAAGCATTTTTAGTTATTTATCCATTTTATTATCATTATCAAGTATCTCTTCATATTAATAACTCTACCTATCATTTGCAAAAATAAATTGCCTACTTAATGGTAGAGTTATTGAATGAATGATTTTTTTTAACTATACTTGATGTGCTTGGTCTTAAGAATGTGGTTACAGCTCTCTTATTGTGAAGGATCTTGGGTGTATTGCAAATAATCACATGCCTTCCTAGACATGTCTCTATCTGCCTCTAGTTTTATGGACACATTGGTGACTATAATTGTTTTTTTACTCTACCACTTGGCCTTTGGTAATGAAGTTGTGTTATTTCATGCAATGGATACCTCATATTCTTATCAAGATAAGATAACATAGCTTTATGTGGTGTCATCATAGAGCAATATATCTTTTGAGAATTGTCCTTATTATCAGTAATTCTTTTAGCCAAGTGTGCATGTGCATGTTCCGAAGTTCTACAAGAAGATTCCATAATCAGTGGCATTAGATACATGGATCAAGATTGGTTTTGTGGTAAAATGGTTCTCCTACTCAGGTTATTCTTGGTCATCATTTCGAGTTCACTATATAATCTAGTTTCAATGGTGCCTTTTGTCAGGAGATGGAAAGAAATCAGGTTTTTGATGATATCACTCTTTGTCATCCATAGAAGGATTTTTTTTTTCCTTTGTTCATTCTATGCAATTATTCAAAAATGAAAAAAAATGAAAGAGAAAAAGAAAAAGAAAAAAAGCAATAAAAGATCCAACAATGAAAACCTTTGGGCATTGTTGGCCAGTTAATATCTGAAAACTAGTTTCTAGCGGATATTAACTAAAAAATAAACTCTTAATGTGAAAACTATTTTTACAAAGCCATTAAGCGGTAAGTGATTGAAATCTGGCTTGCCAGTGGTCACTTATCGTTATCAAAATTTGAAAAAAAAAAATGAGAAAAAAAAATTAATTAAAAAAATGAAAAAATGTAATAATTTAGTTGAGCTAACCATTTTTTTCTCAAGGACACCTAGTTACTTCTTTGGCTCTTTCTCTCTTGGTGTTTCTTGCATCTCCTATTGCTCATTGTGTGGTTGTACTTCAGTTTCTGGTGATCACCATGATTTTGATCACATATCTTAAGTACTACACATTCAGTTGAGATGCTATGAAAAATGGATCAAGCTCCCTTCAATGTGCTTTATATTGCTTCTCTCAGATGGTGACCTTTTCTCCAACATTCATTCTAGTCTGCATTTATTTTTCTTTCTCAGTTTGAGCTTCATAGTTGCCATGATATTTTGACTTCTGGACATTGGCATCCATAGACATGCATGTTGGTAAAATAATCAATTTTATTTTTCATTGTCTTATCTCTTAACTTTGTTAATATTTATTATATTATGTTGATCATTATGCAACACCCTCCCTATCATCTCCTTGTTTCCCATGGATGATCAACCTTTAAGTTGAGGGGAGGATTGTCATCCTATTATCTTCCATCCATTACCCTTAATAATTCCATCACACTATCCATTATATCCATCATACAACAGCTCCTATTTCACCCATTTAAACTCCTTTGTGCAAATTGAGATAAATTTCTCCTATATGCAACCTTGTGAACCATGATGCTATAAAAAAAATGTAAAGAAAAGAAAAAGAAAAGAGAAAAGAGAAACACCTTTTGTAAAATTTGAAAGAGATATCCCTATTGAAGAAGAAAAAAAATAAGAAATCTTTTCATGCGAAGAAAGGGATTTGTGTTTCTATATGAGTTATCATGGTTTAGACCATAAATCCAAGTACTTCCATTTAAAACGAAAGACCTCCTGATCATTATAATTGCATGAGGATGTGCAATATGTTAAGTTGGGGGGAATGATGAGAGCCATTTATGATCTATATTCATACCATCTTTTCACCATTTTATATACTATCATATTCATTTCCATATTCTATTCTATTCCATTTCATCCATATTTTTACCACCTTTTGTTGCATATGGTTAAATATATATAAGTAGTATTTAATAGAGTTTTGGGATTAAATTATGGGAATTATTTATTGATTATTTTTACTAATCAAAATGATTAATGTCATGATATATATAGTTTGCAACATTCTAATTCGTTGGTGCAAATCTTCTGGTTGTAGTCTAGAATTTTGTAGATCTTCCTATCACAGTCTAGAATTCTACAGAACCTCCTGTTGCTTATTTTTTAGGAACTTCCTGACACACCTTGGACAAGAGTTGGTTCCTATAAAATCACCTATTTATGAGGTTGCACAACCCATTCTTATATTTCCACCTTTGGATCCTACATTTCCAGCTAAGTGGAAGGAAAATCATATCTCATTTAATAGTTATTTGAAATATTCCTATTTCATTTGCTATTATAATGGGTTATCCCAAAATTTATGGAGAATCACCACATAAGGAGGAGGATTAGTAGCTGGACATTATCTATTTTGGTTTTTGTTATAACATACACATTTTTAATCTATAGTAAGCCATATAAAACAAACAAAAATACTTTCTTATTGGAAGGTATAACAAAGTTTGTTTTTAATATGTGATTTGTGGTTGCACATATTTGTTGGTTGTATATCTCAAAAAAAAATTATCTATTATTGATAGTATTTGTTATCACTTGAGATAGTATATATACAAGACTTTTTATGTAAGGGAGATATAAAAATTAAAAATATAAGCTTTTGTATGCAAATTTTCCTATAGCAAAATTCTTTGTAAACTTTATATTACTTATGCATGAATAAAGCGTCATTATTCTGATTGCAACAAAGTAGAAAGTAATTTGTGCTCCATCACCAAGCATACTGAGGAGGCGGGATCCACTTCTCGGGATGGCTGATGATTTGTTTTAGATTAGAGTGTGTTTTATTTTATGTATGTTTTGATTTGATTTCTTATGTAAAATTCTTATATTAGCTTACTTGTTTTAATTCATGTTATTGTAATTAATTATTGATTCATGTATTGTTTAAGATATAAGTGTGAATTCATATTTTTATGGTTTCTTATGCAATGTTAAATTCTAGATTAAATTTTATATTTTGTAATATTTTCTAGTTTTTAGAATAGTTTTCCTTTAGATTTAAACATTCAATTCCTACTATAGGAAGTGATAGTTCCTATCGCTAGTTATGTTTTGATTTATTGTAGGTTTCAACTTAGCTCCTGTCACTAGGAAGTGATAGTTCCTATCACCAATTTTGGTTTGGTTTATTGTAGGTTTCCTTCCACGTGTTCTCAGTTGCATCCATCCCCACTTGGCATGCTATCTTCATCCCTCGGGCATATAGCCACTATACCTATCACAAGTTTATGACCCCGGATCAATATTTAAATGTGAGATGAACTGGCTCTTAATCATATCATTTGTCCTTAATATTTGTACCATAGTTTCACCCTACAAGAGCAACAACAAGATTAGAATGTACCTAAGGTACATATGTTGAGTGTTAGTTCCCCTCATGTGGACTCGAAAAGTCAACATGATACAATTAAGATAAAGGATGTTTCTGATAACATGCTATAGAACATCAATCCCTTGACAAAGAATGATTTGAAGAGGATACTACAGGATTCTAATTTAGCTATTTAAATGTGCACTAATTCTGTATTAATCAGTATAGATGAAATTGACAAGGTATCAGTAGGGGAGAAATAGAACACTAACATATCTAGTGTACCCCTTTCATCTATAGAGACAAGAGGTCCAGAAGCACAATAGGTTGTCATCACTGACACACATGTTTCACTGCCCATTGTGGTATATCAAAGAAGGGACACAATGACATCAAATGTCAACACATTCATGCCAAATGCTTTAGTGCAAGCAATTTTGATAGTTGAGCAAGATGAGACACAAGTCCATATAGGTCAGGAAGGCAATCCTACACCCAACTTACAGATACAAGGTGAAGAAGACAAAACAGAGAAGGAGAAGGATAGTACTAAAGAGTCAGTTTTGACTATGAAACTAGAGGAAAAAGTAGTAATTCAAACATTAGTTACCCTACCAATCTTTGTGTCTCATATTCCTAGTCAAACTCTTCATAGGCTGAGTGTATATGCTACACCATTATAGTCATCAAGGCCTACTCCTGATACATCTAAGGTTGAAGAAGGAACATCTTATGGAGATGTCAACTTAGATGAGGTGATTGAACTTCAAGAGTTTGATCTAGCAACAATCACCATAAAGGAAATGAGCATATTGCAAGAAGTTGTAGCAAGGAAGAAGAACCAAGAGTTATTCAAAAGGGAGCACAAGAAAAGGAAAGTGCTATATGACATCAAAGACATATTTCTTGATGAATTTAGCCTCCCAACACCTAATGAGGATAAACCTATTATTGAACAACTGGTGAATATGGTTGATAAGATCAATGATGCAGACTTGGATACAAACACCAAACTTCTAGAATGGTCTAAGAAGAGGTTTCAAACAAAGGTTGATGAAAATATTTCTAGTGCCATTGCAGTAAGACAAATTGAGTTAGCAACCAAAATGGAAGATGTGAAGAAGGTGCTAGAGAATATCTTTTCTCTATACACAAAGCTGTGTGATGTGAATTTGTTCACACAAGAAGTACGGAGGCATGTTGACCAACTAGAAGGAGATCTGAACATTACAAGTAAAACCTTAAAATCATCTCCTAGTCAAAGTCAATCACATTTTCAAAGATTGGTATCTACTCAAGGTTGGCTAGCTAGATTACATGCACAAGATGCAAATATCTGGGCTACCTTGATAAGTATTCAAGCCATGTTGACCCCACACATGGAGGTGTTGCACAAGGAACTAGCCTTTGCAAAAACATTGATGAAGAAAGATTCTCATCTTTCTACTCATGAAGGCCTAGTAGACCTTGCTTCTAAGCTAGATGTTCAATTTCACTCTCTAGAGGTAGTGTGCAACAATTGGGATGCAACATCAGTCAAGATAATAATGGAGGTCCATAAAACATTTTTGGACAAATACACTATTCGTGTACTGCCCAGGACATAAGTGTCAAAAAAGGGGGATATTGAAGAAAAGGAGAGAATATCCAAAGGGGGAGTAAATGCAGAAATAGAGGATGACAACAATTTGACATATTTACTCAACAAAGAGTATTAGATTCAAATACAACACATAACAATCAGCTTAGAGGGAGTTATTAAGTTTTGAGGTATGACTAACAAGTCATAAGTTTTGCAAACTTTTGAAATTTTAAAATTTTGTATGTGAGCTAAGTAAAGTATATAGATTATCTAAGTTATGCTCATAAGTTAAAGTTATATATGCATGACAAAGTATTTTTGCCACTCATGTCAAAGGGGGAGATTGTTAATTCATATTGGTTTTGACATACGAGTGACTACACACTTAGTCATATTCATAAAGTACATGTTGAGTGAGTAGTGCATGCTAAGCATAAGCTGTCAGATAATGCATGCTGAGCATAATATACAGTATGTGTCAAGCAGACAGATAGTGTCGAGTCACTCCACTAATGAGCAAGTTAGTATATACCAAGTAATTTAGATGTCAAGTGAACAATGGATTTTGAGTCATTCAGAGGCTGAGTTACATCATTTAAGATACAATAGATGCTAAGCATTAGAGGCTTCAAGTGCTAAGTAAACAATTTTGGACATAGTTGTTTGTAATGGCACAAATTCCTATGTAAATCATTTTTGAGCTAACTTAAGGATTATTTTGCAATTATAGATGATAAGAATGAATCTATATTGAGAATACCTATGCAGTACATGCAACCAAACATATTAAGGGATGTTTTGAGTGAAAAAATGGGTCAATCACAATAGTTGATTCCTACCTAACCTTAGGTCACCTAGGTCTTCTTAAGGAGGGAAAACCCTAAAAGATTAGTATGGGGAAAGAGAGAAGTTTGCATGCATAGATAGAGCATTCATGGTGACTAAGGAGTTGTGATAGAGCAATGGATTACAGAATCAGTTAGACAGAAGAAGATAGAAGTGATAAATTTGATCAAAGAGGATCAAGTATACAATAGGAAAGAGGTGATCTGAAATCTAGCAGAAAGGTGCTAACTGAAGGATCAAGGTTGAAACATTCTATTAGGTGAATCAGTAAAAATCTCTTAACTGAGTAGTCCTAGCAGGCTTTTGTAAATCCTTTAACAAGGTGCTTACTTTATTGTAAGTTGAAGTCCTTTAACTAGGCACGCTTCTAACAAAGTGTTGAAGTCCTTTAATAGGTTAAGATTTAACAATCTATGTAAGCCTTTAATAGGGCAAACCTTTCATAGGGTAGATCATAGTTTATGATCAAACATTGTAAGCTTCATTGGATACACTTTACAACTATAGCAGTAAAGATTTTTGGGTGTCATCCCCACCCCAGTTTTACCTTCTCATTGGAGGGCTTTTGGGTAACCAAGTATCTTGTGTCATATATGTTGAATGTTATTTGTTTTCATGCTATGGATGAATATGCTTAGTTTGGTATTTCAGTTTACATGTAAATTGTGAGAAGGATGTGTGGCAAATGTTTTAATGGGTAAAGTTTTGAAGTGCTGATTTACCACCCCCCTCCCTCTTAGAGTTTACTTTCCCTATTGTATTTCCAACATCATGTAGTTAGAGGAAATGTAGCTATTTCTAAGTACCAAAAATCAATTGTAGCTCTATCTCATAAATACCTAGGATAAAGGTACACTAATATTATAGATACTAGGTATAAATCACTAAAGAAATGATAATGAGGTTAACTCAAGACAATGTAAAGAGTTATACATTGTATGATTGTTTTTAAAGGGTGCTAGCTCAATGGAAGAGCACCTGCTTTACAAGCAGAAGGATGATGGTTTGATTCCATCGTACCCTATTATGAATGAATATAATACACTAAATATGCTACTAAATATGTGACTAAATATGGGAGCAAATATACTACTAGATATGTGACTAAATCAACTATCAAATATATGACTAAATATGTGATTAAATATACTACTAAATATACCACTAAATCAATGATCAAAATTAGTGATCAAACAAATAACTAAAATTATTTAGTGGTGTATTTAGTAGTGTTATAAATGACTGGATATTAACTACTATTAGTCATGTGACCAAGTTTAGTCACATATATACAATTTTTAGTAGTTTCTTTAGTCACATATTATTATTTTTGTACTAGTTGGTTTAGGAATAGAACCCAAAATTCCTCTTGAGTGGCACTCACTCCTCCATCCTCCTAGCTCCAAAGTTGAGAGAAGAAGTCCACCACACCCTGATTGATCCTCTGAAACTGTGATGTCTTCTAATATGATTGTAGAAATATTATTAATGCTCCTCTTTGACCTAATAGAGCAGTGAAAGAACTTAGTGTTCTGATCCCCCTCTCTGAGCCAATTTTCACATTCATGTCATGTATTTTATTTTGTGAAAAATATTAAAATATTATTTACTTTTATAATTATAAAATTAGATGATTAGAATTTAATAGTATTAAAAAGTTATATTGGAAGTGGATTTAATAGTTTGCTAATAAAATTATTATTATTGTAGATAATGTATTTGAATGTATAAGCATTGATATTTTTATTTCATAAATAATGTTTGACATTGTTATTGCCAAGTACTATTGTTGCAACATTTTATGAATTTGAAGTATAAATTCATGATTAAAATAATTACTTTGAACAAATTACAAATCGTCATATTAGTACTTGTCGTAGGCATAGTACTATTATGACAAATTTTGGATTATATTCGTTAGCTAATGATTAAAAACAAACATTTTAACCAACTAAAAGTAAGTTATTTCCATTTTTAAATTTCTTTTATTATTCTAAATTTTACATGCAAGTTAATTAAGTTTTTTAACTTTTAAAAATATTTCTCTACATTGTGATTAGTTTTTAGACTTGAGGTATTATAGATGGATTTTCGGGAATTGCAAAATCTAATTTTTTTTCAAAAATTGACCATAGTAATGAAACAAAAGAAGAAAAGTTATTGTATTTTTTTAAAACTAATTATAACGTTTGTATTATAATTATAATAATTTTCTTATCTTAATTTTATTATTATAAATAATTTTTAATGTCAAACATTATATAATTGGTTTTTATTATTTATATTTTAATATTTAATATATGAAATTGTTGAAGTTGATGAAAGATCAACCCCACAACTCCCAAGAATCGCCTGCATGTAAGCACTTGTCACAAAAAGAGAGAAGCAAAAATTATGGAGGCTGGAATTCTCAGATCCATAGACGAGACATTCTTGATGAGCAAAAAGAGAAATTGCTATAATCAAAAGTGAATGAAAATCATTACAAAGAGATCAATCCTTATAAAAGGAGATCAAAACCCTAAAAGGTAACTTGATAATAATTAATAAAATAATTAATTATTATATGCCCAAATTTTAGCTTAAGTAAACTAGAGATAATAAGTGACTTAATAATTAAATCAATATGATTTAATTAATAAGAAAATACTTTATTACTCTAACACTCCCACTTAAGATAAACTTAGGGAGTAGCTAAAAACTTAGAAACTACTACTAAAAGTAAATTTGGATCCCAACAACAAGGCCTAACGAGGTACGCAAGCACAACCAAATCTTTGAAAAGAGGAGAAATAGAGAAAATCACATGGAAAAAGCCCTACTCCAAAAAGAGATGGAAATAATGCTGAAAGAACTAGTGAAGGACTGAAGAAGCCTCCAAACTGTGGAATGTGCCAAAAGATAGGAACAAAAGATGATCATGAAGAATGCCATTGAAGCAAGAAGCTACAAACACTATCAAATTGTTGATCTAGAGAATCTCCTCCGTATAGAACATGACCAAGTAGAGAAGACTAAGTTTGAAGAGCTTATCAATCGAAGATGGAAGGTATCGTCATGGCCTCCAAAAAGAGGAATGAAAGAATTTCTATATGGTAAATGATCCATCTCACTGAAATGCATAGGTATCCAGCCACTACAATCATCTAATACATAAGATCAAATACTAAATACATAGCTCACTCTATGAAAACAACAAAGAAATAGGACCAACATAACCCCCTTAAAATGTTCAGAGGCAAGACATGAACACTGAAACTAAATGCAATATCTCCTACAAAAAGAAGACCTAGGAACATCAAGAGTACAAAAGAAGTACAAACACCTATAATGGCACATGTCATTGACACATCAGTAGGCTAATGTCATGGAAGAAATACTCACTTGAAAAATGAAGATGACAAATATGACCAACATGAAATCCCAAAATACAATTTATAATGTAGTGCAAGTACAAAAAAATAAAAAGATGTGTAGGATCTTGAAATGCAATTAAGTGACACTTTATCTCAGTGCATTTGCAAAAAAACTACAAAAGGATGTCAACAAAGATCAAAATAGACATAAGACTAATACAATAGATAGAACAAACCATGATGAATCATCTAAAGCAACAAAATTGATCCTCAAACCTGAAACAACCAAGATATCCACCATAATACCAAAAAAATAGAATGTCTCAAGATATGTCTCACAGAGTACAAAATAGAACCTTTGACTTTGACTACATAAAATGACAACTAAACATCATTAGAAGTCCAAATAAACTGCACCATCATGATGGGCTTAGAATAAGCTTTTTGACGATATCTTATTTGTGAAAAAATAGAGTCTAGATGAGCAAGTTATAACCAAACAATCACAGGTGGGTCAAAAAAGAGTCAAAAGGGAAAAAAAAAAAAAATTTGCCTCAGGACCCATGCAAAATACCTCAGGAAGCATTCCCATCCATACCAAAAATTACATCGAGAAGCATGACAGTTCATACTAGTAAGTGTATCGAGAAGCATATAGGTTTCATACCAAAATCAGTTCAAAAAGTTTAACAATTCTATATCAAAATTGCCTCAAGAAGCGTGTTAGTTATGTACCAAAAACTATCTCAATTTTTGTGCCAAAAAATCTTGTTTTTTGTATCTGAAAACCTTGATTTCCATGCCAAAAAATCTTGATTTTCTATGGAAAAAATCTCAATTTTCATGCTAGAAAAGCTCAATTTTTGTGTGAAAAACCTTAATTTTTGTATTAGAAGACCTTGATTTTCATGTCAAAAAAATCTTGGTTTTGAGCTAGAATGCACAGATTGGCACCTCAAGAAATGTGCCCAATTTGGGAGCAACTGTTTCCAAATTGGATAAATTTTCAATGAAAAAAGGGGTTTTTGGGTGCTTTGAGCTCAATGATGAGGTCCGTTTGGGCTCAAAATGCACTGAAAAAAGGTGACCCCCAGATCCAATAAAAAAAAAATCTAAAAAATGAAACCCTCTGAAAGAAAGAAAAAAAAACATTGATTTGAAAGCCAAGCTAAATCTCTTATAAATAGAATAGGGGCATGAAGATTTGAACCTCTGATACCATGTTCGAGTTGATGAAAGATCAACCCCCACAACTTCCAAGAATCACTTGCATACAAGCACCTACCATAGAAAGAGAGAAGCAAAAACTATGGAGGCTAGAATTCCTAGATCCATAGATGAGACATTCTTGATGAGCAAAAAAAGAAATTGCTATAATCAAAAGTGAATGAATATTATCACAAAGAGATCAACCCTTATAAAAGGAGATTAAAACCCTAATAGGTAACTAACCTAGGTTGCATGATAAAGATTAATAAAAGAATTAATTATTATATGCCCAAAGTTAGGTTAAGTAAACTAGAGATAATAAGTGACTTAATAATTAAATCAATATGATTTAATTAATAAAAAAATACTTTATTACTCTAACAATTATGTTGGTTCTATTGCTTTCTTGGTTTGATGGAGTGAGCTATGTATTCAGTATTTGATCCTATGTACTAGGTGATTGTAGTGGCTGGATATTTATGCATTTCGGTGAGATGGATCATTTACCATATAGACATTCTTTCATTCCTATTTTTGGAGGCCATGACTATACCTTTAATCTTCAATTGATTAGCTCTTCAGATTTAGTCTTCTCTAACTAGTCATGTTCATAGTGTTTGATAGTGTTTGCAACTTCATGCTTTAGTGGTGTTCTTCATGATCTTCTTTTGTTCCTATCTTTTGGTACATTCCCTAGTTTGGAGGCTTCTTCAGTCCTTCACTAGTTCTTTGAGCATTATTTTCATCTCTTTTTGGAGTAGGGTTTTTTCCATGTGGTTTTCTCTATTTATCCCCTTTTTAGAGATTTGGTTGTGCTTGGATACCTCATCAAGCCTTGTTGTTGGGACCCAAGTTTACTTTCACTATTAGTTTCTAGGTTTTTAGCTACTCCCTAAGTTTATCTTAAGGGGGGTGTTAGAGTAATAAAGTATTTTCTTATTAATGAAATCCTTATTATCTCTAGTTTACTTAAGCTAAACTTTGGGCATATAATAATTAATTATTTTACTCATTAAGAATGTCTCATCTGTGGATCTGGGAATTCCACCTCCATAACTTTTTGGTTCTCTCTTCCTGTGACATGTGTTTGCATGCAGGTGATTCTTGAGAGCTGTGAGGTTGATCTTTCATCAACTTCAACAGAAATTATGTCAAATATATATAATTAAAGTTTAAAAGATTGAAAAATAACTTTACATAGAAATTAAAATCAAAAATTCTATTTTTGGTTCAACTTTAATATAACTATAAACTATATATTCAACCTACTCTAACCCAAAACTAAGTTTAAACATAAGTCTAATTTACATATAATCTTTTTTGGAAATATTCAACACTATGCTAGGTTACTGAGAGGCGAGGGGTGAATCAATAACCCCTAAAACTTTATCAAATTCAGCACTTTATGGTAATATACCAATTATCATGTATTGATCTAATTGCATGCATGAGAAACTGAAAACATAAAAGCATCCACAACACTTGAACACAATAATTTGGTGACCTAGAAACCTTCCAAATAGCCAAAGTAAAATTGGGGTGGGGATGATACCCACAAAACTTCAATACTACAACATAAAGTTGGCTTGTTAAGGCTTACAATGATCACTTCTTATGATCTTTCCTATTAGGAGCAATTAGGACTGCTAGGTCCGCCTTGTTAGAGGTTTTTACAAACACACAATAAAGTATGCACTCTGTTAAGAGATTTAAGAAAGACTATTAAGTCTACCTTGTGAAAGGATTTAGACCGATTCACCTGTTAGAATGAAATAATAGATCTCTAACTTAGAACTGAATTACTGATAGAGATTCCTTGAAGCATTGATCACCTCTTGTGATCAATATGTCACTGCTACTCTTTTTCTAATATGGCCTTCAATATATATACTTTATTTGCTACTTGATCACATTTGCATTCTTACACACTTATGTTCAGGAACTACATATTCACACACATTGGTATGATACAATACATTACATATATACCAATCCAATTTACATAATAAGAAAGTTGACCATTATACAAGTTAACACCAATATTACAAAGTTGGCCCATATGAAGACACTTAGGTTTTGAAGACTGACTTGGTGAAGTTCTAATACTTAGTGCCCACTATCATTACTCGACATCGTCATGCACTAGGTAGAAGTAGAAGCTCGGTCCATACTAATCACCTCAAAGTAGTCTCAAACTTGGTCTGCACTAGTGACTCGGTAGATATTGTGTAACCTGACATAAAATGAATCACTAGTGTACCATGACTTCACTTGATAAACATTATCTTCGCATATGGCTCAGTTAACACTAGCTTTGCATCACATGAACTGCTAGCTCGATAGAAACTACAAAGCTCGATAACCACTAGAGTGCTCGAGTAGAACTACTAGACTTCACACTGCTCGATTTTTCTTGTCTTGAACTGTTGCACTTCACACTAACTGAATTCCCTTGGTAACCACTAGAATGCTCGGTGGCCACTGGAATTAGTCTAGAAGACTCAGTAGCAACTATAGAGTTCGATGGCTATTGACTTATATGGCAAACACTGTAGATTGTTCAATAAGCTTGATAGCCATACAAAATCTAAATAAGTGTTGTCACTAATAACAAACTTGACTGATATGTCAACAATCTCCCCCTTTGGCATTAGTGACAAAAACACTTATTAGCCAAAACTTATATACATCACTATGTGATACTGGCTCGGTAGCGTATACTGTTTTGAGATTTTTTTAAATTTTTCTTTGTAAGTATATACAATATACTGTACAACATATCTACAAAATTCTCCTCTGCTATATACATATTTCTTTTTTTTGCATGATTCTCCCCCATACAATATACATAATGTCTCACTATACATAGTCTCTCCCCCTTTTTGACAAGAATGCCAAAGATTTACTCAAAACTTATTTACATGGAGACACCAAAATGAGATAGAAACTTATAATGTACCTTAAGAATAAGTGCTAGAGTTTTATCCCAATTCTTTTGTAAAATATTGCATGGATGTAGAGCAATTTGCACTTTTGCAAAGAGTTTTATCATGTGATTTGCAATAGAGAAGTTATTGTCATGGATCAAGGTTTTTGAGTAAACAATGTGTTTCTGCATTGTATCCAAGATAGGAAGAATCATATTCTAAATATCTATCAATGTAGACCAGATCCTTACTTCTTCTCTTAACAACTCTGCCTGTATGTTTGATAGAAATCTGATCTTCATATGATGTGTAGAGCTTGAACTAGAGTCAAGTTGCAATTTTTGTGTGCTGGCTTTCAGATCCTCATCAATCTTTGTCAATTTTCTCTTTATCTCTTTTTTGAACTCAGTAACATCACATAACTTCACAAAAAGTGATGTCACATTGGTGCAAGAGGTTTCAAGATTGGTCAAAATTGAGGAGAGCTCAACTTGATGGATAGCAATTTGCTGAGCAATGTACTCAAGCACTTTATTGTCAAATTTATTTTCTACTTTTGGACTGCCTCTGCTAATTGTAACAAAATAGGTTGAGAAGAATCTATCTCAATACCTATTGCCTTAGAGAAAATGTTCTTGGCATCATCTATAATTTTATATTCCTTGTCTCTTTCCTCTCTTAATTTCTTCTACTTTGCCTTCTTTTGGAGGAGTTCACCAACTATATGCATTTGATCCATAGTAAGATTATAAAAGTCCCATTTCAGAATTTATATTTCCTCATCTAGTTCTATATCCTCTTCTATCTCCTTGCCTCTAGTCAAAAATGTTTTACTCGATTGAGCCTTAGGTTCAACTATCCTTGTGCTTAATGCCTTTGTATTTGGGATGGAGACAATTGTAGATATACTAGGACTTGTTGTGAAAATTGATATGGTACTAACTGATGGAATACTAATAGGAATGCTTACTGAATCCAAAACTAAAGAAGTCATAAATGAAGTATCCATTACTGAAGTAGAAAAAATTGTAGTATTCAAAACTGAAGTACTTACTGTTGAAGAGCTCAAAATTGTAGAAGCCACTATATTCATAACTAATTACTACAACTCGAGAGTTGAACAAGAGGGAGGCTGCAGCTCGATAAATGAAGTGGTAGTCACTTCTATCAATGATATGCTAAGTTGTGTGGGGGTGAGGAGTGATTGGACGTTTGAAGTACCTATAGTTGTCACAATCAAACTTGTTGAAGTTGTCTGTAAGCTTGATATGGTTGCCAGTTTGCTTGGAGAGTGAGGAAGTGAGGCAATGACTGTGGCTGCTATCTTCATAGGGTCAATCTCTGCATCATCTTTTTTATCTTTCTCGATAGCTTCCTCCTCTTTATCTTCTTCAACTTCCTCATTGTCAAAATGTGTGGGCTTAGTGTAAGTTTCTTCTTCCTCATCATCACTGTCATCATCCTTAACATCTACTGGGAAGTCACTTTGTTTATGAAAATGATAAACATTCTTCCACATGTGTGTGGTATTCTTAACCACATGCTCTATATCCTTGATCAAAATTAAACAAGTATTAAATCTAAGAGTCATCTTGTCTTCATTTTTCTTCAAAGACTCTTTTACCTTAGCATCTGTCATGCTAGGTAGCAACTACCTTAGGGTTTGTGCATAAATGTCTTGTGTTGTTGCATTGTAAAGTCCCATCTTGGCTTAATTCTCTCTAATAATTCATTAGAGATTTGGGAGGCTATTTGATTTGGTGAATACTTCCATTTTCCCATTTTGGGTAACACAAGTTCTTCAACCTATTTCCGCTCTGCCTCTAACCTAGTTTCATACTTCAAGGATTTGAAGTTGGTTATACCTACACCTTCTTCCATTTGTTTCAATTTTTCTTGGAAGGTGGGAGAAGGTTTGCTAAAGACAATATCACTGCCTTTCTTCCTATACCTCCTTGTGAAGACTGTAGTGGATGGTTTAGGTCTTGGTGATGATCACTTTGCCTTTCTTCTTCACAAGTTCTTCTTCTTTTTCTAATTCCTCTTCATCCTCTACCTCTTCATCTATATTTTCTCCTTTGCCCTCGGTTAACATTAGAGGCGTGCTTGATTTTAGTTTTGCTATCCTCCTCTTACCTTTGTTAACCACTTGTGGGAGCTTTATCTTTAGTTATATCCTTGCCTTTGCCTCATCATATGTTACAAAGTGTGGTGACTTTGGATCAATAGGTTCATTAATCAGAGGTTCAATAATGTCTTTTACCTCATCAATATTTACCTCATAGGGAAGATTTTTTACCCATACAATTATGGGCTTTACTACCTGAATGTAGACTCTGTCATTGTCTACCATGAAATAAACATCGTCTCTGTAATCTTCTACCAGCTTCTTAGGTATTCTAAATCTATTATTCATTTTCTATTTGAATACTTCAAAGTAGTTGCCCATAATGCTAATAAAAATTTCTCCCATTTTTGCAATGTATTCATTAATCTGGTATAGTATAGGCACATCTTTTCTCCATATTGTCGTGCCTTTAGATGGGAAGAACTTCTAAACATAAAAGAACAAACAAATCAAAAGAGAGTGAAATTTGTAGGGGTTGTACTTGGAAGTCCAAATACTTTCCATGTTCTTGTTGAATTGTTTCAACAATAGATTTGCCAAGTCATAAGACAAATTGGTCTTCACAACTTTGTAAGCTAAGTCCACAATTTCACATGATACACTATTGAGGCTGTTTGAACTATATATCTTGTGAGCTATCACATGTATCCTAAATTTCAGTTCTGCATCAGTTACATTGTTGATTTTCATGCCTTACTATCCCACTTGGCTAGGGTTTTATTTTCTAACTCGACCTAACCTAGGGTTATGGTGGTTTTGGCTTTAGTGAGCATGGGGAGGCCAGTAATGCGATGAATCATTTTTCTTTTTTATTACAACTGGTTGCTCAAGCCATATCCAATTGTTATGCACCTAGCTTAGAATGTATCTAATCCACTTGATTTGAAAACCTTGGGGCATGTGAGGAATGTGTGTCAAACCTTTGTCTTCCAAATGTTTATGCTCAGGTTTGAGAACTCCATTAACACACAATTCACCTAGGGCATCATCCATTTCTAGGGTTCTAATTTATTAAATAGAACACTTGAAAAGATTTCAAATATCGTTAATAAGGAGTACCTTTGGTGGCATTTGCGATTGAGCTCCACTTGGTTCGAGGATTTTTGCAATCATGGGCACAAGTTTGAAGTTTTGCACTTTCTACTCAACTCCTCGAACCAACATCTTAGACCCTTTCTTCACTTTGTTGCTATTGCTTGATGTCATGATAAATTGGTAAATTATCAAAACCTTGAAAACCTTGCTACAAACTTGCTTGAAGTCACTTGATCGCATTGGAATTCTCTTTCTTCATAATAGCACTTAGATTTCATGGTGAAAAATGAATTTGATTTCATGTTTTTTTGTCAAAACTTTGTCATTAATGCTCGGTACAAAGGTAGATGGGTTGACATTATGCTTGACATTATGCTTGACAGGCTATCATCCACTATTCAATTGATTACTCGGTAAAGGTTTTGTGACTTGGTAAACATGTGTGACTTGTTACTCCCTACCTTACTCGGTAAAGTCTATGACCCAACTTTAGTTGGTAGAGAAGGTAACTCAATGATAAATGATAATGTTCTTCCTTAGTGATCCCTTTATATCTTGAATACTAATTTGGATCTTTCTCACCTTTCAATTGGAATTGTTTGAATGTGATCTTGATAGCACAGTTCCAATTCTCCTTTGAAAACCTAGTTGAAAATGGTGGACTCACCCACTTCTTGAGTGACATGATCATCATTACTTGAACTAGCATCCTCGGTAGATTTAGGAATCCATTATTGCTTCATCTTCTTTCAAATATTATCTACTTTTGTTTTGTTTTCATCTTCAACTCTACCTGAATTCATGCAATTCTTGGCTAGATGACCAAGTTTGGTACAAGTAAAACATCTTATGGTGGTATCTCTTTTCCTTGTGTGATGTTTAACACAATTCATACCAATGTTTCCAAATTCAACAGTAATGACATCTACACCAAGTGTTGTAGTCCCAACCGAATATTGCTTTCACAATTTGCTCTACTGGATTGAATAATTTAGTTCTACATTATAATGCCTTGTGACTTTGTTTCTTGCATTTGTGACACTTGCCCTCAAATTTTGGTTTCTCTTTGCATTCATTAATCTTGTGACCATGTTGACTACAATTGTAGCATTTTCCATTAAATTTTTCTTTACCATTACTCCAACATTTGTTTGATGTACGACCTATCTTACCATAGTGATTGCAAGTAGGTCTTTGATTCCTTTGAGCACCTTGTTTGAAGGATTCACCTTCTTATTTGTATCCAATTCCTACTTTACCCTTTTGTCTATAGATATTCTGCTCATTTAGTTGATTTAATTGATTCATGTCTACTTGGGATTTCATCATTCTCTCATTGATTTGTTTTTTAGTGTTTAGGTCATTTTTCAATCTTTCACTGATTTGCTTTTCAGATCTCAACTCATTTCTCATTCTTTCATTGATTTGTCTTTCCAAATTTAGATTATTTCATAAGCTTTCATTGATCTATCTTTGGCTCGTGATTTCCTCATTTACATTGGATATTTGGTCCATAAGATCTACATGCGAATGGATTGGTTTTGGATCTCATTTTTTCTTCCATCCATTTCTTCTTTCATCTTGTTCCTTTGTTCCAGGATTTCACATAGCCTCACTGACTGAATTTCTTGTTCTCTTTTCAACTTTCTTACTTCTTCTTGCAAGGAACCATTCTTCTCTAGGATTTCTTTGATTGCATCATTTGCTTCATCTGAACTGCTTGAAGGGAAAAAGTCTTCAATTCTTTCTTCAATGTACTGATGATCATTCATTTGATTTGCAAGCTCCTTCCTTCTTTTCAAGGATTGGGAAAGTTTCTCCTTAGCTTTCTTGAGTTGTGCAATAGCCATTTCTAGATCCAACATTGCATTGTCAATTGCCTTATCAAGTCTGAATATCTCCATATCCTTGATCTTTGCTCAAGCTGTTAAACTTTCTCCTAAGAAACACAAAGCTCTGATACCAATTGTTGGAAATATTCAAGACTATGCTAGGTTACTGAGAGGGGAGGGGTGAATCAGTAACCTCTAAAACTTTATCAAATTCAATACTTTATGGCAATATACTGATTATCATTTATTGATCTAATAGCATGCATGGGAAATTGAAAACATAAAAGCATCCACAACACTTGAACACAATAATTTGGTGACCCAACAACCTTCCAAATAGAAAGTAAAAATGTGGTGGGGATGATACCCACAAAACTTCAATACTGCAACATAAAGTTTGCCTCTTAAGGTTTACAATGATCACTTCTGATGATCTACCTTGTTAGGAGCAATTAGAACTGCTAGCTCCACCTTGTGAGAGGCTTTTAGAAACACACAATAAAGTATGCACTCTGTTAAGAGATTTAAGAAAGATTGTTAAGTTTACCTTATGAAAGGATTTAGACTGGTTCACCTATTAAAATGAAACAGTAGATCTTTGACTTACAACTAAATTGTTGATAGAGATTCCTTGAAGCACTGATCACCTTTTGTGATGGATACGTCTCTACTACTCTTTTTCTAATATGGCCTTCAATATATATATTTTATCTGTTGCTTGATCACATTCACATTCTTACACACTTATGTTCATGAACTACATATTCACACACGTTGGATATGATACAATACATTACATCCAAATTACATAATAACAAAGTCATCCATTATACAAGTTAACACCAATATTACAAAGTTAGCCCATATGAAGAAACTCAGGTTCTGAAGATTGACTTGGTGAAGTTCTGATACTCGGCACCCACTGTCATTATTTGGCATCATCATGCATTGGGTAGAAGTAGAAGCTCGATCCATACTAATCACCTTAAAGTAGTCTTGAACTTGGTTTGCACTGGTGACTTGGTAGATACTGTGCAACCTGACATAAACTGAATCACTAATTTACCATGACTTCACTTGATAAACACTATCTTCACATATGGCTCGGTTAACACTAGCTTTGTGTCACATGAACTGCTAGCTCGGTAGAAACTACAAAACTCAGTAACTATTGGAGTGCTCGAGTAGAACTGGTAGACTTCACACTACTTGATTTTGCTTGGTTTGAACTGTTGCACTTCACACTAACTGAATTCCTTTGGTAACCACTGGAATGCTTGGTGGCCACTGGAATTAGTCCAGGAGACTTAGTAGCAATTGGAGAATTCAGTCACTACTAACTTACATGGCAAACATTGTAGATTGTCAATGAGCTCAATAGCCATACAAAATTTGAATAAGTGTTGTCACTAATAACAAACTTGACTGATATCTCAACAAATCTTATGGTAATTGAGTTTTACAAATAATTATAACAATATGCTAAATAAAATTTAAAAATTATTTACTCTAAATTAAAAAAATTATATATTATTTCAATTTTAAAAAAAACTAATTGCCTAAGGCAAGTATTTGGCCACTATGTGACACTTGTTTATATTTTGTTATAATTTTTGTACTTTCTATAATATAAATATGTTCATTTTTTAGTTTTTTTTTTTTTAAAATTATTATTGTTTGTTAGATTAATTTGAACTTCATGGGGAATTCTCAAAGCATACACCATTTTATTACTTCTCCATAAGATCTAATTACTCCAAAACTAATAATTATTAGTTCCTTCCAAAGTCATTCTATTATCTATATCTATATCTAATTTTGCATGATTACATAAATCTCATTTTTGTTTGATAATATTGGATAATCCTAATTTTTCTAAGGGATCAAAATTAATTTTCAACCCAAAGAAATAGATTTTTGAGAAGTTAATGAAAACATTATGATATTGATAAAACCAACAATTCAAAATGCCTTACCAAAACTAATATTATACAATATAATTAATATTAATATTATATAATTATATAATATAATTTTATGTATATATATTTTTATTTTATAATATAAATTTAATATATAAATATATAAAACTAATAATATAGTTAATAATATATGAATATATTTGTTTATTATATAATTTTATAGATAAATTTAAATACGAAGTTTTTTTTTTTTGATTTTTTTGTTTTAATTAATTATTATTATTATTTGATCAGTAAATGGTCGAAGTCTTGTATTTATATTATATGAAATAAGAAATTATAGATTTCTCCATTCAAACAGGTACTGGTAGGAAGAAAATCTCCAATCTAGCGCGGGACCATAGTCCTATAATATACATATTTAAAAGGGGCATTCCCTAGTGAATATAAAAACTTAAATCATCAAATTATACAAAGTGTTGAATTTTTTTTATAACAGAGAAAGATCCCCTAAGAACTTGCAAGGGCAGGTTCCACCCATATTTACTTAAAGCCCAGTCAAGGAAAATTACTCTTTTGAGAATCTGCATCAAAAGAAATCGCTAACTTCTAACAAGGGGTTAGTAATTAGGATCATGTGAAAGGGAAAAGATGGAAGGGTTTATACCGACCATTATCCATAAAACTGTTAATAACATGCCTTATAGTAAATGATTATTATTCAGACCTAGTTTAATTTAATAACTCTTATGTAGGTGGGATTCTTACAATCCTTTAATTCCATACTCATTATTAAGCATTAGTGTGTTGAACATTAATAAGAATATTTCCTAATTACGACTAAGAATTAGCAAGGGGGTAAAAGAGAAGAGGGGAAAGAAGGGTGGAAAGCCTACTCAGGAGCATCCTCCACTTGATCAATCTAGTCTACTAGTATACTTACTATTATAGATTAATATATTTTCACTATAAGCTCCCTTATTTACTAACTGGTTTGCTATTCTGTTACCTTCCCAAAAAAATATGTTGAATTTGAATTTCTTCGAAGAGGTCTAGAAGTTTTAGAACTTCTTCCAATTTAGAATTTAAAACCTAGTTTGGGGTCTCCCTTTTTCTAATGGCATTTAGGACAATCTGTGAATCTCCTTCAATAATAAGTTTTGTAATTCTTAGGTTTAGACAAATTTGGAGACCTTCTTGGAGGGCTTCTAATTTTGCTCAGTTGTTTGTGGTGGAGCCTATAGATTTGGCCATTTTAGAGATCCAATTGCTAGAATCATTATTAATGATGCATCCAATTCTTGCAATCCTAGGGTTGCCTTTTGAAGCTCTATCAAAATTTAATTTTATCCAACCACTTTGGGGGGAGGGGGAGGGGGGGTGGGGTGCGGTATCCATCTACACTTGTCCCTGGCATCTTGATTCTTTTTTATTTACAAAAGCAGGGGATTAATTAGAAATTTCCAAAACTTTTTCATTAGACCATCCCAATCTGAGAAGGATCCTTCTTCTTTTGGGGTTTTCCTAAGGTGAGAATTTAGGGTTTTAACAATACAAGCCTCAATTTTGTTAGTAAGCTCAAATACAGACAAGTCCCAATCATGAAAAATTCTTCTATTTTTTTCTTTCCATACTTCCCATACAAGGATAGATGGACATATATTCTAGAGTTTACCATAGATACAACTGCTACTATCAGATGATCGACCCTTAAGAAGATCATCTAGATATTTTGGCAAAGGAGTGGTCCTACCCAGCATTTGTCAGAGCCATTCCCAACAATATTTTGTATATGAACAATTATATAAAAGATGATCAATATCTTCACTATCATGCTTACATAACACACATCTTGATGGGCCCTCAATGCCTATCTTTTTTAGGCTGTCAGTTGTTAGAATCCTTTTTTGGGAGGCAGTGCACAGAAAGAAGCCCGCTTTTGGTAGGAAAGAAGAGTCCCAAAAAAGTTTAAGGGGAAGAATAACTTCTTCCAACCTTTGTGATTGACTAATTATTCTATATCCATTTTTAACATTATATCTACCATCTTTTGATGCTACCCATATAAGTTTGTCTTTTCTAACTAATTGCTTTATTTTTCTTTATGAATGATATTTTCATAAACCTCTTTTACTATTGGTTCAAGGTCAATATTATCCAAAGTTTTCCATTCCCAACTTATGTTGCCATTAATATCTTTCTTAATTTAATAATTGTTAACCTTAAGCCCCCAAAGTTTGACTGATTAATCTTTAAGGATTATTGGGATACCTAAGCTATCTACTAGGGGGTGGCCATCCTAGGAGAGAGGTTCATCACCTTTACCAATGTCCCAAGTGAGATATTTACTAATCAGGGATCTTCTTTTTGCTATAAAATTTTAGCTTTTAGATCCTTTAGGTAAGTTCCTCATTCTAAACAAGGAGTAAGGATCGGTTGTATTTAGTTATTTGTTATATAAAAATTTTGACCATTTTTTTATCTCTTTCTAGGATTAGTCGCCAAGTCAGTTTGGCCCCTAAGGCTTCATTTTGCTAGCTTAAGTTTTTGATACCTAGACCCCCTAATTCCGTTGGTTTACATATGTTTTCCCATTTTATAAGTGCCAATTTTTTTTGTTCATCTATGTCATTCCATAAGAAACTTCTAAGTTTTGCTTCTAGCTTCTTATTAATAGTTTTAGTTAGAGGTAAGAAAGAGAGAGGATAGGTTGGGAGGGCAAATAAGACTGCTTTGATCTTTGTGACTTTACCAGCTTTTGTGAGCCATTTATCTTTCCAACCTCCTATCTTTTTATCCATTCTTTCAAGGATGTTATGCCATCCCTTGTTTGTTTTACTACCTTTTTCTAGCTCTATTCCTAAGTATTTACATGGGAATGTGCCTCTTTTATATCCCATAATATTACATATCTATTTTTCTATTTTAGGTTTGGTATTAATGATTTTATTTTATTTTTTGATTTTTGATTTTTAAGCATTCATTCTTTGTCTTGGTGCTTCCATGTACTGTTGAATAATAGACTTGAGGGTTAGGGCCTCTTTTATTGTACTTTCTCTTGGTAGAATGGTATCATCTGCATATCGTTGGTGAGTAATATTAGAGACATTTTTAGTTATAGTAATTCCTTTGATTCTGCCTTTAGTCTGAGCTTTGGTTATAGCTCTACCAAAGGCTTCTGCCATGATAATGTATAGGAAAGGTGATAGAGGGTCTCCTTGTCTTATACCTCTTGATGTGTCAAAGAAGTCTTCAGGAGTACCATTAATAATAATTGATATTTTAGTTGTTGAGATGCATTGATAGATAAGATTAATCCATTGGTGCGAGAATCTGAAGGCTTCTAAGGTTTTGCATAGAAACCTCCAATCAACCATGTCATATGCTTTTTGAATATCCAGTTTCATGAACATGCTTGTCATTTTATTCTTATTGACTGAATGCAACATTCCTTGAACAATAATAATCCTGCCTATAATCAATCTTCCTGGTACAAGACCCGTTTGTTCTTCTGAGATGAGCTAAGGGAGAATTAGTTTCAGTCAATTAGCTAAAATTTTGGATATGATTTTATAAATGGTGTTGCAAAGAGCTATAGGTCTGAAATCCCCCAGATTTTCAGGGCCATCTTTTTTGGGTATTAAGGTAAGAAAGTTATTATTGATTTATGATAGTAATGATCCACCATTTCTTGATGCTTCAATGGCTTTCTAAAGATCAATTTTGATAATATCCCAACATTTTTAGTAGAAGAAATCCTAAAATCCATCTAGACTTGGAGATTTGTCTGGGTTCATATTGAATATCATAATTCTAACTTCTTCCAGAGATATTGGTGTATTTAATACTTTATTATCTTCTGTAGTATCTTCTTTAGTGATAGCTTCTAACATTTTTTATTGAGCTATCATATTCAAACTACCAAAATTATTTAATAAATTATTGAAATGACCTACAAAAATCTTTGTTATGCTGTCTGGATTTTCAGTGTCAGTACTTATTGAGTCTTTGATTTTTATAATTTTTCTTTTAACTCTGTTATACAAAGTGTTATAATTTTTTTTTGTATTTCTACCTCCTTTTTCTAGCCATTTTTCTCTTGATTTTTGTCTTTAGAAGACTTCTTCCTTTGCTAGAATGGTTTCCTATGATCTGATGGACGGATCTAGACTAATTGCAGTATTGAATGCTTAAATAAAAACACAATTCAGCAGAAGTCTTAATTCATTTATACATAACTGAAATTATGCATTAAAACTAAAGAACTTAAGGTGAGAATCAGAACATAAGAGAGGAGAGAAAAAAAATGCAAACAAGTTTGATTTTGGAGTTCGCCACAAAACATGACTATGTCTCCGGGTCGGCTCCAATAGAGTACGACCGATCTGATTAATCTCCAAAAATCAGTTACAAAAATGCACCAACCATTCCTTTGAGCACTTCGGTAGCATAACAAAACTCCGATGTACAAGAATGGCTCAAAAAAAAAAAAACTCCTTACAAGACCTCTTTTCTTATCACCTAAAGGAAAAAAAAAACCTAAATTTTTACATCAAAAGTCTCTTCCAAATTATGAGTCCAACACTCCTTGCATACCCCCCTTTTATACAATAAAAGAAGCCAAAATTAGGCTTAACCAATTATTAAATGTATAACAAATAAGCCTTAATTAAACAAGGCTTGGCGGCTTTTGCTAGGTCATTTAAAATATACACCTAATATATTCCAAGTGTTGTTCATAGCGCACTGGCCGTTTTATATTTTGGGTACCACGTGGTCAGTGGTTCAAACCCCGCTGGCACCTCTTTCATAACCGAATTGGTGGCTAGCTCAAATTTAAATAAAAGTTTTGACATTTGCATAATAGATATTATGCGTGGCCCAATGGCCAAACCTTATTTTAGCAAAGGGTTGGTTAGGGGTTCGAATCTCATTCAAAACCTTTGTTTTTTTTTCTCTTTTGGTTTTAAATTGCCGCCATGTCATCATGATGATGTCATCAGGATTCAAAATGACATTTTTTTTACCTCCAAAATTCAAACAAACATAACTTTTACATATGAAGTCTGTTTTTGATGAAACAAACGCCATTGGAAAACTTGTGACGAGATCTTCATTTTAAAACCCATTGTTGACCACTTTCAAGATGGTCTAATTTTGCCTCTTATCGAGCCCTCTGGTCTGCCTATTGACCAAAACTTTGATCGAGTGTAACTTCTACATCCGAACTCCATTTTTGTCCGTTCAAGTCGCATTGGAATCAGGACATGGAGATCTTTTTGATGGTGCAAATTTTGGAGAGAAATAAGACACTTCAATTTTCACTGAAAATATCCACCGGATCATCCTATTTGGCTAGTAGTTCTTTTTCCAGAGAAAATTTCACATTATTCATTCCTTCTTTAATTACTTCTATGTTTAATTTTTTAAGCTTTCTTCATTGCCTATTTTTTCTTTAAATATATTGTTGGATTGTTATTTATTCCACTTAAATATATTTTCTTTAATCATTTTCATCTTGGAGACAAATATGTACATTTTGGAACCTTTAAAATTGCCTTGAGTCCACCATACTTTAATAAGCTGCATAAAAAAATATTATAAGAACTACATTTTTTCACATTTAACAGGATTTCTAAAAGGTTTTGTAGGTTCAATAAATTCAACTCTAACAGGGTATTGGTTTGATCCTACTATAAGTAGAATTGAGGATTGTATATCTTAAGCTAATTCTCTTTAGTTCTCCTTTAAGAAAGAATCTGTCCAGTTTCTTAGTGATAAATGAAAAATCTTTCCTTCTATTGTTTCATGTGCACTTACCATTATTAATAGGAATATCAAATAGGTTGTTAAGGTCTATCCATTTTTTAAAGTCCATAGATGCTTGGGAGATTTGTTGGATGCCTCTAAATTTTTCATCTATGTTCATGATAGTATTAAAATCTCCACCTATTAGAATGTGTTCATTGCTATGATTTTTAATAAATAGACTTATCTCTTCCCATAAATTTTTTTATCTATGTTATGGGTAGGTCCATAAATGTTTATTAAAATTAACTATAAGTTAGTCTTTGTACTTTTAATTTTGTCGCTCATCCACGAATTATTTGATTTTAATACATTTAGAGTTACTTTCCTAGGATTCCAAACCATACCTAATCCTCCTAGAGCTCCTCTAGATTCTTATAGGTTAATGTTCCAACTACCTAATTTCTTTTCTAGCTTAATTCCTTCTTCCTTACTTAGTTTTGTTTCTTGTAACATAATAATTTCATATTTGGATTGTTTTAAATTTTGCTTTAGTAAGCGTTTCTTGCTAGGAGCATTTAAACCCCTAGCATTTCAAGTAATAATCTTCATGTTGCCTTGGGAAGGTTCTTCCCCTTCCTTGGTTTGAGTAACTAACTGATCTTTTGTTGTTATTTCGCCTTCCCGTCTACTTCTCTAAGTTCTATAAGAGACTTCCTTACTTTTTAATCTTTCAGTCTGTCATATTTAGGGTATTTATCCCTTCTTGATTCATCAAAAAACCCAATTGCTCTATGTTCTCCTATGCATTTATCGCACTATTAGATAGTTTTCCTTCTTTCTCAACTTTTTCTTCTTTTTCTAATTCTTTCATTATCCATTCTGCAAGGATTGTCTAAGCTTCTATTTGTATATTATTTGCTAAATATGATATTCTCCATACTTTGTCCATATCTATACAATCTTTTTATCTTGTTATTGTTCTTGATTTGATTGTCTATAGAGCTTTACTTATCTTATCTTCTTCCTCAATGATTAAGATATCTCTTCTTAAATCATCAAAGGTGTAGTTATCTTCGCTTAGCTTCAGAACTTGTTGCATTAATTCATCTTTTTGTAAGTCATTGCTTTTATCGATACTGGCAAAGTTAAATACTTGGATTAATTCATCAATTAATAGTTCCAAGTTCTCTTTCTCTACCTCATCTAAATTGAACATTTCCAAATCATCATTCTTTGTTGGGTTGTTATTCAGAAAATCATGAAAACTTTGTGTTAAATTTCCTTTCATCTTACTTTGATCCTTCTCACTTGCATTATACTCACTAAGATTATTAATAGGAGAGTTGTATTATGGTTGGTGTTTTCCAAAATTTGGTGAACATATTTATTGCATCTCTTTTAGATTCTGTGGTCTCCTTCATAGACTCTTCTTTCTTTTGCAGCGAAGTTTCCATTATTTCCTTTAAACAGTTAGCATTTCTTCACTTTGGAGATTTCATCAAAGAAAAGAAGTTTGTTTTCTATTTCTTCAAGAGTACTATTGTTATTTACCAAGAGCTTTTTGTCATGAGACATAAATTCCTTCTCTGACAATTTTTCTTTCCCACTTAGTTCTTTTATTTTCTTTTCTTTCTATGCTTTCTTTTGTTTCTTGTTTAGCTCTGCATCCTTATGCTAGGAATATTATGTTTTGTTTTCTCTTCTTCTCTTCTAGCGATTTCTTTGGAACTTTGATCTTCACCAGTAAGAACAATTTTCATTTGTGAACTAGTGCCTTTACATTCTTTCATTTCTAACAACTGAGTAATTTCTTTACTGTTATCTAATATTGGAAACTTTTCCTTTTCTTTGCTTGGGGTTTCTTTTTTCCTTGCAGCTTGTAGTATCTCTATTTCTTTCTTCTGATCTTTCTTAGAGATTGGTGTGGTAATGTTTTTAATCTCTATAGTTGAAGTTATAAATGTTGTTTTTTCTTTTCCTATTTCACCATCCTCCAATTCTGAATCCATTTTTCCTATTGTATCCTGAATAGGCTCCAAAAGGTCTTTCTCATTTAAGAACTTCTCTTGATATTCCTTTTTGTTTCTTATATTCATCATAGGGAAGGTATCTTTAATATCCGATGTTGGTTGATGAGTTTTAAATGTAATCTTTCTCTCATTATTTAATATGATTATTCAAAGATTTTACCTTCAAATCTGTAGTAGTTTAAGTTATATATTGATATGTTTTTAATTAACTTAATAGGTTTGAATTCTGAATTTTTTATTTCGAAGTTGATCAATAATTTAATATCATTGCAGTATTTATAAGAACCATCCATTCCTATCAAATTTCTAATTGAAAAACCTATTTTCTTGAGAATCTCTACATACATCAGTTCAGGACATAGAGATTGAATGGAAATCCAGGTTGGTATGGGGAAGCTTAATTGTTCTTCCTTACAATCTGGAGTCCATTCAAAGAATTTAATAGCATAACTTTTAAAATAACAATTAGAGACAAAGAGGAGTTTTTTTTTAACATATTCATCACTGCAATGTATATATGCTTATCTATCAGAATGGTGAGATATACTCACTTGTTTTTTACAAACTTCCTTTAGCCAATTAATGAGATTGATCATCTCTTATTTTGGCCCATTCCAATATGTGAAAATATCAACATTCTAATAGTCCTGCCAGTGATCTTCGTTGTCCTAGATGATTAGGATTTGTTCCTTAGTTTTTTAAAGTTTAATATTGGAGTGAGTAGCTATGGGGGGTTGAAGGGAGGAATGTATAGGAAGTTTGGGGATAATATTCCTACGGTGAGGGGGGATATATGTGTTAGGAAGGTTATGAGGTGGTTTGAGGTTTGAATTCTCCTTCTTCGCAAGATGTGCTTAACGGGTATCAAGGGAAATCACAAGGGGTTCATATAGGAATCCTATCTACTGAGAGTACAAGGGTAATCTATGTTGAGATAATGGGTGTTGCACACATTGCATAATATTGTTATTTTATTATATTTTATTTTGTTATGTAATGTTGTACCTAGATGGACGTGCAACATGTAAAGATTCCCATGGAATATTCTTGATGAGTTGTATTGTAACATTGTGATATTATTTTATGTAATTATTTAATATTGGAGAAAAGAATTAAATGCCCAATATTAAATGTGGGGTCAGTGGGTTAGGTAGCACATGGTTTTAGCACATGGTTTATGTAATACCACTTGGTAGTCTTGTGGGACTTGCTACTATATAAGCAGCCACAAGGGTAGTTGTTGTAGTGAGAGTGACAAGGAGAAGACAAAAGGTAAGAGTCGAGCGGGACAAGGCTTGACAGGTTAGCCAAGGGAGCATTTGTGAAGGTTGAAAGCATGGCATGGGATGTGTGGATTCATGCTTGTTCACATAGTTTGCTCGGTTGTGGCTATGGCCATGAAGGCTTCCATGGTTGTATGGCAATGGTATTTTTGCTGAATAATACATAGTGATGGATGCTTTTAGAGGCTGGGTTTTTCCCTCAATGAGGGTTTCCCAGGGTATATCTTGTGTCACATTTTATGGGTATGTTGTCTATTCTCTTGCATGTGGATTTTAATTCCGTATTTATTTTAGATCTATTATGGGTTATGTGGAAATGGTTATATTCTTTATTGCCAAGTTTCCTTACAATCTATCTCGGTCTACATATTTAGTATGGTTAAAAAAGAGATTTTTTTTGTCTAAACTTGAAGCGGACTAGATAATATTAGGTCAAAAGCCTTTCCAAGCATAAGTGTAGACTAATTTGGGGAAATTGTCTATTTTAATGGTTTGAGGAATTGACAGAAGCTTACTTGCCTTTTTATGAGCCGAGGAGACCTGGAGCGAAGTGACCTAATTCGTTTCCAATTTAGCTCTGGCTATGTTATTCGCATTGTATTTTACCTATAACTGAAACCCTAACCTGTCTTTTGATTTCTCTGACATCTACTGAATGGTAGCACCTAGTTTTTTATTAATGATTTGATGTTTGTAATTCGCCTACGATATATTAGGATGCTCTAGTTCATTATGCTCAATTAGGGCCCAAAAGGGGTTTGTTGTCTTCACTGCATACTGTAAATTTGTAGAATGTATGAGTTTGAGGGATGAAGGCTCGATGCATTGTCTCCCATACTTGTTTGCTTCCCTACTAGGGCTTTGTGATTTTAAGTCTGCTCCAATTACCATTTTCACAAACCTTTCCATCCGCTTTTCCATTGCAATCAGAGTGCAGATCTGATTTGCGCTCGAGCTATGCTTTTCTCTGCCAATGACCAACCCCGTCATCAGATCTTCAGACTTGACATACAAAATCATGGACTTCTTGTCTATGTCTCTTAAATGTTACTTTTGTAGCTGCAGATGATCAGTTTGAAATTCGTCAAGCTCATGGGTATAAAGAAAGAAAATCTTTGGAATTGTTCGCTTGGATTTCTCAAAACTTATGATTCAACTAAAGTAGAGGAATTTCGATCCAAGTATGCCGACATAGAAATTTATGAATTGAAGAAATATTCTTCTTACATTGGGTCGATTTGCATAATTTGAAAAAAATGAATTGATCGAAGAGGAAGTGTTATGTGAGGCACAATCTAACCTTAAATGATGATTTTTGTAGCTGCCGTTTTGATTAATTATTATTGTTTATCAATATGTATATAATACTTTTGTAAAATGAAAAATCATAATTTTAACTTTTTAACTTTTTTATATTTATATAAAATATTTAATAAATCAATTTAATTTTTTTAAAAAATATTTTATTTATTAAATATAATTATTTTTATATTTATCTTAATCATTACATAATTATCAAGCTATATTTTGTTAAGAGTTTAAAAAATAACTTTTACAAATCCTCTTTATAAATATTATAGTGGCTTGCCACTTTTGCCTTAAAATTTTTTTTATAAATCCTTAATTTAAATAAAAATACATAATGGCTGGATAATCATAACCTAATTTATTATTTTTTAAAATTTATAGTTTAAAAGTGAATTTATAAAGAATCAATTATTATAAAATATATAATTATGATTTTTTTAAATCCGAAGCACCATAGATTATAGAAATAAATTAGAACAAATTACAAATATATATAATTATAACTATAATTATAAATTCAATTTAATAATTTAGATGTGATATGTACAAATTCATTAGAATAAAAAAGTTATATTCTAATTTAGCCAATAGGCTATATGTGTAAAATTACTTTTTTGGCTGAAAATTTGTCAGCCTTTGACCGAAAAACTATTAACACTTGTCGTTAATTATTTTTTAACTAGTTTTTATCTCACTCCAACTTTAACTCTTCTTTTTTTCCCTATTTATTTAATTTAATTAGCTATTATCTACACTGTTAACTCTTATTTTTCTTATTAGTTCCTGTCATAGGCAGGAATACTATTGCATTCATGCAGGTGCTTTTAATTTTTCCAATCAAACCAATCAAATCATAATATTTTACAAGTTCTATAGTCTACTCAAATGTTTGTTTTTTTAAAACTATTTTTGAAATGGAGAAAATGTTGTTTATTTCATGTCTTATTGGCTATGCTGAATTTAGGCAAGAGATTAATTATTTTTCTCAAAAGATAAATAGGATGAAAATAAATAGCAAATTGATATTTATGAATGAAAGTTATTGATATTTATGAACGAGAGATAACTATTACCTGAATATCTATGACATGTAGATTGTTGGATACCTGGATCACGTAACATTTTCCACCTATATTGCGTCGGTGCAGGTGATTAGAATGTTATCAATGCATGTTTGAAAGGATAGCCAATCAGTCAATCCTTTTAGTCGGTGCCATTTGCATACTTTCCATTGCACCTTCCCATTCTTCACATTTTTATTTTGTATATTTCGACTTATGTATTTTCTATAGTATACTTGCATAACTTTCATTATGGCTTCCATTCTTTACAGTTAACTTTCATTATGGCTTCCATTCTTTACAGTTTCGCTCTGTATATTTCGATATATGTAATTTTACAAGTATATTTGCATCCGCAGCTTCTCATTCTTTACAGCTTTATCCTGTATATTTATATTTCCATTTCCATTGTAGCTTTCCAGTCTTTACATTTTTTTGGTTTTGTATACTTCGATTTAGGTAACTGACACAATATTTGTGTACCTTTCATTACAGCTTCCCAGTCTTCACCAGAGATAGGAAGGCTTTCTTGGAGACGATTTGAATAGCCAAAAACCCCTCTTTACTGTAAGAAGGGCATCAATTTTACCAATGAATGAAAGCATCCAAGTATTCATGAGCTGCAGCTGCTTTTGGAAACCCTGCGTGGATTATGAAATCGAAGGCTCCTCACAGCGCTGCTGCACTATTTTCGCAAACGCACTCCGTATGACTGCTGCAGAGGTCAGTTAATTTCTCCTCTTTTTTTCCTTCGTCTGTACTGTATTTGTGACAATGAATTTTATTAAAAAATTTTGCTGATGAGGTGAAACACAAGTGCGGCAGCGAGGGGATTTTGCTTGGCAGAGAAGTTTTCACTCTAAGTATTGAGCGAGGCTTCGATCAAGCTTTCATTATGGGGCTGACTATCGTCTTTGAGCAGGTAAGCTGAACTTTAAGAAAATTTGAAGACTTGTTGTAGCTTTTATTTTGCCGTTAATGTTCATTATTCCATTTGGGCTTTCTGGCAAGCTTGCTATGGATGTGAGTTTAGATCCTTTAGAATAAAACTCTCTCTGTTTCTAAGTGAATATGCTGTACATTTCTTGCTTCTCCTAGGTGAATATGCTGTACATTTCTTGCTTCTCTAGGTTGACTGATTATTACTTAATGCCAGCTCTTCCTTCCCTACTCTACAACTACCACACATATGGCAGGAACTATGACGCTTCACGTTGCTTGTTTATTTCCATTTTAAACTCTTGTATTTAATTTATAAAATAATTTATCTATACTTTCAACTCTCTTTTTTCCCTATTTATTTAGAAAATTAATTAGTTGTTATCTCAACTTTTACTTCATGTTTTTTTAAAAAAAAATTTAAAATTTGATTTATAAAATTGATTGATGTGTTTAGTTTTTAAATAATAATCATATTCGCTAAACTCATTGACTCATGTTTAATGAGTAGTGATTTACAAGAATCTTATGATAATAAATATAACACTTACTAGTCATTGGTTCTAGGTGATGCTCACAGAGGTGAAGCACCGAGACTTCCCCTTTTTTATGATAATATTTTTTAGATTATAGCTTATTAGTATATAATAAATTAAATAAGTAAATATTATTTATTTGATTTATTACAAAATTAAATTTTATTTTACTTAAAATAAACACCTATTGGCTCATCATTTCAAGCACAAAAGCTTGCGATTGCTAGTTACATTTATTTTTAACTTGACAAAAAGGGTTTAAATATAATAGATAGTGTTATTGTACTTGTCGTAGGCAATACAATTGCTCCATTTTTTCAATTAATTTGCACCAATCATGAATGCTAATTTTTATATAATTGACATGTTTCTAATTTTTTTTTAATTTATTGATGAATTTTATATATTCTAAAAACTAATTTTTACCACTGTGATTGGTTGTTTTGATTTGTCTTATAGGACCCATTTGTTCGAAGATAGCTCCATAACTCATTTTCATCGGCACGATTTTATACATGAATTAATAAACTATATTCTGTTGACTAAAAATAATTAAAGATGTTAAGTATTTATTTAAAAAAAAAAATTATTCATGTAGTTTTTACAAATGCAATCATAATCTTTTAAATTTATTTTCATTGTAAGACATATTTGATTTTTTTATTTAACATTTATCCACCTTGAGTTTTAGAAACTGAATTTTATATTGAAACCAACTGAATCATAATTAATAAAAGAAAAATTATAGAATCATATATATTAATAAAAAATATTTTAACTCAAATTATTTTATTAAATTTATATACTATAGTTTTACTTAAACTATTTTAATTATATTTACCATAAATATACTATTATATTCAGTTTACTCAATGAATTAGTTTCCACCAATCACAAGTTATTATTAGTTTCTAATTCACTTATTCTATAATTTTTAAATTTATTTGTGCAATTTATATTTTATAAAAATATTTATTGCAAAAATTATTGGTTGAATTGCTTTAGTGTTATAGGACTCCTTTTTGCAGAGTTTATTTCCAAAATTTTTTAAGCCAAAATTTTCAGAATGCATTAAAATAAATACTTTTTAACTTTTAAAACAAATATTAGTTAATTTTTTGAAAAAGGTTTCAAGGTTAGCAATATTGATAGAGATTAGAGAGTTGGACCTCCACTTCGAATCAAATGTGAAATAGTCATATATTTAATTTGTACATACTATTTTTTATTTAAAATATTTCAATTTTTAATTATCATTTTAAACTTTTGAATGTTTAAATTTCAAAATTAATTTTTACTTGTATGTGATAGATTTTAAGCATATTAATTACATTTAAAAATATTTCATTTTTACAGTCTCATTTCTCCTAATCTTAATTGGTTGATGATATATTTAATTTATAAATGATTATTAAAAATGTTAAAACTAACTAATTTATATTATAAATGATAATAATTTCATTAGTGGACAAATAGAAAGTATGAAATGAACATTGATATAGTTTTGATATGTATAGTCACTTTTTAACAATATCATTAAATAAAATATGATTTGTTTATCTCAATATTCACTAATTTGTTAAAATTGTTCACTATATTTTAACCTCTATCTAATAAGAATATTTGCAAGACATTAATATATCTATACTATTTCTAAAGGAATATATTTTAGTTAATTTGTTAATTATCAATAGTCATCCTCACATTTTATAATTCAATTGACACATCATTATTTTAAATCAATTCAAATATATAGAATAAGATTTAAAATTTAATTTAATTTAATTATTATTATTAACAACTATATGAATTAAATTAATTGTAACTAGTCTAATTTTTTAATAATAATAATTTTAACAATACTTTAATCATTTTTAATATCTTAAATTTTATTGGATCAAACAAAACTAAAATTATATTATAAATTATTTAGTCAATAGGCCATTTATGGAAACTTTGTTCCCAAAAATTGAAATTTTGATAGAAAAATTGTTAGTTGGTCGAAAAAGTTGTAAAATTTGTCAATTTGACTGGAAAATTGTAAATCATTCTCATTAATTATTTACCAGCCAGTTTTGATCTCACTCCACTTTTAACTCTTGTTTTGATATTTATTAGTTGTTATACTTTTAATTATTGTTTTTTTTTTTCTATTTATTTGAAAAATTAATTACTTGTTATCTCCAATTAGCCCATGTTGTGAACTCTATTTATTTTACTTTTGATTTTTAAAATTGATTTAGATTTTAGTTTTTAAATTGTTTTAATTTATTATTTATATTAGTTTAGTTCTTTAAATTTTAATTTTTAGTTTCTATAATTTATTTAGTCAATAGAATATTTGTTAGAGACGTTGCTATTTTTTAATATTTCTCTAATTAAATTTTCATAATAGATTTTTTGATGGGGTTTTTAAAATAATTTTCTTTTTTCATATTTGATAAATTGGATTTAAATAAATAATATTTATTAATCTATTTAAAATATTCTAGTAAATATTATTTAATTTAAATTAAAAATTATTAATAATCTAATTCACATAAGATTATATCTTTAAATTTTTTTATATTATCAGCACCTATCGGCTTATTGTTAAAATAGACATAAGTAAATAAAAATCTATAACATTTTATTTCACTGTCATTTCTAACATCTCCAACTAAATGTTAAAAAGAGGGCGATTAATAATTTTTATTGCATGTATCTACTCTTCAATCTGCTTAATCCAATATTAATTCACTACAATTATCTACTAACAATATTAATTCACTACAGTTATCCTACTAGTAAATATTTACTATTATATCTATATTTTAGTCTACTATATTACAAAATTAACAATCTATTAATTCAAATAATCTTATTACTATTCACGACGTGACACTTGTTTATTATAAAACTTAACTTCTTGATAGTTGCCATTTCTTTTTTAAATTTTTTTTCAAAACTCAAAAGTTTTAACAAGCCACAAATTTTTATACTTTGGTATATAATAAAAAACTTACCTATTAATATTTTAAATTATTGAATATAATTTATAAATATTAATTACAATTATATATTGAATCTATATAATTATAGTAGCCAATAGGTTATTTATGGGAACTTTGTTCTTAGAAATTGAATTTTTGACAGAAAAATTGTACCTGAAAATTGTAAATCCTTCCCGTTAGTTATTAACTTGTCAGTTTTTTTAAAAAATCTCACTCCACTTTTAACTATTGGTTTTTAATTTAACTTAAAAAAATAATTATTTGTGATCTCCACATTAGTTTACATGATCTCTATTTATTTAACTTTTCATTTTTAAAATTGATTTAGATTTTAATTTTTAAATTATTTTAATTTAATTTTTATATCAGTTTAATTTTTCTTTAAATATTAATTTTTAGTTTCTATAATTTATTTAGTCAATAGGGCAAGAGTCTACAACACACTGGTAAATTGCAAGCCTCTCATCAGAGAGGTCTTGGGTTTGAATCTACCCATGCTTCATAATAATAATTAATATTAATATTAATTATAAATAACTTAGGCTTCGGTCGTTTACTTATAAAAAAAAAAAATTATTTAGTCAATAAAATATTTGTTAGAGATGTTGCTATTTTTCATATTGATTTCTTTTATTTCTCTTATTAATTTTTTATAATAGATTTTTCGATGAGATTTTTTTAAATGATTATTTTCTTAATATATGATCAATTGATTTTAAATAAATAATATTTATTAATCTATTTAAAAGGTTTTAGTAAATCTTATGTTATTTAAATTGAAAATTATTAATAATCTAATTTGTTTACTAAGATTATATTTTAAATCTTCACTTTTAACTATTATTTTTCTTTTTCTATTTAAAAGAGTTTAGTAGATATTATGTTATTTTAAATTAAAAATATTAGCAATCTAATTTGTTCACACAGGATTATATTTTAAAAATAATTTTATTATCGAGCACCTATTCATTGTAAGCACAAAAGCATGCATCTTACTTAATATTATATTGTATATTATAAATATTAAGTATTTAAAATTAAAATGATACTTATTATTATTTATTGATAAATAGTTTTAAATATAATTTTGTTATCATATATTTTATAATATAAATATCTACTATTATTTAAATTAATATAAGACAAATTATTTATTTTATTTAAAAAATATAATTCAATATTATTTTTAAAATGGGCATTAAACAAAACCTAAGAATTATTTTGTAACATTATGTAGACATTCTTCATTTAAACATTAAAATATATTTATCATACTTTGTTTTCTTAAACATTAAAGTTAATTCTCGGCTTCATCCCCTCATTAGTTATTTCAATTTTCTTAGGGTGTGGTCCCACGAGAGGGGCTGGAGGATCTATTTTTGTGGAGTGGGTGGTCCTATGAAATCAAAAACAAGTTTGCTATGGGATTAGTTCGAATCTTTTCCTCAAATGTAGCAACCCCTACTTTTTAGGATGCAAATTTAAGTGGGTGCAAAAGATGAGGACTAGAAATTGCCCCATTAGCTTAGGATTTTCTTGTGCCACTTGTCAATCATATGTCAATTTTCAATTTTTATCAATAAATTTTTTGAACATATTTATTTATTTAGTAAGTAAATTGAATATGTTAAAATAAAATGAAAATCACGAGACCACCTGCTACCATAAATTATGGGGCTTAAATTTTTTAAGAATAATTCCAATACAAAATTCATAAGACCTCCCTCTTTAAATTAATCATAAAAAATCTCTAGAACCCCGTTGAATTTTTTTAGGAAGCCCCCTCCATAGGACTGCAACTTTATATGTATATGAATCTACGTTTTCTCCTTTAACTAACTATTGCCCTTGATTTTAATATGTAAACATTATATTTATATTTAGGATGTTATAAAAAATTGTGCTCAGTATTATTAGAAGTACCGCGGATCCAGGTTTAATTACTATCGCACCAGTGCAGATTTTAGCGGTAGATATTTTTGTTATGATGACGCTAAAGGGAAATCTAAATTTTCTGAAGATATAGAGAAACTTAGTGCTTGCTGTTTTATGTTACTTAAAAAGAAACCCTTCGCCTTCGTTAAATCATATCCGTCCGCTACCGAATAGCTTCTTGCATAAATCAATCTTCGCAAAGCCAGAGGCAGTCTTTGAAAAGCCCGCCAGAAGTTGAAATTCTTTATATATGTCGGTAGAATTGGTATAAACAGTAAAAACCCAATCAATTTTTGCCTCAATCAAAAAAATATCTGCATCTCCGTCAGTCTCTGGAGCACAAATGGTGTGTTTGGTTTTTTCTCAAAAGCTCTTTTGGGCAATGATAGTTTTTGATGAAATTTTAGAGGAGAGCACTGATATTTCCCAAATTTTAAGTTTTGTCGCACTAGGCATACTAAGCGTTTTTTCCTTGGAAGATTTGACTGTAGAGAAATTTAAATCTTTGTAAAACGTTCTGATTAACATGGAGCTGAAACATTGCAGGACGATGACGAGGATGGATATGAGCCCCTTTTTGACTATAAGCAGATTCAACAGACCATAAGTACAGATGATGGTAGGTATTAGATTATTTGTCATTAATAAGTTACGGGCCTCTTTCATTTTGTATAGGAAAGTTGATTTTTTTCTGTTTCAGATCACGATTCCTCGGAAAATTAGTATTACTTTTACATATGGGTATACATGCCTAGATATACATGATATATGATAAATATTGAGAAATTGGGTTAAAGTTTACCCTACAATACTTAGTGGTGAAATCGGATTTAATATGATGTAATAAATCAATAATCAGCAAAAAATAATTATCATATACACAAAATGAGGTCGACCACTAATTAATTTATTTGGCAATTTTTTTAATGTAAAATAATCCATCACCATAAGCAGTAATCTCAAATGCAACAATACATAATATACCCAACTTCCCTTTCTATAGATATATCCTCATCCCTCCAACATAACTTTGTTTTGAACTGTAACGTACGATAATATGATTACCGTCCATCCATTTGTGTTTATTTATAGGCACATCACTATAGGAAACCACGAAGTAGTTTTACAAAAATGGCATAAACCCATGTGCTGACTAATTTTGTTGAAGAAGGATCTGCAAAATTATGCACTAGTGTGCTGTCCACGAGGGACGTAAACTATGCCAAAGTGCAACACATTCATAAGACATGTCAAATGTCCCTTATAATCAATATTGTCAAGTGTTGGAAGGATATTCTGTTTAATATGTATCATTAGGCCTATTCCTTGATCTTTGAAGATACATATATGAAATATTATTTACAAACATCTAATCCTAGCTAACATTCCGAATAGAACAATGTTTACACATACATTCAACATAATTGGTACTCATAGCCTTTCTTTTTTGATCTGTATAAGTGATTACATATTGACTCTCAAAAATATATAGCTTTTGAAAAGGTGGCTTAAACCACTGATGTGCACATCATGAACCTTTCACTTTTAACTCCACTTGTACAAAGAAGACCTAACTATGACAAATATCACAAGCATCCTATTTACAACAAAATATAAAGTTTGTGCAATTTGAAGTTTAAACGAAAGAGCCACACTAGACTTAATTTGACTATAATTTTTTCATATGCTACTCTTCCCAGCAATTGCCCTTAGTAAACTGCCATTTCTTTTTCCTGTATCTGCTCATTGGTGGCCCTGGCTCTCCTTTTCTTCTCCCATTCCTGTTGGTAGTCTTTGATGAATTGCCAATCCAACTGGGCTTGTGACCTGTCTTTTTTATTCAAAGATGCTTTCCACAACAAGAATGGATATAGTGGCAGGATGAACTCAGTGACATGAAGCCAGTCACTACCTCTCTGGTTTTAAAGCTCTCCCTTGGAATAGAAATTGCGATGAATGCCCCTAAACTGCACAACATTCTTCTCTTACACATTAAACGCCAGAAATACCTTGGGAAGACCCTTCGAGAATGAAGGGAAAAACTCAGCCACACAACAAAAGATTATTTTATTGATAATAAACTTCAAGTGTACAATGCCTATCGCTTTATATGATATATATAACTTAAAGAGAGACTCTTCATATTCTAATCAAAGGTTCCTTCAATTTCCTAAACATAACTCTTTATTACAAATACAACTCTTTGTATTCCCATGCCTTAACGCATGTTGAAAGACACTTGTCTTTATTTGTTAGTACAATTAAATCATAAGAGTCCTTTTCGGTTGAAGGTGACCATAACTTTAATAACGTCCATATTTCTAGAGATAAAGATCTCTATCGCAGCTACAAACTCCAACACTCCCTCTTAGCCAGAGAGAGATCTTTGCTGAATTGTCACACAAAGCTGCAACCAAAATGTCAATGATAAAATCTAATAACATAGATCCTATAAAATTTCATGGAATCACTCAACATGAAAGTCTGTAACAATTACTCATAATCATGGAATCATCTAACATGAAGGATTTGTAATAATCCTTGTGAAGCCTTTTATCGCAGATTCTCTCCACTTGTACTGTCATGGAATCACTCAACATGACATTTGACTCCCATCACAGATTCTCTCCACGTGATGTTATCATGGATTCTCTCCACATAATATACACTCCCATAGTGAAAGAGTTATCATAGTTGATTATCAGAACCTTATTTATTCATGCAAGAATAGAAATAGGCATCACAAAAACAAGAGTTAGTTCCATTTAAGTCTCAAATTCTGCAAATACCACAAATATTATAAGCATATATGAGAATGTAGGTGTAATATTCCCACCCTTAATCTAGTTGAAGAAATTGAATTTATACTCGTGGAATGTTAACAAATAGTTGGTGTATGAACTGAACACTGAACGTGTTAATACTACAACAATATTCTTTCTAAGATTATTATTCTAACATTTTAAAACAAAGGTTATTCAACACATCAACTTACTATCTCTAGAAATTGCATTGTTATAAGTAATTCAAGCTCAACAATAACATACAGTATTAATCCAATGTGCAGTAGAAACAATGGAGTTAACCTTTCACTCACAACATAATTTATCGCCAACACTAGACAATACAGTATACTGACCCAGTTTCGCCACAATAGAATGCCGTTGTAGATGTTCAGTTACACGGGCTATCGTTACATGAGGTCTAATCCGTCACCTTGGAGTGGACTGTCACTGTCCAATGTTGTAATGCTAGTTCCAACCGAACTGCCACTGCTCTGGTTACTATCCCACAGTGGTCCCTGTGATATGATACGAAAGCACCACTATATGATGAGCAAGCGTCAGGGGAGTATGGAGACTCTGTCGTAAGCTCTGGGCCTGGGAATGTCCTCCGCTTGCTAACTCCTTCTCATGCCTTGTTAGATAAAATCGTGTATCCTTATTGGTGGTCATACGGGTGTATGTCAGTCCATCCTTGTTGCCAACTCCTACTTCCAACGAACACTTCTGCACTACCCAACTTCACCCGCAACTTCAACCACCACACTCAATGCCGAGCTCCTTCCTAACTACGTAGAGTAGATGATAGCCGACCAAACTGAAGCTTTCCATGCTATCATTCTACAACTGATATTATGTAGTCTAGTTGATAGTTCCTACTGTTGTAGTACTTGTCTATCGTTTGTAGGTTTGCTCTCCTTCCTTGATTACTCCAACGGCTTCCCACTTTGCAAACGAAGAGGTATCCAATGTCTAGGTAGACCTGATCCAAAATAACATATCGCTCTTCCAATATCTTTGCCAACCTGTAAGTAATCTCTAAGAGTAGCTGGGGTTGCATCCAACTTCTCTTACTATTTTAAGGGGTTTCGTCCTTAAAAACTACCAGTCACATTTAAGTAACCTTTTTTGTCATTTGAACAACATCAGAATTCATGATGTAAATCCCAATGCAGATACTTGCTTTTGTAACCTTGATGTGACGGAAGATGCGAACAACTAGGCAATGTGGGACAAAAGCCTATTTTGTCTTTTAGTCACTTAAGTCATTTTTGTCATAAAATGACTTTAGATGATAAAGCACTTTATAAATCAACTTAATAAAATAAAGTGACTTAAACTTAGGAGTTCCCACTTAACTATCTCTCCCAATGAAACCAAAAAGACTCCTGTGACTGGCTGTCCTCCTCAAAATAAATGCCGTTAGCCTATCCGGATGGAAAGATAGACCAACAAGGTGCCATTAGGTATAGTGCGGAGAAGGGGACATTATAGCAGGGGATTGCATAAGCACTCCCTCTTAATTATGAAGCCTTCCCTAAAGCTAAAATCTCCCTCTAAAGCTCAACATCTCCCTCTGGAGTTATAATCCTTGTCTTGTTGCATTTGCAACAAAGAGAGATTATTGATAATCAATTACTGATATAGCAACAACCAATAAAAATGAAAAATCTATTTGATGTTTATCTTTTCGGATTAAAAGTTTTACTTTACGTGTAAGAGGTTTGTAACCAAGAAACTCTGGGTCCCATTTCAAGTACAAGAGATAAGATTTCCATCGCTTGATTGGATGCCAACTCCATCTACATGTCTTGTTCCTCTCCTGAAGTTATAATCATATTGACAACATTCCACTTGTAAGCATTCACGAAGGTCATGTGACATAGACAACATAGCATGTTTTGCACGGACATCTATATTTTCAAATCACCACTTTTGGCAAGAACCTCCTGACAAGCAAGGATAACAACATTCTCGAACTCTGCAAGCGATCATCCTCAACCTTCTTTTAAAGATTATCCATGATCATTTAGATTCATATTTAGAGTGCGATGAGTGGAATGAGCCAAGATGAGCGTAACTAAATCAATGTGATGCTTGACAACGACACTTCTAGAATAGACAATGAAATCAATAAAATTGACAACACATCCATTTTCTCATGATGTGTAACACACATGGATTCCAAGAAGTAGCGAAATTGAAGATAAACTGTAAACATTTACTACTCGTGCAAATCCTAGATTTCCAATATTTGCTTCTTTGACATTCAATCATTATGAACATTGATCTCCAGCTCGATGATGCTTTCAAAAATTTCACCGTTCCTATGCCAAGATCACTCTAGATATTTCCTTTTTCGTTAAATTCCTCTCTAACACCCATTCTGCACATGCCCAATGCTCTCTCTTTTCTTCGTTGCCTTGTTCAACATCCTACTTATTTAACCTCCCAGACAATACATGATATGAGCGAATAATCATACAAGACATTGATGATGCCTCTTTCCTCGATGTTTGAAACAACGGGAGCTTCTATGGGTTTGAATGAGATCATAGTCAAGATTTTCAGCATGCTGACTCAACATCATGTACTGCATGAAGAGTTAAGAGCTCCTATGTGTAATTGATATTGCCAACATAACAACTCCTGATAGGTCAACAACATAAAGAGAGGGAGCCTCTTGAGTCGACGAAAGAAAAGAACTTCTCCACTATTGTTCATTGAATCCAGCAAAATGAAAGATATCAAGCATGCAATAGGTGAAATGAATTTGAGGGAGCCTCTTGAGGAGTTTCTTAAAAATCTTGACGCCTCTTAAATATGTGCACAAGCGACCTGGTGATAATTTGCACACTCTGCATATTTTTGGTTCTTGTAAGGATACGACAATATTTGAAAGCATATAAAAAATTTGGATCAGTCTCCAACAAAACTGTTTTTGTACTGATTATCTCCTCCCGATAATGTGAACATTCCAGTAGAAAGCAAAAATTGTCTTCCGAAACATAAGCCATGACCAAAATAAAACAAATGTACATACCTCCAATATCGAAGTGAATCATAGACAACAGCGATTGCAAACATAACAACAAATAACTACGAATTGACACAAAGAGGAAATGACACGGTATCAAATAACCCTGATGCTAAATAATGATGACGTTAAGGAGTACGATACCAAAAAGACGTGAAACCTCTGCTTAAGTTGGTGAATATCTCCAAGCCATTACAAGTTGCACAAGTGTGGTTGTCGGACAACACATCATACAATCGAACTCAAGAACCCATATGAACAGAGCGATTCATGTCTCTCGTCTAAACCTCCATATCCAAAATGCTCAGATACTCGATATTGTAACAAGAAAACATCCTTATAAATTGTTATGAAATGAGGCTCTGACACCATGTTGGAATTTGAGCCTAGAAAAATAAGATGATAAACAACAATAAGAAAGAGCCAAAACCGCAACAGTAAACACCAGAAATACCCTAGGAAAACCCTTCGAGAATGAAGGGAAAAACCTAGCCAGACAACAAAAGATTATTTTATTAATAAACTTCAAGTGTACAATGCCTATTGTTTGATGCGATATATATAACTTAAAGAGACACTATTCATATTCTAATCTAAGGTTCCTTGAATTTCCTAAACATAACTCTTTATTACAAATACAACTCTTCATATTCCCATGCCTTAAACGCATGTCGAAAGACACATGTCTTTATTTGTTATTACAATTAAATCATAAGTGTCCTTTTCAGCTGAAGGTGACCATAATGATAATGATGTCCATATTTCTAGAGATAAAGATCTCTATCGCAGCTATGAACTCCAACATGCCCAATTGCAGAGACCAAGCTAAAAACAAGGAGACAATGTCATCATTGGTTCTATATTGGCCACCATATACTCTATCTTGCCAACATCATCTTCACTAATTGGAGAACATGGAGTCATCAACAGTGAAGATTTTCTTTAGCTTTTTGTCTAAAATCTTGCCCCAAAAAGCAAGATTTTGCTTCTTCATTCTCAGGCTGAAGTTGGTCTCCATAATCCTTCTGCTTCTCATTGGACCAGCACAACTAGAACCACAATGCAATCACCTTTCTGCTGTTCTTCACACACCACCACATCCAAGTCAAAATGAATTAATGAAAGATTCACAATGTAATCACCTTTTTGCTGTTCTTTGAACACTTGCGGCAAGGACAAAGTGAAGTAGTGAAATCTTTTGACACCATTGTTCCATTGAATGATCCATGCACATTTTGGGAGTCTCAAGAAGCTCATTACCCACAAATCATCCCACTTGATGTCTTGGAAGTCCTCCAAAATACACAACCATTATTACTCAAGTTTAATGTCACAACCCATTTGGAGAGTGTATCCACCATTATATCGCCAGCTCTATAGGTGTGAGAGATTTTGAAATATGTAAAGGAGGTTAATTTTGCTCTTATCAATATAATAAATTTATTAATTTTGTAGACTCGTGCTTCTCCATTTATCAATGCATTGACAATTATTTGAGAATTGCTCTCCAAGTGGAGCTTAGTGATTGCCAATTTACTCACCAAGCTTATGGCAAGTAAAGCTGTCTTAGCCTCTACATAATAGTTTGTCCCATCCTCAAGCTTTTGAGCTCCCAAAGCTTGAATATACCTAATCCAATCATGAGCTACGAAACTTGATCATGAAGGGCCTAGATTACCTTTGGATGCTCCATCAAAATTGTTTTTGAGCCAACCTTTCTCTGGTTTAATCTAATTCACATTCTTCTCTTTGGTATAGAATGGATGAACTGGGTGATTGGTACACAGTCTTGACAATGTATGCACATGCATTTGTCTGTATACAACAATGTATTATTGAATTATATGTATGTGCATATCTACACATCTATATGCATATATAGAAAGGTAAATGTAGAGGTAATTTTCAGATCACCACCAAACAAGTGTTTAACGTTTATACGATTCTTTATGGAAGCATTTCATAAAGGGATCAGTTAACAAGTATCTACTTTGAAATCTGATGCGACTATCTTCAAAAGCTTGTTTTTATGGATGAGCTAGAACAAACACATGGATATGGACATACACACACATAGGTTAGTGAGGGTTCTATTGGGCCTCTCACCAATACATATCCATAGCAAAAATATACAAGTTTAAAAAGGAGCAATAACTTGTGCCCTTGAAACAAGAGAGATTTTATGTAGAAAGTAGAAAGCAATAAAGTCTCATTCAACACTACCCATCCAATTAGCCTACAAACCTTAAAGCGTAAAATTGAAAATATCCAAATTCTAATTGGTTGTGAAATATAGACTTGACAAAAGTTCAGTCAAGGAACACTATTGTCTTCCCCACTTTATGTCTAGAAGAGCTTTGAGAAGTATCAACCAAGTTGTCACCTCCAGTCCCCTAGATGTATCCATAGTAACATGACATACCAATAGAAACTTTGTTCTTGTAAGGATGATGCTGTGTGTTTTAAATTTACATTAAGTGATTTAAGTCACTTCAAATTACATTAAAAATATAATGTGTGACCAAATGATTAAAGATGACTTAGAGTCACTTTAAAATTGAGAGTTTGTTTTGGGTGCCATGACCTCAATGCAAAAAATTAATTTGATTTACCTCTTCAGGTTTGACAGTGGTCTTTTTTCTTTGAAGGTGTTGGCTTTCTTCTTGAAGACTTCTATTTGTCAAAAGATTTTGCTCATCTAGGTATATGTTTCAATCGCTCAAAATTTCTGAAAGGAAGACCTTGTTGAATGATGGGACGAATTTACACAATTAGGGTGGCAAAGAGTTCACAAAATCTTTCAAGAACATGGCAGTGATGCTCAAGAGTGAAGAAACTGTTAGTAACCGAAGTCCACACCTCACAATTGAGAGAGGGGGGGGGGTGTGTGAATCAGTTGTGGGTAATATCTATGAAATTCAAACTTCTAAACTGATCACCAATGGACAACAACAAGAAAGCTAACATCATAGCATAAGGAAAACCCTATTAAGGGAAAAATGCTGGTGGGGATGATACCCACAATAACATGCACTAATATGAAGATATCTCTTTTATAGGATTTGACCCTGTTAGGAGTTGATAGAATGCATTTTAGGACATTTGTCCTGTTAAAGGACTGAAACCCTGTTAAAAGTTTCACAACCCTGTTTGGAGTTGATGATAACAAAAGGCTTACTGCATGAGCACATTGCCCAATGAGAGAAGGTTAAACCCACCTTCAAGAGATCCACTGTCTGATAGAGTAAAGATCAAATCCACTTTTTGTTGAACTGACTGATCGACAATTCAATTATCTTTACAGTTCCATTAAAGTACACTAGGAATGCTTACAGGTTCCACTCATACCTCTTCGCAAAGCATCTGACAATCCTTGAACTCTACTTTGATAACCAACATCAAGGCTCACATGTACAATCTCATTCCCATACTTTACAAATGAGGAAATTACCTTTCTTTAAACAAGTTGCAACCAAGTAATTAGGTCGACCTGTTAGGATTTCCCCAATGCACAAACAAATGAATAAAACCATGCTAAGGCACACATGCCTTTTTAAGAAAAATACATTACAATTACAATTCATAATATACATGCCAAGATCCATAAATAACGCTTGCCACATTAATTAACAGTAACAGGCTACATCCTCCTGTCAGCTACCAGAGTAATATTCCAGATCCCGCACCCTAGCAATCAATCTAGCACAAACTAAATGATCAACAAACCTGAAGACATGTGCACATCCAAGTCTTGTACCATCCTAAGCTTACAAAACTTAAGTCTTGCTTGCAATAATGTTATACCCTAAATACTGCAATTGCCTCTGGCATAGTTCTCTCTGACTGGCCTGCAACCAGTCTTCACCAAATCAACTGTAACTCACTCAAATGAACACATAAAGAGTTGTGACTGTGGACATAAGGTCTACACTCATCTGGTAACACAAATCCATGCTCACATACTCAGGACTGCCATACACTGCCCATACTGTACTGATCAATAGCCTACAACACACAACATTTGAGTCTAACCACTACAGAAAATATGTTGACATCAATGACAAAACCTGTGATCATACCATCATGTCAACAACAATTCTAGCTGGACAATCTCCCATATTGCTAACAATCTTCCCTTATCTTAATAGAAACATTCCAATGTTACCTAAAGATTGACATATATTTGGTCTCATTGAAAGATGCAATTGGAGGAATCCATTATCTCTATGATCCTAGGATTTAAAGGAACCTTGATGCAAGAGACCATCTTTTGTTAGTTTTCATACAAAGTCTTAAGTTTGTATTTAAAAAGGATAGAAGTAATCCTTGATTAAGTTGAAGATTTCCATAGATATGCCTTTTGAATGTTGTTTCATATGCAGTCTACTTACTCATGTGTTCAATGGAGGCATTTCCACAACAATAGGAGCCTAAATAGTAAATACTCACCCCTGATGCGCATGCTTTGTTGTATTTGGCAGAGCTCCATTTTTTGGCTTTGAGATGAGCTACTTCTTCAAGCAACTTTTTGATGTGTGTATTGGCAAATTCCAGTGCCTTTTGAACCTTGCTTGAAATTTTGCACTGATCAACTTGTAGAAGAGCATAACATTCAACTTCAGCATCTTCAATTTATGGAAGCTTACTTTGCCCCTATGCACAGTTTTATGTTTTATCATTTGATCCATGGGGGTGTTGAATCTGGTTTATGCTTTGAGATTTACCTCAACTTCAGGTTGACTTTTGGGATTTGCCTTCTTTGCAGTGTTGGCTGTGGTGAATCTTGACATAGTTCTTCTGAACTTTGCTATTGACCAATAATTGTCTTTTATTTTGGCGTAAAAGACACACTTCAATAATTGCTATTGGAATCAACATTGCAATCCAAATAACTTGAGATTTGAAATTTAATGCTTGTGGAAGGTTTTGGTTGTGTTCATTGTGGGATTATAGTGCTTGTTGCACCCTAGCCCCTAATTAGGAGTCATGATTGTGCTTGGTAACTCAACAAAGACATCCCAAACACTTGGGAACTATGGCATCCAGATTGAGCAGTTCTTCTGATAAAGCTCTTGCATCAATGTGCCCAAAATTTGTATCACGAGCTCCTCAACATTAAGAATATGGGAAATTGTTGTCTACATCTTATACTTCTTAGTTGCTATCAGTTATGCTATGAGGTAGAAAGGATGATGCTATTTACAGAAACATTGTTTTAATTGTGTCTATGTAGTTGTGGTGATTAACTCCTAATGATTGGTTAGATGTCTGGTTATTAACTATTAATTCTTACCAGTAAGCACTAGCCTCTGCCAATCAAGCACTCACAACATCCTGACAACTAACTGACATCTAATCTATAACTCCTTATGGTTAGTAGCCTTGAGACATGTTTTTAGTGCGACCTTTACTTTTAAATCCTTTTATTTTTGTGGTTTGTGGGATTGAAACTCGTTTTGTACTACTGCCTTTTCATATTGAATCCTTCTTTTGTCTGTGCCCTATTAGAGTAATATTAGCATATTTCTTATTTAATGGTCACATAATGGACTTGAGTAAGTTTAGCTAGTTTCTATGTTCAGTTCTAGTTAGCAATTGTTTCGTTTTGGATATTTGTAATTGCTTTAAATGAAGCTTTACATCTTTATTGAATATCTATTAATTACCATTTCATGGTATCTGAGCCTAGCTAATTGTTTTTGTGGTGTTTTTTCAACACAAAAATTCAAGTTTTCTCAAAAGCTTTTTTTAATCGATTCTTTTAATAACAAAATTTGTTTCTCTGCAAATTGAAGAAATCTCAGGTTTTATCTAAATCATGTTTTTTTGTACAATTGCAAAATCGTGGGTTTTAATCGGAGTTTTTAACTCATCCCTTTTCTGCCAATTGAAGGGATTGAAATTGTGGATTTTAATAATCCTGAATTCTGCATATTCCCATTTTCTGCAGGTCAAGGGTTTGCAGCTGAGGATGCCTGTTCTTCAATCCTGGAGACCTGCTTCTGAGCATTTTTTCTTCCTGCACATTTTTGGATGTGTTTTTTTCTCTCACAGCAAGGGTTTGTCTGATCAGGCTGACCATTGTTTTTATCTGCTTGCAAAAGTGTTTTTATCTGCAACTTGTGATAGTGACGAAAGGGTTTTGAGCTGCATTTTCAAGCTCATACCTTCATTTTTTTGACTGCAACGTCTGCATTTTCTTTGTGCTGATGGGAGGCTTTGGTCACATTTTTCTCAGGCATGGGTCTGCTCGAGCTGAAACTTTTTGGTATTTCTGAAAAAATAAATGGCCTTTTTCCGGCAGTTAGGTTTTCTTCCCATTTTTTTTGCCAAAATTGCCTCTCTCTATTCAGCCAGGGTTTTCTGCACCCGTCCTGTCATTAGCTTTTTTTTACTGATTTTTTTCTTTAATAAAATCAGAGTTTTTTAGTTGCTGCCCTGCGCCTTGGAATCTGTGTTGGGGCAAATTTTCTCAATTTTTTGACTACCTCAGATTTGGTCAAAGTTCAGTATTTACGGTACATTTTCCCTTGTTTTTCATGCATTGAAAATGGGAGGGATGGTGTTATTGATTAACATCATGTTAGAAAGTAGTCAAGGTTTCAATGACAGTAGCAACACATGGAAATAGCTTGTGCTCAGGATGTTTGAGTATAGGTGTATGGATCAAATTGTACTTGGTAAAGCTTCCTGTCTCACAATGGTAGGCAAAGATTAGGACAATTACGACGAGCGCAATCACAAAGTGGTCATGCTCATCAGTTTGTCAGTCATGAATGACATGCTTCTAGAAGTGTCTAGCAAGACAACTATGGAGATTTGGTCTTACTTGAAGAATCTCCACAAACAGTCAGATAAGGGAATAGCGTTCATTATGAAGAACATGTTGTATGGGATGATAAGGTGTCTTTGCAGGAGCATCTAATGAAGATATAAAATATTTTTGATTAACTAGAGGCTATAGGTTGCATGATGGAAGGAGATGATTTGGCGGTTATCACGTTGAAAAGCCTACCACAATCCCAAGAGCATTTCATCATTATTTTGAGCATTTCATTGACTAATGTTTATATGGAGTTCGATGAATTGTACAACAAGCTTCTGCAGTAGGATAGGTGGAAACAACAATTTGGGAGCAAGCAAACACTTGCTATGGAACACACATTTACTACCAAAGCCATTGATAAAGGCAAAGGGAAGTCCGTTTAACAAAAAGGACAAAGCAAATTTGAAGAGTGTTTGAATAAGGTAATCAAATGTTTTTTTAGTGGTAAATTTGGTCATATGAAAAAATCGATACATGAAATGTTTGGCTGAAGACAAGACCAACCAAGGAAAGTCTCAGTAGAAGGCACATGTTACAAAGCATATTGTGTTGGATGTGTCAAAACATTTGCTTGGTACTTTGAATCAAAAGCTTCTCGATACTTTACACACATAAGGGATTGGTTCACGAAGTACACACCATGCTCTAATTTTGTGATCTTCGGCAAAGGTGAAAAGTATATAGTTGTTGACAAGGGAAACATTTATATTACCTCTTGTGAGAGAAATCTCATATCCCTTAAGGTATACCATGTTTTGATGATGAGGTTAAATTTGTTCTTAGCGAGTTAGATTACACATAATTGTTCAAAGTCAGATGTTGTTTCCAGTACAAGAAGTGTCATTATTGACAAAGAGTTCGAGAATACAATTATTGTTGGCCTCAAAGATTATGGATTAATTTGCCTTATTGATATTGGAGAGTCTCAAGAAGTTGTAATTGTTTACCATACAGGGTAAACGAATGTTTATTGCATTAAGATATTAGAATGTAACACAAAACAAAGACTTTATTCATATAAGTAGTATGCAATTCCAATTACAATGATTATAATCATAATGATGCTCCAATAGTCCATTTAGAAGATGTACATATACTTTCCCAAAGGGGTGACTCAACCATCACGTGCCCTTTCGGATACCAATTCTACCCGTCGGCTATAATATTTTTTACTGACAACATCATCCCCCAAAAAAGTAAAGTCATCTTCGGACGACAAAATAAAAAACTCAAAACATAACTCAACCACTAATTACATCAAGATTTAGACAACTAGGAAGAGGGATGCGTCCTTGGTGTGGTAGACGTCTGTGCTACAAACTCATTTAGCTCCGCTTGTAGCTCACACACTTGCCCAATCCGTACCTTCAAATCTGCTTGAGCCTCCATCTGAATCTCCCAGGCTGCTCTCTTTGATTCTTGGGCTGCCTTCTCTGCAGCTAGTTTCGCCTTCATTATTGCTACCCTGATAGCTGACTCCTCCCAAGCCCTCTTTGTCGCTACTTGGTTCTGCTTGCGTCCTCCTAAGGGCATAATAAGTATCTTGATATATTCAGACTATCTCTTGAGTTAGAGCCTCTATGCAGCTCTCCCCAACTGGCTCTCTCATATTGTCCCAATCCAGGCGCATCTCTGAAGTCTCAACCCTGGGCCACCCGCACTCCTCAAAGCAGACAGAAAAGGCAGCTGGGCACCCTACTCTCATGAGGGATATGACGTGCTCCAACTCCTTTACCACTGAATCCAAGGCCTATGTTTGTGCAGAGGGCACTGCTCAGCGAGACCGAGTCGTCATATCAGCGATAAATGCCTCCATACCCTCTCCCATCAATGCATCAGGCCCCCTTTGTAGGCTGCTCAGTACCCATGTCCGCCTTCATTGCTTCTACCATCTTCTCAGTAGTGCTCTAGATGGAGAAGTGTGCTATCCCATCTATCTGTGTCGAGTGATTCTCCTCTACCTGTGTTTGTGTGCTTAAACAATGCAGGTGTGAGAATGCTTGTCGCTTGTGGTGCTGGTGTGTAGTAAAACCTCGTACTCAAGTACATGCTCAACTTCTGAGATTTACTTTCTCTGTTTGGCTCCTCTACTGACGTTGCTAACAATGCTGCATCCACAACTATCGTGTTCGAACTTACTACATCCAAGTGAACACCATGTGTCCTCAAACCCTCACCCGTTTCCATCTCCATCACTCCCTCTTGAGTGTTTATCTCATCATCGGGTATAAGTATCTCAACCCCTACCTCTATTGTAGCTGGTAAAGTCTCTTGAACAACTCCTTCAGGTAACTCCATCACTACCTCCGGTACGGCTGTATCTGGTACTGATGTATTGATTGAAGGCTCGACACCCCTTGAAGGTGCCAATGTTGCTGGTCGGCCTGATGGTTGGGGTGCTGGCTGTGCTACTACAATGACCGGTCCGACTGCTCCGGTGATCAGAGTCATGACTACAAGCTGCCTAAATTGCCCAAAATTAGGAATGTGCATGCTTGCGGGACTAAGTGCGAGTGGGAGGTCGTTGTGACGGACCTCAGAAATAGTAGCGGCGGTGATGTGATAACTTTGACTTCCTCATCATCCTCCTCGTCCTCCACTTCCTCTTCTGAGTCATCAGTATCCTCAAAGGATGTGTCCTGTCTCCCATTGTCTGTGTTCCCGTGCTCAGAGATCTCCACTTCTTGTCGCATCCTCTTCTGCTCGATGGCCTTTGCCCTCCAAGAGTATCAAGATGTATCCATTGCATGATCAGAGGCTCCCCTAGTTTTGTTGGACTTGGCTTGATTTCCAACCTATCAATGGGTATCATCCGTGTAGTAGCGTCGAGGAATAGGCCGATAGCATAGTGCGGCGTATAAAACGTCTTATGCTACAACGTCATGAACTCCTGCATGCGCTCAGCCAGTAAGTGTTGATGCGAGTTTTGTGTCACTACATAACATATTAGTAATTGGATGCTTGATACAGAATATCAAATACACAATTCCTCTCTTGAAAAGTTATCTCTCATGGGACATGAGTATAACTCCAATGTTCCTTACACCGTTGGATACTCGCTCAGTTTTATCAATGTGATTTGCTGGTAATCACGTAGGCGGCCTTACGTTTTCTTGTTTGAGAAAAATTTGGATCTTGGTGAGAAAATGGAGATGGTGGTTCGGTGTGAATGCTAGATGATGTTGATGGCGCGATGATGGCAATGTAGGGTGAATGGCGATGGAAGGTGAGAATGCCGATGTTTTGGTTTACTTCTCTAACTAACCTCTTCTAAGCATGAAATTTGGCTGCTCAACTACTCCTACTCCTAAGAATGGAAGGTTAGCAGATGGACGGGGATCGAATCTAATGAAGGCTAACCAGTGGCCCTACCTCCATAGATGCAACGCTTCAAAGGAAAGTAAACTAGATCACCACACAAAGCCTCCCAACCAGCCGCTAGGATGCTAGTGGCCTAGTGTTGACCCCTATCAAACATCTACCAAAGCTACCATGCAACTATCCATTTTATTTTACTCTTACTCTAACAACTTGAAATGAAATTGCTTCAACTTGAAAAGAAAATTTAACTATGTGGAAGTAGAAAACATGCAATAACACCCAATCTTCTTAGTCAACATGCAATGAAAAAGAGAGCACTTTGGTATTATTTTCGCAACAATTTCTCCAACCCCCCCTCTTTACAAATGAGAGCCAATGGCCTTATATAGAGGTCCAAAATACAATGGACGGTAGAGATCAAAACAAGATCGACGATCCAGATTGGATCCAAAAACCCTAATTAGGGTTGCCACCCCATCGGCCAATGAGAAGATGCCACCTCATCAATGGACCAATGAAAAAAGTGCAAAAGTGGCAACCAATGAGAAGGCACCAAAATGGTGGCCAATCAGAAACAAACACTTGTCCTATTCTAGAAGAAAGAGAAAGTTGCCACTTGGGCTTACATAAGATGATCTTCTAATATAATTCTTCCTTTTTCTTTTGTTCTTTTAGCTAAGGCAATGAACTTAGCTAGCCTTTCGTTAACTTCTTCCATAGGAGGACAAGGTGTGTGCTTCGCTCGGAGTTTTGCTGACTTTGCCACGCTGTTTGCTGCTTGTAGTATCCTTTCGTGATCCTTCTCATATTCCTTTGCAAACCCAATAAAAGCATTGAGTGAGGAAAGGGTGTTCAGATGTTTCCTTTTGACGGCAGCCTTTCCTAACTCATCCAATCTCGATCCAAATCCTGTCTCATTGACATCCTCCAATCTAATACCCTCGAAATCAAGCGCCACCCTAACGTTGCTCATCATGGTCGAAATGGAAGTGTCGACGCTTGGGCCGTGTTGTGCAATCTCATCATGAATTTCTTCAAGTGTTCTGAATTTGGTAGTCAATGCGACATACCAAGATTCAACTATGCTCAATCCTCTCTCATCAACCAACCGGGCTCTTTCCAAAAATGCCTCCGATAGCCTAATGAACGCCTGCAGCCTAGGAATAACCAAATCCTTGATGGGAAGAAAATTCTTCCATTCCTCTTCAAATAATCTGAATTTGTTTCTAACAGTCACCAATGACTGGAATGTTGAGATGAAGGAGGGCAAGAAATTTCGCCCATCTTGGATTGTATCATAGATCCAACCCCTTACTTCATGTAACTGAGTTGATACCTCTTCTGAATTGCTCCCGCTGTCTTGAGGAAGGGCTGCCTGATGCAGCTGTTGGATTGGCTGGCAATCTCTCCAATATTTGTTTTCGGCCTCCAACTTTACTATCCTTTCGTTTGCCTTCCTCAATCTTTCTCTGATTGATGCTATGCCTTCCTGAACCTCCTCACATTCCATATCATCTGTATTTCTTCCCAAATTATGTTCTACTATTTCGTACTCCTGGGCTGCAATCTCATCCGCTGCCTTATTGACTGTTGGTATCGCAATCTGAACCCTTCGGTGACCATCACTGTCGCTTCTGATTACCCTTGCCACCGTATTTGCCATCTGTTTTTGGTTTTCGCTATCATCCTTTTCTATTAGTCCTTGGATATCATCAACTGCGTGAGCCATTACCACCTCGCCTCTCGGCATAAGCATTTGCCTTAACCATAGTGGTGCAGTGCATCTCCCCAAATCCGGATTCGGTTCGACCAACAAAGCATCACCAACGGCCTTAGATGCCTGACTTATCTCTTCAATAACAATCGGCCCATCTTCTTCTCTACTAGTTTCTGCCATATTTCCTTGCTGGTTCTTCGAGAGAGGGGAGTACTCCATACTTTCACTGTAGCCACTTGATTCCGAATCAGAGCTCACCTCCACTGCGGCCCCTTTATCACTCGAATTGAGCTCTTGGCTTCTAGCCTTAGTTATACTCTCCCTTGACGGCGCTGCCCGCTGTCTCTTGGTTGGAGGTTCCGAACGTTCTTGGCTTTTCTCTACCTCCAAAGCCCTCTTCTTGCTATTTCTAACTGTCTCCGATTGCCGGTCACTTCCTTCACCCTTCTGTCTGATTGATTCTACTAGACCTTCCTTCGGTTTCATCATCTCATAAGTAAGGAGAACCTTTTGTCTTTGTAGCTTTCTCAACTTGGCATTATACCACGACTCGATATGCAAATCTACTGTCCTTGTGATTGCCTCCAAGGAAGGATCCTGATGATCGTCCCAATCCACTGGATTCAACTCTGTTCCAACTACTGTCTCATAGTCTTCTCTCAACACACTACGATCATCCTCCAATTGATCGGGAATATCAAGGCCTCTCCATCTGATATCTCTCATCATGTTCACCGACAATCTCGAGAAAGCTAGCTTTCTCACGTGAAAATCATCTTTTGCATTGGCCCAAAAGTCCTCTATAGTGGGAACATGCTTAAATTTGCTTCCATGAGATGCCTTGATAAGACCAACAGGGTCGAATCCTTGCCTTGCTCTGTACCATCCTAGATGATACCACTCCAATTCCTTTTCCGCAGCCTCAAAGGCGGCCCGATTTGGGCAACTATCATTGCCAATTATAATTGAGAAGGAAACACCTGTTTTCCCCTCATTCCTCATTACTCTATCATAGTGCTCAAGCTGCCTAGCCAATTCCATCAAAACTACCTTGTCGGGCGGGTATCTTGGAAGCCTCTTGGGACAAATTGTACTTCCTGCCACTCTAATGTATGTGAATTGCGGGAATTGGATGAACCAACTCCCAAACTTCTTAATCCTTGCTTCTGCTTCCGATGAAAGTCTCTTAGCAGGCGCCCCTTGTAATACCCTTACTGTCTTCATGGCGAATGCATCGCAAAACATCTTGTAATCCTTGTTATTGTGCAAATGAAGCTGCGGATAGCATTCATGCACCAAATATTGCCCCGGCCCATTACCAATCTCTCCTAAGGCCCTAAGTCCCGGACTCTCATACAATCTAGCAATTAAGTAAAACAGATAGGATCCCATGTAGAATTGCCTTTGGTTTTGAACTGTTCTAAGTTGCAACTCTAAATTTTCACTTATGATCCTAGCCCAATCAAATTTTCCTTTTCCCTTTTCAATTTCATCAATGAAGAAGTACATCCAGTTTTCGAATTGCATAGCTTGAGCTAGGCCCATGATCCGGCTGAGAAGAACAATGAGATCGCCATATTCCGGCTTGAAATCTACCACTGTAAGCCTTGTTGATTTGTTAACTCCTTTCCTTCCTTAGTGTATCCAATTCCGCTTTAGATGTGAGAAGTAGGCCTCTTGGTTACCTTGAAATGATTTGGCCGCCTGATCCACCATTACAACTGTCATGCCCTTGCTCTGGGGAATATTAAATGTCTCTTCAATTGCTTGTTTGCCAATGTTGGCCAACACTCTCTTTCCTTCGCCAAAAATGATGGATTTACTGTCTAGATCAAATCTGGATGCACACTCCATGATCAATTCCGGACAAGGCAAAGTAGGAGGAAAAGCTGCTGCATGTACAATTCCGCTCTTGTATATCCTCTTTGCCAAGGGGGATTGTCCTTCCTTTAGTCTGTCCCTCATCCGTATCATGTCCACTGTAGCGATATTAGTATCGGTTATTTTCTTCATTTTCGAGAAGAAGGAAGTTTTGGGCGTCATATCCTCTTTGTCTTTCTTAGCGTTTGCCCGCTTGGGATTCTTACTTGCACTATCATCCTCCATGCTCGTCGCCCTATTACGGGATGGTAGAGTGGTGGACCAAAAGGCAAGAAGAACCAAGTAGTGCAATTCTTAGAAAAGAGCGAAAGAATGGATGTCAGCTTAAGCACTCCTTGCAACTCTAGATGATGACTTTCACCTTAACTAATAATCTTACAGCAACTTTTCGGAACTCGGGATATGACATCAAAGAATTACAAATCCCTTTGCAAATTAGAAAACAAAGCCTCTAAGCTTATCCAACACTTGCCTTCTATGCAAAAATCAAACTTTCATATGTATCTCTTCTCCCAACAAAATTGCCCAAATCTGATATAAAAATTGCAGCCCCTCTAGAAAATCAGAATTTTGTTTTCCACAAATTTCGGCCCCCACAAAATTCGGCTAAGCATGAAAAAAAAAAATCTGCCCTTCCACAAAATTCACCCAAGCAAAGAAGGAGCAAAATCTGTAAAATCTGCCACCTAGGGCACAAATCGCAGCCCACAAAGTGGAGCAAAAATTGCCCAAAAATCGCCAAAAAACTGCCTTCCACCAATTTCGCCCAAGTCTGGAAATCTGCCCTTGCTTCAAATTCGCCCAAGCATGAGGAGCAAATGAATCGATGAAAATGAAATGGGAGGGGACTCCCTTTATAGCAGCTTTCACCTTCCTCCCAGGCTGGCCGACTTGGTCCTATAGAGGAAAAAAAACCAAAATTAAAGCTAAGTTAGTGGCCTACTTTAAATACTTTGCCAAAATTTTAATTTTCTAAAATGAAAACTGCACTTTTAATTTACTAATTAACCACAAATTGCAAAACGAAATTGAATGGTGCCTTGGGGATGCTAAAAATTTCTATTTAATGAGGGTTTGCTAATTAATACATCCTTGAAATTGAATTTTGGCTAACCAAAAGCCATTTCTTAATATTAATTTACCAATTTCATTAAATACCAAAAGCTTTCAAGGCAAATTTAATCTATTAAAGCCAATTTTTGCAATTTTTCTCTAAATCGATTTTGCTAAATAATTAAAATTTTATGACAAAAAAATAAAATTGCCTCTAGAGTAAAAATCGATTTTGCAATTTAACCTCATCTTACAAAATTAAATTCTATTTCACCAAAAAAAAATAAGATTTTTCAAGAACCTAAGTCTAACGAAAAATTCCTTATTTGAAAATCATTCAAATTTACAAATGAAATCCAAATTTTCAAAAGAAATCGTCTAAGTACAAAATTCACAATCTTATCCTGCCAAGTTGAAATCAATTTTGAACTTATTCGGCCTAAGGATAGAACTGATAGCTCTGGAAAATCAAGTTGAAACCGGGTGAAAAATACATCTAACCTTCTCCACTGGCCCTAAAGGCGATTAAAAAGGGGGTCCCCAAGATTTTGGGGCGATGTGTGAAAACCTCACAACATCTGGCGACTCCACGGGTGAAATGTTCCTGAACATTTCGAGAAACAAGTAACTTAGAACAAAATCTCAGGATGGCCTATCCGCAAATCACTTAAGGACGAGCATTCAACAAGGGAAAGGACTCTCAAGTTGAACCTAAGCACTCTGACCATAAGTTACTCACGTGTGTGCAAATGATTTATTCCCCGCTCGACAAGAAGTTGATAGTCTCTCAGATCCATTAAACTTAGCTATTATAAATATCCTTACTTCAAAAGCATCCCGGATAGAGCTCCGCTGCCAGTCAGGCGTCTATAGCCCCGACAGAGTTATCGCTGTGGCACCACAATCACGGTTTTGCCTTTAGTGATTATCTTTATAGCACCGGTAGAGATGATTGCACACCCTTTAACCAAATTTTATCTTTATTTTCACTTTAATATTGCCTTTTCTCTTTTCTCCTGATATTTTCTCTTTTTCTTCTCTGTTTTCAATCTTTTGTTTGGTTTGCAGGCAATGAAGCTTGCGGAGGGTTTGGAAGACCACAGTGGCGCTGAAGCAGGTGTATGATTTTTACTAAGTCCAACTTCACTTTAAAACACCAAGAACTCAGAGCAATTAAGTGTGAGTAGAATGTTGTAACCATGTCCAAAGATAACTTAAGAACCTCTATAGAGTCTAACCCAAATTTAGTACAAGTCCTACCATAGACCAACGACTAAACACATCCTCTAATCTCTGAACCTTGTTAAATGCATTCGAGAAATGAACAAGACAGACTCCGTTTTGTCCCAATATAATATAAAATCTACACACCTCGCCCATGAGTGATAACATGGAACCCTCCTTTGCACTTGCAAAGGTCCAAAACCAAAACTACTCTCCGACTGAGGGAAACAAAAAGATCTCAAGTCAAATGACTTGATGCAAATCAAATTCAAGCTCCCTCAAAACACCTAAACTAAGCAACTAAAAGAAAACTACTCTAAACAATTGAAAGGGAAACTACTCTAACCCTTGGGCCAAATGGTCCAAGATAAACTCTATTCTAAAGAACTGAAAGCAAACCTAAACTAACAACTGAAAGCAAACCTAAACTAACTATGTACAAAGGGCTCCGGACAGAGTCCTAGGCTTGGAAATAATGCTTGAGGAATTGCCCATTGACGGGCAATGGGACATCTCCTCCAGTGAGTGTCTTGAGTCTAAATGCATTATCTCCGATGATCTCAGCAATCTGGAAAGGACCTTTCCAAAGTTTGTCGAATTTATTATGTTGTCCTTTCTTTTCATGGGCTTTGTCCCAATATAAGACCAAGTCAGAAATCCTGAAGGCCTTGTTTTGTGCTTTTCTGTCAAACCAACGTTTTACTACCCCTTGATGTTTTGCAAATTTTTCCAGGGCTTCGTCTCTTTTCTCATCTAACTGCATCAGTTGAGTCAACCTGACTTGGACTCTGTCTTCGTTCTCATCATAGTATTCCTGTATGAACCTTAAAGTTGGAATTTTCAATTGAATTGGGAATATAGGGTCTTGTCCATAAACCATATGAAAAGGAGTGATCCCGATGGACTCTTTAACTCTTGTTCTATCTGCCCACAAAGCGTATCTCAGTTGTGTGTGCCAATCTTTTGGGTTCCTGTCTAAAAGTTTTCCAATCACAGTCAAAAGGTTCTTGTTTGTGGATTCTGCTAGGCCATTTCCCTGGGGATAGTAACCTGATGAAAATTTTAAAATAATCCCGTGATCAAATGCCCATGTATGAAATTTCAAAGAAGTGAAAGCAGAACCATTATCACAAACAAAAGCAGAAGGACACCCAAACCTGGTAGTGATTCTTTCCTCTAAAAATTTGATAACAATTTCAGCAGTGCAATTCTTGAAAGCTTGGGCTTTTGACCACCGAGTACAGTAGTCAGTTGCGGTTAGAATATACCTGTGTTGTGCTGAGGAAGGTGGATTGATAGGACCGATGAAGTCAAGTCCCCACATCGCGAAAGGTCTCACCTCGATGATTGGCCGCAGAGGCATTGCCGGATTCCTTTGTCGTTTTGCCGAAGTTTGGCAAACATGACAAATCTTTACGTGCTCGTGAGTATCCTTGAACAAAGTTGGCCAATAATATCCTGTTCTTAGTATCCAATGTGCTGTGGCCAAGTCTGATCCGTGTCCTGTTCCCCATTTATCATGAAAATGTTCCAAAATATTTTTGGCTTCTTCCTTTCCGACACATCTCAAATATATCCCTTCATGATTTTGCTTGTATAATACTGCTCCTTGTAACATATATCTTCTGCTCTTGAATCTCAATGCTCGCTTCTGTACTGGATTCAAATGTGAAGGGCACCGATGATTTAACAAATAGTTGGTTATGTCCTGGTACCATTCATCGGGATGTACATCCTCCAATTCGTAAACTTGTTGCACAAGTCCAGGCCCCTCTGATGCCATGGTCTATGCCAATTGTTGTCCTCTAACCAATTTCATTGGTAGGATTTCTATGTCATATTCTTGGATAGTGTCGACCCACTTGCCTCTTCTTTCTCCAAGCTCACTCTGCATCAGTAGCGTCTTCACTGCTATATCAGGTACAATTGCACGTACTTTACTTCTCAAGATGTAGTGCCTGAATTTCTTCATTGCCTTCACCAAGGCATAAGCTTGCTTCTCCACATTTGGATAATTCAATTCAGCTTCTTTGAAAGGTGCACTCATGAAGGCTATCGGGTGCTCTTCATCTTCTTCATTCTTCTGTGTTAAAATAGCCGCGCATGCATGATCAAAGGCGAAAGAATATATATTGAATGGCCTCTCATAATCTGGACTCACTAGAACTGGTGCATTGATGATAGCATGTTTTATCTCTTCAAATGCCTTCTTAGCTACTGGAGTCCAATCCACTTTTGCATCCTTTTTCAACATGTCATTCATTGGCTTCACGATCTCAGCAAATGCAGATATGAACTTTCTCACAAAGTTGATCTTTCCAAAGAAAGATTTGAGCTCCTTCTTACTTCCTGGCATGCCAAGTTTGGAAATTGCTTCCACCCTCTCTGGATCTATCATGATACCTCTTTCTGAAATTATATGTCCTAGCAATTTACCCTCGGTGACTCCAAACATACATTTCTTCGGGTTCAGAGAAATTCCATACCTACTACATTTCCTGAAAACTTTCCTCAAATCCAGAATGTGATCTTCTCTGTTCTTTGAAAATACGGTTATGTCATCCATGTAGATTATAATGCACTTGTCTTTTAAGTCCTTGAAAGCATAATCCATGGCTCTTTGAAATGTTGCGCCTGCATTGATCAAGCCAAAAGGCATCCTTCTGTATGCAAATGTTCCCCACTTCGTGGTGAAAGCTGTTTTTAACCTATCTTCTTCTTCGACTATCACTTGATTGTATCCCGAGTATCCATGCATAAATGACATCATTTGGGCTCCATTTACAATTTGCAAAACCTCATCTAGTGATGGCAATGGATAATTGTCTTTTTCTGAGGCTCTGTTCAAATTTCTGAAATCTACACATAGTCTTATCTCTCCGTTCTTCTTCCTTACTGGGACAAGATTGGCGACCCACGTTGAATGTCTCACTGGGAAAATGATCCGCGCATCTAGCAACTTCTTTACTTCTTGATATATCAATGGTTCTAACAAAGGATTGACTGGCCTCTGCCGCTGCCTGAATGGCTTACTCCCTTCCTTCAGTGGAATTGTATGTGTGATGATAGAAGGATCATATGTTTTCAAATCTCCATATCCCCAAGCAATTACATCTGGGAATTCCTTCATCAAACTCAATATATCTGCCTTCTCCTTAGGTGTGCAAACTTTCCCAATGTGAACTATTTTGGGACAATCTTCTGTCCCCAAATTAACCTTTTCACACTCATCGCCCCCTGTGGGTTGATACTGCATTTTGTGGAATTGGTCCATGTCAAATATCCTTTCTAACTCAATAATCCCCTTTGGAATAGTATTTTCTTTTAAGCTCATAATTCCTTCTGCATCAATCTCTGCTTCTTCATCCACTTCACCATCTATGATTTGCGCTGTGAAAACATCTGAATTGGTCAAGAATTTGAGGATATGTCTATCATCTTCAAACACTTGGAAATTCTTGACATTGTCTGGTACTGATGGAACCGATGCCAACTCAACTCTGAATTTCTTCAAACCATCCAACTTAATTGGTGCCAGCGAGCTTGCAGTCTGTGCGAGGGCATTTGCCACCTGATTATTCGCTCTATAGCTAAACTTGATATTGAAGGCATCGAAGTCCTCTATCAAATCCCAAACCCTGTTTCTATATCTCTTCAATCTCTTGTCATAGCAGGCGAACTTCTGTTTTATCTGCTCAATTATCAAATATGAGTCCCCAAGAACATGTAGTATTTTGGCACCTTTCTTGATAGCGCAAAACAATCCTAAAATCAAAGCTTCATATTCTGCCACATTGTTAGTGCATGAGAATTGCAATCTGTGTGCCTCTAAATATGTTGTCCCTGTTGGGCTGACTAACTCAAATCCGGCTCCAGCTCCTTGTTTGGTTCTGGAACCATCGAATCTTAGAGTCCATACTCCATTTCTTTCTAGATGCTTCTCCTATTGGAGACTCTCCGACTCGTCTATTTCATCATCTTCTTTTATTTCCGCACTGGGTGGTGTAATTTGGTTCTTTGTTTCACCCATCATGTTGCTTTCTGCTTCGTCAACTTGTTGAATCTCAACCTTCTCAACTTGTTGAATCTCAACCTTCTGTTTACCATGTTGATTTTCTCGTTTTAGAGCCCCTGGTATTCTCTTTTCCACTTGTTCTAAGGCTACTGTACACAGAGAGCAAGATAACTCCGAGTGGAATGCATTGTGAATTCTGCACCAATTGGGTAATAATAAGTCTCTTACTGGTGTTCGGTTACCCAACTCCATTCCTTGTTGCACGGTCCTAGTCACGAAATTCTTGAAATTTTCAAACATGCCTTCACCCTCATCGGACGAAGCATCTGGATCTGACTCAATCAGGATCTCAGTGGAATCCCTTCCTTTGCTTATGATATTCATTGTCAATACTTCTACTTTCTTTGGTCTGTAGGTGCTCATATTTGTCTCCACAAACAATATTTCGTTTGACTCCCCATTTTCGGTCACTGTCAATCTCAACCTTGGGGTGCTATCAATTCTAATTTGATTCGCCAAACCTTTCCATGGGAGCCACATGTGGGAGAAGTCAGTAGCCATATATCCATTCAATTTTCTAGCCCAATCTCTCCCTAGGATCAATCCGTAGGTATCGGCTACATCCACTACTGAAATGTCTACCATGTGTTCCATCCTCGGATCAGATGCCAACTGCATATGTATATTGTGTAATTCTCCTACCACTGGCACTTCCGTTTTATCCAATTGAGTAACTCTTCTGTTGGAGTCCAAAGGCGTGATTCCTAACCTTCTGCAAATGTTCAAAGGCATGACGTTGCTTGATGCTCCTGAATCTATCAAACAATTGTGAAGCAACTTCCCGAACATCCTTACTGACAACAAGAATGGGGCTGGTTCCTCTTTCCCTTGATAATATACCACAGGTGTCTTATGTGCTTGCTTTGGCTTCACTCCGAAATCTATTGTTTGAGTAATCTCTTCCTTCTTCACCTTTTCTTTATTGTTCACCGGATTTTGACTCTTATGAGTTTGTTGTTCTATAGGCGTCGATCCTTGAGCCACATAAATTGGTTGAGGCCCTAACTGGCCATTGAAACTGCTAATGTCGCCATATGCAACCTCTTGTGTAGGGTTCTCCCCCTCACCATACGAAATTTCTTGAGATGAATTTGTCATATTCGCTCCTAGAGCGTCTTGGATTACATGCACCGAATTAGGAGGAGACCTCCCTTGAGTATGTGTTACTGTACTTTGAGTTTGAGATCCTTGTGGTTTGTTATCCTTCAAATTGTTAAGGAACGTATCCCTAACCTCTGCTATCTTCAGTAATTCGAACAAAGGGAGACTGATCTTGATCTTCCTCATCTCCTCTGTCACACTTTGTCCCAACTTCTTCAATTCTTTGTTGTTGACAGTGTTGTTTCCCGTTCTTCCTCTATTTGTTTCTTGTGTCGACTGGACATTCTGTGATCTTTGAACATCTTGATTGTTCTTTTGTGTACCCTGTTGAAAATTCTGTTGTCCATTCCCACTGCTATGGTTACTCTGTCTGTATTCAGGGGCATCCCTTGAAGCATTTGGTACATTGCTCACATTGGGGTGTGGAGGTGTATTGAAATTATTCGGGGGAATGGAGGACGTGAAGGGTCCGTCATTCCTCCTGTTGTTTCTCTGATAAAATCTTGTGTTGCTAGCCGGTTGTTGAAATGTTTGATTCCCACCTGTTCCTTGAACTAGAACAGTATCCTCCAAAGGTGGGAAAGAAAAATCCGACTCATTGTTATATTCATTTTGATTTATCACCTCGCTAACTGGCCCATTGGCTGATTCGGGTGGAAATCTTCCTTGGTGCTCTTTATATGCTTCAAATTCTGGCGGGAATGAAAACTCCTCAAAAGTCAAACACTGATCACATCCTGGGGATGGAACAATCTCATACCCTGTGACCTTCACATCTTCCTGACTATTTGACTCATCTATTATGTTTTGAAACAGGTTAGATGCCCTCTTGAACTCAGCACATCCTAACTCCGAATGTAAATCAGTCTCATGAAATCTGCAATATTTGGACATAGCGGACTCAGCTAGAAATATTCTATCTACCGGTCTACTGTCCGCTGAGGCCTGATTATCAAGTGACGACACCACATTTCCATTGTTTGGGCCTGTGTTCCAAGTCTTCCTTTGGTTAGACTGATTGCTATATCCTTGGTCTTGTGACTGATTGTTACCTTGATAGTTGTTGTTTTGATAGTTCCTTTGATAACCACCACCTTGATTGTTTCTTTGGTAGTCTCTATCCTGATAATTTCTTTGGTATCCCCCTTCTTGATGGTTTCTTTGATACCCTCCTTGATAACTTCCACCTTGATTCTGGTAATTATTCCCTTGGTTCTGATAATTGCTTCCTTGGTTGTTTCTATGGGAACTTTGGAGTTGATTGTTCTGATTTCTCAAATAGGTGACTTCCGTGGATAGCTTCTTGACTTGGTCAATCAACTCTTTCATCTCATCCTTCTCTTCTTGTGTCCTCGTGGAGGAACCTGCACCTTGTAGATAAATTGGTACTGAGGGTGGTGCTTGAGATAATGGAGGTCCCGGGTGTACCACCAATTGATTTGTAGGAGCTTGGTAAGCAAGTTGTGGAACTGGATTGTTCGAATACCTTACACCTTGAGGTTCTATTCCTTGTTGGCCTAATTGCCTCCCAATCTTAATTGCTTTAGTGTAAGCCTCAGTTAGCGTTGTAGGAGCAGGATTCGCCATCCTTGTGAACATAGCCGTCTGGCTGTCTAAGGCACTGTAGTATGCTTCCAATGCACCCGCCTCTGTTATTGTGTAAGGAGCTTGCAATCTCGTGTAAGCCTTATGGAAACGATCATTGAAGGAACTTATTGACTCTTTATCACGTCTCCTGATGTCCACAAACATTCTATGTAACTCCAGTGGTGTGGTGGGCATACCAAACTTTGCAATAAAGGCTTCCCTGAGTTGAACCCATCCCGTTATTGATGATGCTGGCAAATTGACAAACCAGTAATATGGTTCCTCACTCAATGAATAGGGGAAAAGCCTACATGCAACATCTTCTTCTTGAATTCTTCTGTTGCATAATGCCTCTTGAAACACTTTGATATGCTCTTCTACTGTGCGGTTAGGGTTATTGACAAAAAACTTGGAGCAAAAAACCTCAGGATTCTTAGGTAGATTATGGTACTGTTGGAATGAAATGGGTGAAGCATTGTTTTGAATCCATGGTGGTTAAGCCATTGTTGGTTGATTGGCTTGAACTTGAACTTGAACTTGAACTGGCGAATTAACCAAAGCTTGGATTGTTTGACCACTTGAGGAGCTAGCTAAGTTTGAGATATCAGCTACCTGACGATTCCTTGACCTTTTGGGAGATTCTAACACAAGTAAGTCTTCTTCTTGGTGTGGTGTATTTCTCAATATCCTCTGTCTCTTATCCGATATCAATCTCTCAAATCTTTCAGGGGAAAAAGATCCAATCTTTCTATCCAGCTTGAATATAGTTCAGACCCGACTCAAGTGATTCTCTAATTTGAGTTTTCTTTGATAATAGCTTGATCTTGTCTTTGCGCCTTTCTTTCTCTCTCAAGCTTCCTTTCCAATTCTCTTTGGCGTTCCAACTTCCTTTGAATTCTCCTTTCAATAGCTCTTGCTTTCCTTTCTTCTTGATTCAATACTTCAATGGTGTCCAAATACTTTCTGGTGTTTTCACTTTCCTCCCAAGCAATTGAGCCCAAACTGGCTACAAGGTGATCCTGAAGTGTTCTCCAACTTGCTCTAGGTTGATTTGATCTAGGAAGCACCATTCTTCTTCATACTTATCTTGAAAGTTTCTCAAAAGGGAAAATTTCTTGCCCTCCTTCTAGCGCCAGATAATGTTGATGCGAGTTTTGTGTCACTACATAACATATTAGTAATTGGATGCTTGATACAGAATATCAAATACACAATTCCTCTCTTGAAAAGTTATCTCTCATGGGACATGAGTATAACTCCAATGTTCCTTACACCGTTGGATACTCGCTCAGTTTTATCAATGTGATTTGCTGGTAATCACGTAGGCGGCCTTACGTTTTCTTGTTTGAGAAAAATTTGGATCTTGGTGAGAAAATGGAGATGGTGGTTCGGTGTGAATGCTAGATGATGTTGATGGCGCGATGATGGCAATGTAGGGTGAATGGCGATGGAAGGTGAGAATGCCGATGTTTTGGTTTACTTCTCTAACTAACCTCTTCTAAGCATGAAATTTGGCTGCTCAACTACTCCTACTCCTAAGAATGGAAGGTTAGCAGATGGACGGGGATCGAATCTAATGAAGGCTAACCAGCGGCCCTACCTCCATAGATGCAACGCTTCAAAGGAAAGTAAACTAGATCACCACACAAAGCCTCCCAACCAGCCGCTAGGATGCTAGTGGCCTAGTGTTGACCCCTATCAAACATCTACCAAAGCTACCATGCAACTATCCATTTTATTTTACTCTTACTCTAACAACTTGAAATGAAATTGCTTCAACTTGAAAAGAAAATTTAACTATGTGGAAGTAGAAAACATGCAATAACACCCAATGTTCTTAGTCAACATGCAATGAAAAAGAGAGCACTTTGGTATTATTTTCGCAACAATTTCTCCAACCCCCCCTCTTTACAAATGAGAGCCAATGGCCTTATATAGAGGTCCAAAATACAATGGACGGTAGAGATCAAAACAAGATCGACGATCCAGATTGGATCCAAAAACCCTAATTAGGGTTGCCACCCCATCGGCCAATGAGAAGATGCCACCTCATCAATGGACCAATGAAAAAAGTGCAAAAGTGGCAACCAATGAGAAGGCACCAAAATGGTGGCCAATCAGAAACAAACACTTGTCCTATTCTAGAAGAAAGAGAAAGTTGCCACTTGGGCTTACATAAGATGGTCTTCTAATATAATTCTTCCTTTTTCTTTTGTTCTTTTAGCTAAGGCAATGAACTTAGCTAGCCTTTCGTTAACTTCTTCCATAGGAGGACAAGGTGTGTGCTTCGCTCGGAGTTTTGCTGACTTTGCCACGCTGTTTGCTGCTTGTAGTATCCTTTCGTGATCCTTCTCATATTCCTTTGCAAACCCAATAAAAACATTGAGTGAGGAAAGGGTGTTCAGATGTTTCCTTTTGACGGCAGCCTTTCCTAACTCATCCAATCTCGATCCAAATCCTGTCTCACTGACATCCTCCTCTCTAATACCCTCGAAATCAAGCGCCACGCCAACGTCGCTCATCATGGTCGAAATGGAAGTGATGATGCTTGCGCCGTGTTGTGCAATCTCATCATGAATTTCTTCAAGTGTTCTGAATCTGGTAGTCAATGCGACATACCAAGATTCAACTATGCTCAATCCTCTCTCATCAACCAACCGGGCTCTTTCCAAAAATGCCTCCGGTAGCCTAATGAACGCCTGCAGCCTAGGAATAACCAAATCCTTGATGGGAAGAAAATTCTTCCATTCCTCTTCAAATAATCTGAATTTGTTTCTAACAGTCACCAATGACTGGAATGTTGAGATGAAGGAGGGCAAGAAATTTCGCCCATCTTGGATTGTATCATAGATCCAACCCCTTACTTCATGTAACTGAGCTGATACCTCTTCTGAATTGCTCCCGCTGTCTTGAGGAAGGGCTGCCTGATGCAGCTGTTGGATTGGCTGGCAATCTCTCCAATATTTGTTTTCGGCCTCCAACTTTACTATCCTTTCGTTTGCCTTCCTCAATCTTTCTCTGATTGATGCTATGCCTTCCTGAACCTCCTCACATTCCATATCATCTGTATTTCTTCCCAAATTATGTTCTACTATTTTGTACTCCTGGGCTGCAATCTCATCCGCTGCCTTATTGACTGTTGGTATAGCAATCTGAACCCTTCGGTGACCATCACTGTCACTTCTGATTACCCTTGCCACCGTATTTGCCATCTGTTTTTGGTTTTCGCTATCATCCTTTTCTATTAGTCCTTGGATATCATCAACTGCGTGAGCCATTACCACCTCGCCTCTCGGCATAAGCATTTGCCTTAACCATAGTGGTGCAGTGCATCTCCCCAAATCCGGATTCGATTCGACCAACAAAGCATCACCAACGGCCTTAGATGCCTGACTTATCTCTTCAATATCAATCGGCCCATCTTCTTCTCTACTAGTTTCTGCCATATTTCCTTGCTGGTTCTCCGAGAGAGGGGAGTACTCCGTACTTTCACTGTAGCCACTTGATTCCGAATCAGAGCTCACCTCCACTGTGGCCCCTTTATCACTCGAATTGACCTCTTGGCTTCTAGCCTTAGTTATACTCTCCCTTGACGGCGCTGCCCGCTGTCTCTTGGCTGGAGGTTCCGAACGTTCTTGGCTTTTCTCTACCTCCAAAGCCCTCTTTTTGCTATTTCTAACTGTCTCCGATTGCCGGCCACTTCCTTCACCCTTCTGTCTGATTGATTCTACTAGACCTTCCTTCGGTTTCATCATCTCATAAGTAAGGAGAACCTTTTGTCTTTGTAGCTTTCTCAACTTGGCATTATACCACGACTTGATATGCAAATCTACTGTCCTTGTGACTGCCTCCAAGGAAGGATCCTGATGATCGTCCCAATCCACTGGATTCAACTCTGTTCCAACTACTGTCTCATAGTCTTCTCTCAACACACTACGATCATCCTCCAATTGATCGGGAATATCAAGGCCTCTCCATCTGATATCTCTCATCATGTTCATCGACAATCTCGAGAAAGCTAGCTTTCTCACGTGAAAATCATCCTTTGCATTGGCCCAAAAGTCCTCTATAGTGGGAACATGCTTAAATTTGCTTCCATGAGATGCCTTGATAAGACCAACAGGGTCGAATCCTTGCCTTGCTCTGTACCATCCTAGATGATACCACTCCAATTTCTTTTCCGCAGCCTCAAAGGCGGTCCAATTTGGGCAACTATCATTGCCAATTATAATTGAGAGGGAAACGCCTGTTTTCCCCTCATTCCTCATTACTTTATCATAGTGCTCAAGCTGCCTAGCCAATTCCATCAAAACTACCTTGTCGGGCGGGTATCTTGGAAGCCTCTTGGGACAAATTGTACTTCCTGCCACTCTAATGTATGTGAATTGCGGGAATTGGATGAACCAACTCCCAAACTTCTTAATCCTTGCTTCTGCTTCCGATGAAAGTCTCTTAGCAGGCGCCCCTTGTAATACCCTTACTGTCTTCATGGCGAATGCATCGCAAAACATCTTGTAATCCTTGTTATTGTGCAAATGAAGCTGCGGATAGCATTCATGCACCAAATATTGCCCCGGCCCATTACCAATCTCTCCTAAGGCCCTAAGTCCCGGACTCTCATACAATCTAGCAATTAAGTAAAACAGATAGGATCCCATGTAGAATTGCCTTTGGTTTTGAACTGTTCTAAGTTGCAACTCTAAATTTTCACTTATGATCCTAGCCCAATCAAATTTTCCTTTTCCCTTTTCAATTTCATCAATGAAGAAGTACATCCAGTTTTCGAATTGCATAGCTTGAGCTAGGCCCATGATCCGGCTGAGAAGAACAATGAGATCGCCATATTCCGGCTTGAAATCTGCCACTGTAAGCCTTGTTGATTTGTTAACTCCTTTCCTTCCTTAATGTATCCAATTCCGCTTTAGATGTGAGAAGTAGGCCTCTTGGTTACCTTGAAATGATTTGGCCGCCTGATCCACCATTACAACTGTCATGCCCTTGCTCTGGGGAATATTAAATGTCTCTTCAATTGCTTGTTTGCCAATGTTGGCCAACACTCTCTTCCCTTCGCCAAAAATGATGGATTTATTGTCTAGATCAAATCTGGATGCACACTCCATAATCAATTCCGGACAAGGCAAAGTAGGAGGAAAAGCTGCTGCATGTACAATTCCGCTCTTGTATATCCTCTTTGCCAAGGGGGATTGTCCTTCCTTTAGTCTGTCCCTCATCCGTATCATGTCCACTGTAGCGATATTAGTATCGGTTATTTTCTTCATTTTCGAGAAGAAGGAAGTTTTGGGCGTCATATCCTCTTTGTCTTTCTTAGCGTTTGCCCGCTTGGGATTCTTACTTGCACTATCATCCTCCATGCTCATCGCCCTATTACGGGATGGTAGAGTGGTGGACCAAAAGGCAAGAAGAACCAAGTAGTGCAATTCTTAGAAAAGAGCGAAAGAATGGATGTCAGCTTAAGCACTCCTTGCAACTCTAGATGATGACTTTCACCTTAACTAATAATCATACAGCAACTTTTCGGAACCCGGGATATGACATCAAAGAATTACAAATCCCTTTGCAAATTAGAAAACAAAGCCTCTAAGTTTATCCAACACTTGCCTTCTATGCAAAAATCAAACTTTCATATGTATCTCTTCTCCCAACAAAATTGCCCAAATCTGATATAAAAATTGTAGCCCCTCTAGAAAATCAGAATTTTGTCTTCCACAAATTTCGGCCCCCACAAAATTCGGCTCCCACAAAATTCGGCTAAGCATGAAAAAAAAAATCTGCCCTTCCACAAAATTCGCCCAAGCAAAGGAGCAAAATCTGTAAAATCTGCCACCTAGGGCACAAATCGCAGCCCACAAAGTGGAGCAAAAATTGCCCAAAAATCGCCAAAAAACTGCCTTCCACCAATTTTGCCCAAGTCTGGAAATCTGCCCTTGCTTCAAATTCGCCCAAGCATGAGGAGCAAATGAATTGATGAAAATGAAATGGGAGGGGACTCCCTTTATAGCAGCTTTCACCTTCCTCCCAGGCTGGCCGACTTGGTCCTATAGAGGAAAAAAAACCAAAATTAAAGCTAAGTTAGTGGCCTACTTTAAATACTTTGCCAAAATTTTAATTTTCTAAAATGAAAACTGCACTTTTAATTTACTAATTAATCACAAATTGCAAAACGAAATTGAATGGTGCCTTGGGGATGCTAAAAATTTCTATTTAATGAGGGTTTGCTAATTAATACATCCTTGAAATTGAATTTTGGCTAACCAAAAGCCATTTCTTAATATTAATTTACCAATTTCATTAAATACCAAAAGCTTTCAAGGCAAATTTAATCTATTAAAGCCAATTTTTGCAATTTTCCTCTAAATCGATTTTGCTAAATAATTAAAATTTTATGACAAAAAAATAAAATTGCCTCTAGAGTAAAAATCGATTTTGCGATTTAACCTCATCTTACAAAATTAAATTCTATTTCACCAAAAAAAAATAAGATTTTCCAAGAACCTAAGTCTAACGAAAAATTTCCTTATTTGAAAATCATTCAAATTTACAATTAAATCCAAATTTTGAAAAGAAATCATCTAAGTACAAAATTCACAATCTAATCCTGCCAAGTTGAAATCAATTTTGAACTTATTCGGCCTAAGGATAGAACTGATAGCTCTGGAAAATCAAGTTGAAACCGGGTGAAAAATACATCTAACCTTCTCCACTGGCCCTAAAGGCGATTAAAAATGGGGTCCCCAAGATTTTGGTGCGATGTGTGAAAACCTCACAACAGTAAGGATGCCCAATCATATATATGCCATTCATGATACCGTTCATCATGGTCACTTGTAGAAATAAAATGTTTGATGCCCTACTCGAACCGGTTAGTCTACTCTTTACTAAGTTCATCAGACAACGCCAATGTCCTTTTTGCATATCGGATTTCTTCAATCCCCTTCCCTTTGAAGAATCCATTAAGGCTTCGCTCTTTGTCTCCGACTGTTTCCCACTTACCAATTCTACTAGCTGCTCCTTGACTCTCTGATTGAGTTTCTTTGGCTTGTTATTGATTTTCCTTCCTGCGCACGACCGCTAAATACCCTGGTGAAGTTTGTGGCTCTAAAAGATATTATCAAATTCTGTCCCAGATAAGGAAATGAGCATGTTCGCGAGAATCTATCATAGGTTTTGTTGCGAGGTTTTCACATCATCGCCCCAAAAATTTTTGGGACCCCCTTTTTTTCGGTTGCCTTAGCAAATTTTTTGGAGTTGTCTAAAGGTTTTCGATTTGACAATTTTACACCTTGGACGGCTTCAGGCTAGTAGGGATGTGATTTGATTTGTTTTCACTTGGTGCGAAATTTGATTTTCCGGAGCATGTAATTTTATCCTTAGGCTAAACAGGTTTCAAAAACAACATTTTTTTGATGGTTAGAACAATATTTGGTAGGATAAAGTGCAAAGTTTGGACTTAGATGGATTTTTGAAAATCTGAAATAATTGTATAAGTTTGAGCATTTTCAAAATAAATTTTTTAGATTTAGTCGTTTTGGAAAATCTCAAAATTTTTTGGTGGAAAGGAATTTTTTAATAGTGAAATTGAAATTTGGAGTTTGAATTTTGACTGCCAGGGAAGGGATTTATTTTGTCTAAAAAATTGTTAGTGTATTACAAAATTGAAATTGGATTAAATTGCAAAATTGCATTAAGTTGGTTGAAATTTTGCCTAGGGGATTTTAGAAATGTTAAAGGAAATTGGTAATTTGGAATTGAAAATCGATTTTGGCTTGCTAGAGTTGATTTTAATGATATTTTAATTGCCAAAACATTATTAAAGAAAAATTTTGACATCTCCTAGGGTTACCTTGTTTCTATTTTGCAATTTTTGATCAAAACTGACAATTAAATGGGCCAATTTCACTATGGGCTAAGTAATTTTAATATTGCATTTAAATCTGGTCCATTAATTAAGGAACTAACTTAATTTTTTTTTTCCTCTAGGCAGGTCAGGCCACTTGAGGAGGCAAAAAGTGTGGTATAAGAGGGGCTTCCCCTCTTATTTTCTCATTCCTTTTGCCTCCTCCTTGGATGTGCGATTTTCTTCTAGAGGCAAATTTCTGCCCTAGGGCGATGTTTTTGGAGCATATCTGATTTTTTTCAGCTTGGGCGATTTTTTTGAAGTCTAATTTCTCCATCTTTGGCAAGATTTCTCCTAGAATTTGGTGATTTTATTTGGTGAAGAGGCTATATGATTCAAGGTCTGATTTTTGGCAAGTGTGGGCAATTTCAAGGAAGTCAAAATTCTGATTTTTGCTAGGGCATCATTATTTGCAAGGAGGTTTAAAATTTCCGAAATTTGATCCGAATTTGAAGAGGGCCTGGTTATTGGTAAAGGCAGATTTGAGGTAAAATTCTATTCATTTTTAGAGGTGAAGATTGGTAAAGGCGGATTCTATTCTTTGTTCTTGCTTGGTACGTTTCCCTTATTTTCTTCTTGCACTCATCGTCCACCACTTCATCATTCCATTGATAGGCTGAAGTTGGGAGATATAAGTGTAGATTTCATGATAGGACATTTGGAGAGGCAGAAATAAGCTAGACCACCTTAGGATTGAAGTTGGGAGATATAAGTGTAGTCTAGCATAAGGTAACGAAGAGGCAGAAATAAGTGGTAGTCCCATCCCTAGGAAATAAGTTTGGAGATTGGTAAGTGTAGAGATAGGACTTGGAGAGGCAGAAATAAGTGTTTAGGATGGTAGATGTTAGTGCAAGCAAGAACCCAAAGGGAACGAATACCAAAAAAGACAAGGAAGACATAATGCCTAAGACCACCTTCTTCTTGAAAGTGAGGCAAATAAGTGATACCAATATTGGCACGGTGAACATGGTACAATTGAAGGATAGATTGAATGAAGGACAATCCCCCATGGCAAAGAAGCTCTACAAGAGCGGAATTGTATAAGTGACGGCTTTTCCTCTTACCTTGCCTTGTCCGGAATTGGTAATGGAATGTGCATCCCGGTTTGATATTGTGATCAAGTCCATCATTTTTGATGAAGGGAAGAGAGTGTTAGCCAACATCAGCAGACAAGTGGTCAAAGAAGTATTTAATATTCTTCAGTATAAAAGCATGACAGTGTTAATGATGGATTAGATGGCTAAGTTATTTCAGGATAATCAAGAAGCTTATTTCATTCATCTAAAGCAGAATTGGTTGCACAAAGGTAGGAAGGGAGTTACCAAGTCATCAAAGCTTACCAATTCAGATTTCAAATCAAAGTACGAGGATCTAATTGTGCTTCTCAACCGAATCATGGGCGTAGCTCAAGGTATGCAATTCGAGAACTGGATGTAGTATATTGATGAAATTGAAAATGGAAAGAGAAAATTTGATTGGGCTAGAATCATATGTGAAAATTTAGAGTTGCAACTTAGGACAGTGCAAAATCAAAAACAATTCTACATGGGATCCTATCTTTTCTATTTAATTGCGAGACTATATGAAAATCTTGGACTTAAGGCGTTAGGAGTGATTGGCAATGGGCCGGGGCAATGTTTGGTGCATGAGTTGCACAACAAACTATAAAATGTTTTATGATGCCTTTGCCATGAAATGGTAAGGATATTACAAGGGACACCTGCTAAGAGGCTCTCATCGGAAACAGAAGCAAAAGTTAAGAAGTATGGGAGTTGGTTCATCCAATTTCGTCAATTTACATATATCAGAATAGCAGAAAGTACAATTTGTCCCAAGAGACTTCCAAGGCACCCACCTGACAAGGTAGTTTTGATGGAGTTGGCTAGGCAACTTGAGCATTATGACAAGATGATAAAACTTAAAGGTGAAACAAGGATTACCTTCTCATTTGGAATAGACAATGATACTTGCCCCAATCCTGTCGCCTTTGCAGCTGCGGAGAAAGAGTTAGAATGGTATCATCTAGGATGGTATAGAGCAAGACAACGATTCGATCCTAATGGTTTTATCAAGGCATCTCATGAAAACACATTTAAACATATTCTTACTATAGAAGATTTCTGGGCCGATGCACAGGATGACTTTTACGTCAAGATTGTCAGTGGACATGATGAGGGCAATCAGATGGAGAGGCCTTGATATTCCCGATCAACTAGAAGATGATGAAAATATGCTAAGGGAAGATTATGATATAGTAGATGGAACATAATTGGGTCCAGTGGATTGGGATGATCATCAGTATCCTTCCTTAGAGGTAGTTACAAGGATAGTTGATCTACACACCGAGTCATGGTACAATGGGAAGTTAAGGCAATTACAAAGTCAAAAGATATGCCTTATGAGAAGATGAAACCAGAGGAAGAAGGTCTAGCAGAGTCAGTCAGACAGAAAGGTGAAGGCAGTAGCCAGCAATAAAGAACAATTAAGAGCAAGAAGAGAAATTTGGAGGTTGAGAAAAACAAAGAACATCAAGAGCCTTCAACAAAGAGACGGAATGCAGCACCGTCAAGGGAGAGCATAATTGAGGCTAGAGGCCAAGAGGTTAATACAAATGGACAAGGGGTCATGGTAGAGGTGAGTTCTGATTCGGAATCAAGTGGTTATAGTAACAGTACCGAGTACTCTCCTCTCTCGGAGAACCAACATGGAGATGATATGACAGTCACCAGTGAAGAAGATGATAGGCCAATCGATATTGAGGAAGTAAGCCAGGTGCTTGAGGCCGTTGGTGATGCTTTTCTAGTCGAACTGAATCTAAATTTGGGGAGATGCATTGCACCACTATGGTTAAGGAAAATGCTTATGCCAAGAGGCGAGGTGGTGACTGTCCGAACGGTTGAAGATATTCAAGGGTTAGTGGAAAAGGATGATAGTGAGAAACAAAAACAAATTGCAAAAACGGTGGCAAAGGTAATCCGAAGCGATGATGAGGGTCATCGAAAAGTTCAGATTGTTATACCAAAGGTTAGCAAGGTAGTAGATGAGATTATAGCCCAAGAGTATGAGGTAGTAGAGCATAACTTGGGAAGAATCATAGATGACATGGAATGTGAGGAGATCCAGGAAGGCATGGTTTCAATTAGAGAGAGATTGAGGAAGGCAAACGAAAAGATTGTAAAATTGGAGGCGGAGAACAAGTATTGGAGAGATTGTGAGCCTATCCAACAGTCGTACTAGGCAGCCCTTTCGCAAGACAACGGGAGTAACATAGAAGAGATATCGGCTTAGCTGCACGAAGTCAAAGATTAGATCCATGATACAATTCAAAATGGGCAAAATTTCTTGCCTTCATTTGTCTCGACATTCAGGTCATTGGTGGCTATTAGAGACAAATTCAAAGCATTTGAAGGGGAGTGGAAGGATTTCCTTCCAGTCAAGGACTTAGCTATTCTCAGGCTATATGCATTTATTGAGCTACCAGAGAGATAATTGGAGAGAGCCAAGTTGGTAGATGGAGGAACAAGTACGGTGGAGTCTTGGTTTGTTGTCTTGATCATCAGATTGAGGATACTTGAAGAGATACTTGGTTTCTTGTTGCACAACACGGCCCAGGCGTTGACACTTCCATTTCAACCATGATGAGCGATGTTGGGGTTGGACTTGATTTTGAAGATATCAAAGAGGAGGACATCAGTGAGACAAAATTTCGATCAAGATTGGATGAGTTGGGGAAGGTTGCCATCAAGAAGAAACATTTGGGCACCCTTGCCTCCCTCAATGCCTTTATTGGATATGTGAAGTAATATGAGAAGGATCATGAGAAAACATTGCAAGTAGCGAGCAACATGATGAATTCGGCTGAGCTCAAGATGAAGCACACACTTTGCCCTCCCATGAAGGAAGTCAATGACAGGCTAGCCAAGTTCATTGCCTTGGCTAAAAAGATGAAAGAAAAGGGTAGAATTATATTAGAAGATCATTTGATGTAAGATCAAGTGGCAATTTCTCGTTTCTTTTGGGTAGGATAGGCGTCTAATTCTGATTGGCTACCATTTTGGTGCCTTCTCATTGGTTGCCACTTTTCTTGTTTTTCATTGGTCCATTGATGAGGTGGCCCCTTCTCATTGGCCGATGGGGTGGCAATTCTGATTAGGGTTTTTGGGATTTGATATGGGTCGTTGATTTTGCCTCTTAATCTCTATCGTTGGTTGTAATTTTGGCCCCTATATAAGGCCATTTGTTCTCATTTGTAAAGGGTTGAAGAAAATTGTTGCTTAAGATAATACCAAAATTGCTTCTCTTTATCATTGTTGTGACTTGCATGGTTATTAAGAACACTTGGTGGGAAAAGGCCTCAGAAGTTGAGTATCATAGTCTTATGAAGAACAACACTTGGATTTTGTCAAATTTTGCAGCCAAGAAGAAACCTATTGATTGCAAATGAGTTTATAAAGTGATTTACAAAGTTGAAGAACTATTGGTAAGTTCAAAGCTTGGTTGGTGGCTAAGGGATTCTTGTAGAAAAAAGGCGTTGTTTATTAGGAAATCTTTGCTCCTACAAAAATGATGAGCACCATCCATTTGGTTTTGGCCATTGCAACATAGTGTGGCTGGGCAGTTCATTGCGTAGACGTTAAGAGTGCCTTCCCTTAATGATGATTTGGAGGAAGAAGTCTATATGTTGCAGCCTCCACGTTTCCAAGTTGTAAGCAAAGAGTACCAAGTATGTTGATTAGTCATGGGTCCTTATTGCCTAAAGTGAGCCCCAAGGGCCTGGTACATCAAATTTCATACCTATTTGGTTGCACAGGGTTTTCACAAGAGTTATTTGGATCCAAACTTGTATGTTGAAAGCATTGGTAATGACATCATTTTCCTTATCATCTATGTTGATGATACTATCATTAGTTGTAATTGGGCATGATTGCAAATTAAATTTGTGTCAGACATTTGTATGACTGATTTTGGACTTCTGCATTATTGTCCCAGTTTAGAGGTTTGGGAGACTGGTAGCAGCATTTTCATTCTCAGTTGAAGTAAGCCTAGAGTTTGCTAGACAAGTCCAGGATGCCTAATTACTAGCCTTCGTCTACACCTATGGAGAAAGTGGTAAGACTAGGAGCCGAATCAGATTCAACTGTGGTGAATCTTTTAGGCAACTAGAGGGCAGCCAAATCTATATTACAGCCACTAGATCTGATCTAAGTTATCTTCTGAGCTAGATATCTCGTTTCATGACAGCCCCCAAGGCAGAACATGGGGTTGCAGTGAAGCGTGTACTGCAATGTGTGCAAGGGACACCAGACTTTGGCATTCAGTACAACAGAAGCAAAGATCCTTGACTGATTGGCTTTACAGACTTGGGCTGGGCAGATTCTGTTGATAACAAGAAGTCTACTTCTGAATATGTCTTCAGTCTTGGTGTAGGTGCAATCACATGGTCTAGTAAGAAGTAGTATGGAGTAGGTCTTTCCTCGTTAGAAGTAGAATATTAGGGAACATTCAAAGCAACATGTGATGCAGTATGGCTATGGAGGATGCTTCTTAACATGAAAATGTCTCAAGAAAGGCCTTAACCCTTGTTTTCTTTACAATCAAGGAGTGCAAACTAGCCAAGAATCCAATCTTCCAAAAGTGAAGCGAACATGGAACTTCATTGTCATTTCATCATAAAGCTTCCTGAAGATGGAACTGTGATGTTGCAGTATGTTCCAACTAAGGACCAGATTGTATATATCCTCACCAAGTCTCCGAGCCCGGACAAGTTTGTAAATGGGGGCAACTTAGTTTAGTTGATAGAATAACCATTATGGAAGAGTATTAGAGTAATATTAGCATATGTCTTATTGAATGGTCACTCAATGTACTTTAGTAAGTTTAGCTGGTTTTTATTTTCAGTTTCAGAGTGATTGTTTCTTTCAGAAACATCTTCTTTGTAATTGCTCTAAATGGAGCTTTGCATCTCTACTGAATATCAATTAACTACCATTTCATGCCAACTACCAAATTAATTGTGGTCGCGAACCAAATGGCTTTTTGAGATTAGAGGATCATTGCAAGTGTAATTGAGCTGCCTAATCAGTATGTGATCTGATTATTGTACTGCAGTCCTAATCTGAAGAGATGTATTCGTTTATTGGTTTCGATGTTATGATCTCTTGAATCGATTCATAATTATATCCACATCAATAGTCGAGACATGGGCAGACATGTCTTCATCCATGAAAAGGCACGATGGTATAAATAACAAATCATTAAAGTACCCAATCCTTAATCGGTTGTAATTAGTTTATAGCACAGATTCCTTTATGGTTTCTGATCTGTACAAGGCACTAGATCATTTGCTTGATCTAATGCATGATCGACATTATATCAAGAACATAATGCTTGATCGAAGAGAACTATAATCTGGTTGTTCAGATTACAGTACTTGCTTTGATAATGATTAAATCAGTTTAATACCAGGATGGTCTTGGCAAGGTAAAATTAATGTCTATGCATATGTGTGTGTATGCATGTATATCAGTTTACATGGTGAACTGGTATACATACATGTACACACATGTGCATACAGTTGCCATGCTGGTAATTCTGACTGACGGTATCATATCTTAACATGGCTAAACTAGGTAGTAGAGAACCAAAACTGACACACTAATTGCTAGCTATCAGTTGGTTGAACTGAGGGAGCTCATGATTCAGCTATCAGTTTGTTGAACTAAGGGGGCTCATGATTCAAGTTTCATTGGAGAGGTCTAATGCTAGCAATACCTTTCCTTTTGAACTCATAACTCTTTTGGCCTGGCAAACATGGGACTAAAACTTCCAGTTTGTCACTGCCTGTGCCTTGGAAGCATTCTTCCATCACTGCTTGAGAATGCTTGTGCTTGATGACATCGTTTGGACCATGAATTTTGTTGCCATCATTTGCTGCATGTGAGCATTGAACCAACTATTCTTTGGGATGATCTTATTTCTGCCTTGGATTTCAACATGGTTGTTGATTTGGTGTTGGTAGTACACCTTTCTGTTTCAAATCACTGTTGCCTGCTGTTTGGCTGGTCCTCACTTCTAGTTTAGGCCCGTTGTTTGAAGGATTCTTTGGGCTTGCTCTCCATGTGTCACTTCATTTACAATGTTTATGAGTTTAGTACGTGTTTTCTTTGTTTATTTGTAAACTTGAAGCTTTGTCGGAGCAGAAAGATGAGCGAAGATATAGTTCTAACTCTTTTTTAATAGGTGACCAAGTTTGATGACCACGAATTTTAGAAATTGCACACACAAATGCAAGCACCTATTTTATTCACAAACCATTTGTGTTTGTAAAGGTATGATATAATGTGTTAAAAAAAATACCTAATAGATGAGGTGTACTGTCAAATATATTGACAATTTGGGCATTACCTAGTCCAATTACAACATTTTCTGTTAACATGTATGAAAGTCATTTGAGTTTCTGCTGCTTCTTCAGAAGACCCTATAGCCATCCCTAGATGATTTGGAAGAACCACATGTAAGACCTTTCTTTTGCTGATTTATTTGCAACCAAGTCACCAGTTTCTCCTGAAATCTTCAATAAAAGCTTATGACCAAAGCCCTGTATTCTCCAAAACATTTGGACTAAGATGAAACACAATGTCTCAGCATCTGGGCAGTAAAAATAGTTTTTAGCTTCTATTGAGAATGACACTATTGTGAAATCACAACCTTTAAACTGACACAAATAGTGCTTGGTCATTGCCCAACACCTCTCTTCGCAGACAAGAAATAGACAATGAATCATAATGAAATTCTTGATCACTAAAATCATGTGCCATACAGCACCATTGAAGAGAAGGGCATATTAAAAGCCAAGCCATCAGTACTGTGGGGTTTTAATATTTGATCAATTGTCCATGCTGAAATAGACTATTTGCTTTTGCCACCTTTAGCTAAAGTTGGCAAAATAATCTGACAAGTTATAAAATAAAAACAGTTAAAAAAGGCTCAAGGCAACAAGATGAAAATGATAAGGTTATGGAAATGCTCTGGGCTCTCAATCATTTAAGATATTTTTGATGTAAACATGTATCCATGGCTCTTTCGTTATTTCTGTATATTTGTTTTAGAAAACATTATGAATATGTTTTCTTTCTTTGTATTGAATATTTTTGGGGAATATCTTTCTGTTTTTAGAATTGAACTCTTCACTGGAGCATAATTTTTCCCAGATGTTTAAACTTTAAACTAGCTTGGTTGAGTAATTTTTTGAAATCAATGCAGATAATAGTGATGAAGATGTTCATGTTTTTCAGAAAAGTCAAGTTTTCAAGTTCTGTGGCAATAAACGGGTGAGTTTTGATCAGTCGCTGTAGATTATTTAAATTATTTCCCTTTATTTTGGTAAATCTGGGGTGAGGGTGTTCATATTATTGACTTCGTTTAACCCAGATTGCAGTGTGCTTGGGATGCATTCTAAAGTTTTGGAAGCACGTTTCTCACTTGAATTTATCAAATAATTGTTAATGGTGATTTATCTTGTTATGGTGAGATATTTGAACTTGGGTTGCATTGTTAGAAGTCCTTAAACTACCTTTAGTTTACAGCGAGTTGGGTTATTATATTCAACTTTAGAGTAAGTCCAAGTAAAAGAACTTTAAGCTGGTTACTCTTTGCCATTTTCCTTAATGATGTCGACATCTCAAAATTTGGAATGCATTAAATCTATTTAAATATAAAACAACTGAAATATCTTTGAAAATGTGTTTTGTGGATTTCCTGAATATCTAAATTGATGGCAAAGTATACTGTACTTGTTAAAAATAAGACGTTACCTGAAAACTACTTAAAATTGGCAGTGTCTCTTGTTCAGCAATGGACTCTGATTTAGTCAAGAGTCTTGTAATCTCCTCCTTTTTACTCGTTTTTCTAGAGATCTCTTTTGTCCCTATTCTTTTGCATCATATGGATTTGTCAAGGTTTAGCCCCCTTTTTAGGTTCTGCTTCTTACTTAGTCATTTCCCCTTTTCTAGTCTAAAATAAGGGGCAATTTAATGTATATTATAATTAAAAAATGATGTTCGTAAACATTTAATTGTAACAAACATTTTTTAAATACTTTTTATTGGAAGCATATTCTTAATTTGCTAGGGCCAAAAATGAAAAGTGATTTTTAAATAGTAGGGTATAGTTTTCGAAAAAGATGGTAACTTCAAAATTAGCACTTTACTTCTCATTTTCTTATCCACTTTCAAGTTTCAAGCAATCCTTTTGAACACCTTTTGCAGGATTGAGAATTTGTTCAATCTAGGGTATTGAAGGATGCAAACCCTTTGTTGATTTGAGTTTTAGAGGATAAAAAAACCTCCTGGGTCTCATTATTTTGGATTGAGGATGAAAACCCTTGTTTCCAACTGTGGTCGTTGCAGATTTCAGTGTACCAGTCATATGGTAGGAGTGACCTAGTGTGATTTGCAAGCAAATTCATCTTGGTTGTCAAGGTATTATTGTGAATTTTTAGCAAAACTTTCAGAAATTTTGGTGAATCTAATAAGCAGTATCAAGGGCAGATTCAAACTATTCCCATCAGCAAAGCAAGTCACTTATTGGGGAACAAAAATTCAGAATTTATTGCTTTTTTGAGATATTCCAGCACTGGTTTAGACATCATCATTCACTAATAAACTTCAAACTCAAAAGGAAGCATCAGCCAACAAATATTAAATTTTATCAATTAATTTTGAAGTGTTGTCGGTAAAAGTATAATGCCATCGGGATTAGTTAAGATGTCAGTTATTTGTACCCGAAGGGTGTTCCGTTATGATGCGATGGTTTGGTTGTGCACCTTCGGAATCTATATATGTAACTCTCCCTTGAGAGAAGTCATTTAGTATTATCAATTCATGTTCTATCTTGTACTTGTGTATGATGTACCGAAGCATGAAAACATTAATGAAGAATATGTCTAATTCCTTAAGTATTGCATTTATGTCTTATTTCTGTTACTGTGATATGCATTAATCTACTCTACCTTGTACAGTAAACATTTGGTGTCATTGCCGATTTGAATCCAGAAAGTGCAACGTAGTGGATGGCATAAATGGGAATACCCGCATCACAGAACATCAAAATTAATGAAGACAATGTGATCGAGTTGTACGAAGGTGAGCACGCTTTGGCAGAGAACTTTCATATACTTTTTTTGTGTAATGATTGAAACGTTCATTCGTAGAGAAGCCATACAAGAGGAAGTTCCATAGGACACAGTTTGGGACGTTCTGAACATCAACCCTGTCGCCAATAGACTGTTGCACTAGTTTCCTTGATTGTTTGCGCAAGCATTCCTTGTTTGCATAAGCATTCCTTGCACAAGCACGATGAAGAGAGGAAGCTGAGAGGGAGCAACATAGGTAGCAGACTCTCAGGAACTTTCTCGAATGTAACTGTCAGGAGTTTGAGGATTGGGATGAAACCCGACAGAGATCTAACCCATGAGCCTTCAGCCATGGGAATGTAAATGGAGTGTGTGTGAAAAGAACACTGAAACTTTTTAATGGTCCCATAGACGACCAATGATGATGTTCAAAGAATATATATAAATAAAAGTGTTCTTATTATCTATGATGTGTTTTGAAGAATTGATGCCAAATTAGTAGAATAAAGATAGAAATAAAAGAACAAAATGATGATGATGTCCATGTTGCACAATAGGCTTTGATGCTCGCACAACAAATCGAGCGAAGGCAACGACTCAGGCAACCTGCTGATGGGTACCATGGTGGGGTCAGAGAGGGTGACCATGGTGCCACAAGAGGTGCATTGAACGAAGAGCATGGTTCGCCTAACCGTTGGCGACCAAGAAGTATGAATGACTTATTAGTGGAGACACGACCAAGGTTGAATATGATTGAGGAGATGAGGGAAGAATTTCTAAATTTACTTACATTGTGTGTGGAGAATCCAGACAGAGGAGAAAAAGGAACCAATGTGGCTCAAGGTGCCAAAGGAGCATGTGCGCGGGATGACCACTTTGTCCCTCAGACACCATACGAAAGAGTACAGTTCGATAATTATTGAACCCTCTTGTTAGAACCTATCACACCACGATGTAATGCGGGTGCACTTGCAGAGGAGTAGAACTAGAACTTGCATAGAACACAACAAACACAACCAATGCAACCAAAACAACCAACTATACCAAGCCAACGGACATTAGTTATGGCAGGGCAGAAGCAAAAATTGCCTAAGTTCACAGGTGATGATATAGAAGACCCCATACGACACTGTAAGACATGTGAAACCATATGTACGACCAATGGAGTGATAGACCAGGATGATTAGGAGTGTCAATTTCCAACAACTCTAAGGGGAGTAGTGATTGATTAGTTCTTTGACATCGATCACTTCTTTGACATTTATCAGGTGAAGGTAGCTACATGGCCGGACCTGAAGGAGTTTGGGGTAGAATTTCGGTTATTGAGAGATGATAAAGAAATTGTAGCCGAAATTTACAACACGAAACAAGCGAAGGATGAAACCATTCGTGGGTATGCACGGAGACTGAAGGAGTTGGTCGGAAAGATGGAAAGCTCATCGACCGATGGCTTGAAAAAATGTTGGTTCATTGAAGACTTGAAACTTACACTTCGGAAATAGATGAAATTTGTATCCTCGACATCATACATTGATGCATATAATAGAGTAATGGACCTCAAAAGTGAAAGTAAAACGGGGAAGAAGAAGAAGTCTAGATTGTCTGATGAGGAAGATGATTCTTTAGGGGAGAGCAATGACAAAGAATCAAACAAGAAGATTTAGGCACTACAAAAAGATATGTTATGTATGATGAAAGAATTCAAGAATATGAAGAAAAACCCTAGCCAAAGTATTGATGGGGGTTTATGGTGTACGGATTGTAAAGAAAGCCAGACGAAGGGCTTATGCCCCTAAAAATCAGTTTTGCGACATATGCTAGATAGACGAGCATTCTACCAAAGAATGTCCATTCGGCATGAAAACAAAGACCACTAACAAGTTCTAGTGATGCAGGAGGTATCTACATCAAGTGCTGTAGGAACAGGGAATGCAAACACCAACGCGACATTGTCGGGAAGATATCTGATCAATCGATGAGGAAGAGGTGGAAATAATAACAGTAATAATGGTGGTTGTAGCTGTATACAGTACGACCTAAGTGGGCGATTGATGATACAATGCTGCGCTTGTAGTCAATGGGGCCACTTTGCAAGGGACTATCCTAAGAGGGAAACACTGTAGTTTCTGTAGATGGTGTGACGATTCAAAATGCCCAAAACTAGGGGTTAACCTGCTGAACATTGAAGGGAACGATGAAGAAGTGTTAGTTGTTGCTCGAGCGCAATGAAAGAAAGTTGAGTACCCTAATCTTGAAGAAGAGAAAAGAAGGGTGCGCGAAGTGAAAGCTGAAATAGAGAAGGAATTGATGGTCGGAAGAAGGGAAACAAACTATATCGCGAGTAACTCAACAAGGACGCAGCCGGAGCAAAACAACATAAGATAGGTGATGCAAGTTGAAATCACTATGAAACTAAATGACCTTCTCGTAATGCCATAATTGAGAACAATATTAAACATGACACCATCCCTGAAGGCATCGACTGGACCAATAAAGAGTAGTTAAGGTGAAAATGAAGCTCCCCATGGAGAGAAGAGTCCTCTCGGGATAGAAAAGGATCCGATGTTACTTGCGGTGAACGCGGGTAGACACCCTGTAGTAGCGGAGATGGGCATCTTGGGGGCCATCCTAATGGATACCATTGTTTGACGAAGGCTTTGGTGTGAATGTATTACTGGAGGAGACATGGAAGAAGTTAGGGCAACCAACATTGTGGCCGCCAACATTTCAATCGGTAGGCGCTTACCAACACATAATTTAACCTATTAGGACTCTAATGGCATAGAAATTGATGATCAAAACACAACCCTTCATTTTGGACTTCGTAGTAATTCCGTAGAAAGCAAAGGACGACATGATCTTGGGAAGGGGTTGGTTGGTGCAAGCGAGGGTGAATTACTATTGGAAACGAAATGCCCTTTCAATGAAAAGAGGAGGTCGCAAGTTTACAATTGACTTGTGAACGCAAATGGTGAGTGAAGATCTGACATCCTTGTCTGATTCCGAAGTGGAAGAAGTGATGAAAGGAAGAAAAGCATGGAAAATAATGAGGAAGGGGTTCTCAAATTGGAAGGATGCCCATATGATGACTTGGATTCATTAAATGGACTCTTCCATTGGCAAATGGAAGACTATGAGGTATTCCCAAGTTATAACATGTTAGGGGTAGATGGCAAATATGAGGATGAAAAGGATTCGTTCCCAATGAAGTACAAAGAATATAAGGAAGGGAAGGCACCGATGGATGAAATACCAACACATGCATTTGATAAAGAAAAACCCATTAAATATGAAGAACCTTTGGTAAAGGCAATGAATGTAGGAGATGAAGCCAATCCTACGGACATCTTTGTAGGCGATGATTGGAACCCTGTGTTAAAAACAACATTTAAGATATTTATGGAATACAAGGATGTATTTGCTTGGACGTATAAGGACCTCAAAGGAGTTCCGCTTGAATTGTGTGTCCATCGAATTCCACTCATATAAGGAATTGTAGCTATACGGAAGCGACTGTACTAAATGAACAAGAATTATGTTGCATAGGTCAATGAGGAGATTGCATATGCCCGTGTATAGACAAGCGAATGGGATATGTGTGGATTTCCATTGCTTGAATGCTGTAACCATTAAGGACCGATTCTCGATATTGCTCACGGACAATATTCTAGAGGAAGTTGCTGGATATGGGATATACTCTTTCATTGACAGATTCTCTAGTTACAATTGGATATTCATCATAGAAGATAAGTTAAAAACAACCTTCATGGTAGAAGATGGAGTCTACACGTAGAACTTGATGCCCTCTGGATTGTGTAAAGCTCCAGCCACATTCCAGGGAATCATTTTGCACATCTTCGACAACATGTCAGTCGGGAACTTTAAGGCTTTTTTGGATGATTGGTCCATATTCAGTGCAAAGGACACACACTTGGTAACCTTGAGGTAGTGCATAGAGAGATGCCGTCGGGCGAGGTTAGCACTAAACCCTAAAAAGTGCAGATTCATGGTGCCCCAGGGAAGACTATTGAGGCATATAGTATGCAAAACAGGATTGAAGACAGATCCGGATAAGGTCCGAGTAAGTTTAGAAATGGAACCTCCCATAGACGTAGCCGACATAAAGTCCTTTCTGGGCCACATCAGGTACTAAAGAAGATTCATAATTTTTTTGCTCAAGCATCCTACCCACTGGACATGCTGACTCGAAAGGGGGAGCCCTACACTTGGGGAACATAGCAAGACAAGGCAATCAGAGAACTGAAAACAAGACTGGTAGGAGCACCTATCCTTGCCTATCCAAATTGGGATAAAAAATTTCATGTGAACGTGGACGCATTGAACTTTGTACAGAAGTTTCAATACTGCTTGTTGGCGAAGCCGTTTGTATTCTGTGGATCACCAGGCTTTGATGTACTTGGTGAATAAACCGATCATTCAAGGGGAAGTGAGTCGATGGTTGCTTCTCCTACAAGAGTTCACATTTAGCATCGTGGTAGGTCTCGGAAAGAGTCACATGAGTGCGGACCATCTCGCAAGGATTAAGTTAGGAGAACCACCTAAGAGAGTAAATGGCGACTTTCTTGATGCACACTTGTTTCAAATTGTCTTACTCACATTGTGGTAAACAAGCATTGGGGGATACCTATCAATAGGATAGTTTTTGAGGAAAATGCAACTGGACGAAGGAAGGAAGCTTGTTCTGATAAGTCGAACGTTTCAATTGATTAACAGGTTACTGTATAAGATGGGACTTGACCAAGTCCTTCAAAGATGTGTTATGGAAGAAGTGTTGCGCATATTGAGAGAAGCGCATAAAGGTCCTGCAGGTGGACAGATGGGGCCAAACATAACAACATGAAAAATACTTTTGGCAGGGTTGTGGTGGCCTAGTTTGAATAACGATGCCAAGGAATGAGTCGTGGGCTATGACACTTGCTAGAGGGCAAGAAAGCCATTATAGGGGACTTTATGCCCCTTAACTCCTTGAATGCACAGGAACCCTTTGAAAGATGGGAGTTGGACTTTGTCGGACCCTTGAAGGCAAGTAAAGCTCAGAGGTGTTAGTACATTGTCATAGCAGTTGAACATCTCACGAAGTGGGTCGAGGCATGGGCCCTACCAAACAACTCGACAGTAAGTATCACAAAATTTATCTATGGACAAATAATCATGAGGTATGGCATTATGATACAAGCTAACAAGTGATCGGGGAGGGCATTTTGTGAATAATGTCATTCAATTGCTCACAACTGAGTTCAAAATCTGTCATTCTTTTTCAAGCACATACTACCTGGGATTAAATGGGTAGGCCGAATTAGCAAATAAGATATTGGTATCAGTGATCTATAAGTCTTGTGGTGTTGAAGGTGAGGATTGGGAGGAAAAGCTACCATTTGTGTTATGGGCCTACTGCACCACTTATAAGGTCATCACTGGACAAGCTCTGTTTCAATTGATGTACGACCAAGAAGCTATGGTACTATTTGAGTTCATGGTGCCAAGTCAGAGGATCACAATCAAGAACAAATTGAGTGATATGGAGAGCCTGAGCGAAAGGCTATACAATTTGAATAAGCTCGACAAACGATGATTAATGGCACAATGGGCTACTAAAGTATCTTGGCTCAGGCCAGGCCAACTTGTACTGAAGTATAATGGGCACAATGAGATTAAACCGGACAAGTTCAAGGTCAACTGGGTCGGACCCTACAAAGTGTGAAGTTGGCGATAATGAAGCAATCAAATTATGGGCCTTAGATGAGAAAGAAATCGCTGATTTAGTTAATGGTTCAAAACTCAAAATTTACCATCAAAGACATGAAGGATAGAGAGATGACGACTCACGAGGTAACTTAGATTTAGGAAACACTTAAAAAAAACACAAAAACAAAAATTTAAAAAAAATGAACAAAAAAACAAAAATAAAAAACAAAAACTATAGTATAAAATTTTACAAAATGAAGTAAATAAACAGGGGCCGTATGAGCACATTTAAGTCTATTCCATATGGCATTGATAAAGTATCCGAAGCATTGAAGTACTCGAAGCATTGTCAAAGTACTCGAAGCGTTGACTAAGTATTCGAAGCATTGCCAAAATACTCGAAGCATTGAAGTACTCGAAGCATTGACATAGTACCCGAAGCAATGACAAATTACTTGAAGCAATGACATAAGTACCTGAAGCATTGGCACAACAACCAAGCATTGACAAACTACTTGAAGTGTTGGGATAACTGAAGCAACACAAAGTACCTGAGGCACATATGTATAAAACTATAGTATAAAATTTTACAAAATGAAGTAAATAAACTGGGGCCGTATGAGCACATTTAAGTCTATTCCATATGGCATTGATAAAGTATCTGAAGCATTGAAGTACTCGAAGCATTGTCAAAGTACTCGAAGCATTGACAAAGTATTCGAAGCATTGCCAAAATACTCGAAGCATTGAAGTACCCGAAGCATCGACATAGTACCCGAAGCAATGACAAATTACCCGAAGCAATGACATAAGTACTTGAAGCATTGGCACAACAACCAAGCATTGACAAACTACCTGAAGCGTTGGGATAACTGAAGCAACACAAAGTACTTGAGGCACATATGTATGACATCGTACGGTAATATGGAGTGTGCAAAACTGTTGAAGATACATTGTTATTGAAATAGGGAGTCATGCTAGAGACCATACGGATATGTGAAGTCCATTAAGAGAAGCCAATCTAGCATACCATACAAGCCAAATGGAAAGTTGGGTAGTATCGTATGGTGTAGGGACGAAAGATCATGCAATGGGGGATAGTACCGTACTGTATGCCTAAGACATTGCAAGGGTATCGTACGACATGCCTGCAAGTAGATAGTTCGAGCAAGAACAAGCATTTTGAAGCCGTATGACAGCTTTGGGATTGCATACAGTTATCATTGGGGCTCAGTTAGCATATGGTATCCATCAAATGGCATTGCTAAGGCACATAAACACTGTTGATTCTACACGAAGATAAAATGGAGATGAAATCATTTGCCACTGTATGATAGTGGAACCACAATGCAAGTAAAATAGACAATCCGTATGGCTTACGCTAGAAGGGCACATCAACGAATTTATGGTATTGTTCACCATGCTAGGCAAGCAACATCAACAGCATACAACGAGTTAGCTGTATGACATTCTTAGGGAGAAAAGAATAAGTGGAGTCGGAGTGGGCAGTACTCATTGCTCAGTTAGAGGTAGTAAAACTGGAGAAGGAATAAGAGAGAACGACATTTCTCACTCAGCTCGAGATAGTAAAGAATGAGAAGAGTTTGCTAGAGAAAGAGTGTGTAGCCAAAGAGACAAAACTTGGGAGTATTGCTGATATGATGCAGGCAGCACTTGAGATTCAGATGCATGCTGAGGACAACTTGAAGATGAGGACAAAGTAGGTGCGAGAGTTACTGGCGCAGCTGCGGATTTGAGCATCCACACCTCCAGGGACGCACCTTCCTTCCTCCTAGTTTCTGTTTTAATGTATTGTATATAGTAGTCTTGTCTCCATTTTTGTATGTCGTCCGGAGATAATTTTTCTTTTGGGGGGGGGGGGATGATGTTGTCGGTAAAAGTGTTATGCCATCGATATTAGTTAAGATGTTAGTTAGTATCCAAAGGGTGTTCCTTTATGACACGACGGTTCGGTCGCGCCCCTTCGGATTCTATATATGTAACTCTCCCTTGAGAGAAAAGTCATTCAGTATTATCGATTCATGTTCTATCTTGTACTTGCATATGATATACCGAAGCATGGAAACATTAATGAAGAATATGTCTGATTCCTGAAGCATTGCATTTATTTCTTATTTCTGTTACCGTAATATGCATTATTCTAATTTACCCTGTACGGTAAACATGAAGTAGATCTAATGCTACTCTACAGTTTCTAGGGGCTGCACCATTTCGAGGCAGTGCTGTGCATCTTCAACAGGACCTAGGAAATCAGAAACAGCAGTCTGGAAGGATTTCAAACAAGAAGAAATAATTTTGGGAAGTTTTCTTGGGTGGTCATGCAATATTAGGTGCATTTACAGCTGCCATACAATAGCAAAAACCCTAGCCACAAAGCTGTATGGTTTATATCATTAGCGCAATAAACTTTTCAAGTTTCTGGAAACTACTTATTGGCATTGTAGACAGCTGTTCTGATTTTTCTTTAAATAGATAAATTATGCCAAGGGGTTTAAGCAATTTTCTGCCCACTGACTTTGCAGCAGTTAGGGTTTATTTAAATATTTTCAAAATCAGAAATTTACAATTTCATAATTGAAAAGTGGCTGTTGAGTTTCATTGAAAAACAGAAATTAAATCAGGGTTTTCCCATTACACTATGTGGGACATTACGTGGTTGTTTCCTGTTTACTTTGATTGCGGTAGTTGAAATTTATTTTAGTATCTCTTGACTTGCAGTTGTAGCTTGACTCTCTCTCACGTACATTGACAAGTTAGGCTACTCATCCACAATAACGTGATTCTTTCCTTCATTCTTGACTTTGTGGTGCTCCATTAACAATTTGACTTATCCTATGTTTATTTAGATGGTAAAATGCATTCTAATAGTAATGTAAGTGGTGTGGAGCATTACAAGCCTTAAAATCCCTCCCTCAATGGCAGAAAAAATGTTGAAAACCTTACTGCCATAGAAAGTGCATTTTATTATTATCAATAAATGTTGAAAACCTTACTGCCATAGAAAGCCTTGATAATTTCCTTACATAAGGAAATTTACATGTTTATTTCAGATCAGAACCACCATTGTAGAGGAAACTGAATCTGTCCATAATGACTGAAAAAATAAAGCGTTCTGGACTCACACCAGATAAAATACATAATCTTATAGAAAGTGCATTTTAGTTTCAAATGGAGTAATCTATATATAATTGTTGTTTGGTCGTCTGTTATTCTGAATGGCAGGAATTTTTTTATTTTGACTAATTATTTATTCTTAACTTTTAAAGAGAAACAAATATACTTTCCACGATGAATAATTTCCAAAAAATTGTGTACAGGGCAGAGAAGAAGTCATTATAAAATCCACGCCAAATGCAAATGCCAATAATGCCACTGAAACAGAAGAAGATTGGTTACCCCCTCCACCTAAAAGCACTAAAGTTGTGCCTATTTCTGCGGTTGACGAGTCAACGTTGGGTGAGTTGAGGTATGCAGAGTTTTTGGCTAAAGTCAAATATGAACTACATGTAAGTGTTGGTACTAAGCATTTTTCCTATTGACTGATATTCATCTTGTATAGTCTTTCCTAGTTATGATACATGTTAGTCTGGTTGCTGTATACAGCAGATACAAACAATGATTAAGCTTGAATCAGAACAAACGTAATGAAAACATATTACTATCAATTCTGATTTTCTCTTTTGTGTGTCCTCTACTTGCTTATTTGAAGAACACAACTGTTCTGCAAATTGTTATTTGTTAGAATTATGATTTACTCTTTTCTCAAATATATTTAAATAAAGGTGCAGATTGAAGCGGTATCTTTTTAGAGGATTTCATTATGGTATTTCTATTGTGCTTTGATAATTCCTATATATATATATATTAAATTAATGGCTAATAAACTTTTTAATGTGACCGGTGATGTTGGCATGACCATATTTTCCATTCCATCCAAGATGGCAAAACAGAGTGTAGAATCTTTTCAAGGATTAGACTGATCTATCAAATCGGATCAATCAAGGATCCATGGATATTAAAATATTATTTTTCATCTAAGCTAAATGTCCAATTGCTAGAATGGCAAGCTCTTCGGCTCCACATGAGATGCTTTTGACCTAAAGCTATGAATCAATGAGGTGACAAATGTGGGACCTGATCCCTATACTTTCACTTGTTCAAACCTGTGGTGTCAGTGGCCCAAGGAAGGCACAAGGCATATGAGTGTAGTGACCCAGCAAGGGTTTGAACCTTGATGGCCACTTCCAATAATGTGTTTAAACTGCAACACTACACATCTTAATACATTTTTTCAATATTTATCATTAATATTTAACATGTTGAAATATGAATCTAATTGGGTATAGATTTTTGAGCTACAAATATGTATAAATTCATGATTATATATCTTTTGTATGGACATCGCAGTAATGTACCTTTACCTGATTCCAATTCAGTAACATAGATTATTAATATTGTATATATATTATATAATAAAAATTATATATGTTGTCGATAGTCTAATGGCTTATTATTACTACTTTATATAATAAATAATATATATTAATATTGTGTATATAATTAGCTATGATTCTTATATGTTTTTTGTATAGACATACCCAAACATATTTAGCTCCTCCCAAAAAAAATTCCTGCGCTGGCGTATCCTACCCTTGTACATGTACCTGATTTGCCAACTTAGCTGTTGACAATATGCTGAAGGATGTTGTGTTTAATTTGATGCCTCAACTAAGTTTGCGAATCGAGATTTCAATTTCCATTTCTCAAACATGCTTGTTTGTTCTGGGAAGGTTAAAAGTATTTGTTGCTGGAATGAAATGTATTGTTGTCACAATTCTGATAACTAAGGAGGGCAGTTTTTAAAATTTTTCTTTAGTCTGGAAAATAATGTGCAAGCTTAAATTTTGCAACTTTCAGAGACCTTCTCAGAGACTGCTATGAGGATTAAATAGTGCGGAGATGAGCAATACTCTTGCATAAGCTCTCACAAACTCATTGAGAACCAAATGGAGAATCATCAATGCTGAGGAAATATTTTGGGGTAGGTTACAAACTTGTTACATGTCCACAGCAATCAATCAAAATGTTGAATTTCTCTAGTTTTTTGTGTAAAGTAATGAAACTCTTGCTCTCATAGGAAATGCTTTATAGATATTCCGTTTTGTTTAGGTTGATGAAGACATTGGATAAAGATAGCATAAAGAAAATTCTGTTCAGATTTTGCTCTCTCTTTATATATCAACCTCCCTAACTGGATATTAGGGATGGTAAAAGAAGCCTAAAGTCAGTTCTGGTACCAGTCTATACAAATTGCATAATGAAGTGGGTTAAAATGCAATCAAGTGTTGGTGTCTCTTTGTTATTAAGAGATGGGAGGGATGATGTGTTAAATCATTTGAGGATGCTCTCGTGATCTTACAACTCTTATAATCCAGCAATCATGTCATTTTTAATGAGGTTGATTGTATTGAAATAAAATGAAGAACATATTCATCTGGCCCCAAGGTTTCATCCATTTTTACAAGGAATGGAACTTTTGCCAATACCTCCTTGTGAGTTTGGGAGTTGAGACCATTGAGGTCTTGTTTTAAGAACATTAAAAAAGCCTCCATTTAATTTCAGCAAGCTTTTTAGGAATCATTTTAAAATTTTTATCTCACAAGGTTGGAAACGTAAATGATTGTTACCATTCTTGCATCCCTATAGGACTCAATGATAGTCCTGCTTCCATTTAGGGTTTTCTTATCAAATTTTATTTGATATGCTTTTCTGTGTGCAACAGTGTATTGATGAAAGAATTTGTTACTGCACTTTCCTATTGGAAGTCATTTGACTTGACTTTTCTTTTTTAGATTTACATTTTCCTTGTAGGTCCAAAGTAGCTTTCTTCTTTAGGAAATTGTCATAATTGGTTACTTCTAACTGAAAAGAATATTAAACATCTTGAATTCATTTATCTACTGATTTGTTTTGCTCAAAGGTGTTGTCTTAGGTTTCCTTGTTCCATTGCCTTAAGTTCATCTTGGCGGATCCAACTTTCTACCAAATTTGAACATCTTTTATTTGTCCTTGAGATCTCTGCTTTCCACTGTTCTTAAACTTGCAATACAGATGGAGGAGCTACTCTACCTAAATTTTGTAAGGCTACTTTTCTCGGATAAAGAGCACTCCTTGATTAAGGGTATGGTAATGGGCTGAACCCCTACTCTAGAAACAGAAAATTCTAAATCCAAAATTTCTAGAAAAAGTGAGTAGCTAAGAACTCTATCTGGCCCCTTACCAATTAAGTTCTTAGTCATTCTTTTATTGTGCCATGTAAATTTTTTATTTCTAGAATTTCTCTCACTGGACACTCCTTGGCTGCTCTCTTTAAAGGAGACCATCACTATTATGCCCCTTTTCAAATGCTTAAAAAATTAACACAATTGTTTAACTTTTTTCATATTTAACAGGCAGCTTGATAATATTATATAATTGATTTAAAAACTGTGTTTGAATTTTGAACCAAATTTCCTAGACTCGGAACCGGCCCTAACTTGGCACGGGTAACTTGACTTGTGAATCGACTCAGAGTGGGCAAAGTGATAAAACCCTAGAAATTTTTATGAAGATTTACCCTTGCCTTCACCCTTTTGCTATTATATATTGAAATTGGCAAGGATGACCTGGCTCGTTGTACCGGACCCAATAGGGCTGACCCAATTCGCTGACCCCAGGATACTCGCTGGACTTGTGGAGAGTCTCAGAACTATGGTTTGAACACTTCATTATAAACAGCTTATTCATAAACACTGTGCAGGGAAATTTTAATCCCAAGGCTCATTTTGGAAAGGTTTAATTGCAAAAAGGTGATCCGTGGTTTCATTTGGCATTCTTCCATCCTGATTGATGGTATAAAAAGAGGCACCATTGATCCAAGGAATGCACCCATGAAGGATTGAGAAAGGGAATGATCAATGAAAATAAGGAGAAATAAAATTGAATTGAAAACTGATCTAATATTAGCAGCAGTGCTAATTAAGGGATAAAGCTGGCGAGGAGAAATATAGATCCATACATGTGTGAGCATTATTTGTAACACATGCAAAAATTGTTGACCTTCACAAGTAACCTAAGTGGTCTTTTCATTATAGAACATGTAATGGAAGGTTCTAATGATAGCGCATTTTGAATTTACAGTTGTAAAGCAAGATGGTCGATCAACCTTTCGAGTTAACAAGACTCTAAGTACAATCCCCAAGATGAATGTTACGCTGTTGGGCCAAGGGGCTTTGTGTGCCTTTGGGCTTGAGATACCATCAACTATGCTACCTAGAGGTAAAATTCTATGCTTGTGGACCAAGGGGCTTTGTGTACCCTTGGGATTGAGGTGCCATCAAGCATGCCACCCATTATGGGTTACACTGTTAGAGTGGGGGTTGTGCACTAAAAGATCGACCTTTCAATGCCCGATACAACCACTCAACTAATAGTACACAAGAGGCGGTTAAGTCCTTGTCACGAATCCTGAGGGGAGCGCTGAACAAATTTTCAACAATCTCCCTCTTAGCATTACTTGAGGGTTTGAGGGTTTGAACCTGTGAGCAAGCTTTGATACCGCTTGTTAGAGTGGGTCTGCCATTGCACCAAAAGACTGATCTTTCAATGCCCGATACAACCACTCAACTTATAGTACAAAGGAGATAGTTAAGCCCTTGTCACGAATCCTGAGGGGAGCGCTAAACAAATTTCCAACATACACCTCTTCGGCTAGGAGGCTTATTAGTGCTCGTGGGCCTAACCAAGGAGGATAGAGCATCTTCAAGGTGAACTGAGGGATGGAAGGGCAGCCCACCTTCCATGCTCTTGCAGTACAAGGGTGATCGACCTTGAGACTATGGTTTGTAAATATTTCAAGGAATTTCTAATGAGACTATTATACAGACCTACTTTGAAAAGAAAATGACATATTGAATTTCAATATGAGTGATGTTTGTGAATGCAATGTTGTTTGCTAATGATTAATAGGATAGGTGATAATATGGCCTATGGTATAATGTCAATTTTCAGTGACGCAGGACCTAGGCCAGGTTTTCTCTTATAGGAGGCACGTCAATCAGTAAATTTGTATTCTTAAATTTTCTTTATTTCGTATTCTAATCGAGTTTGTGGTTTTAAGGAAAAATATAGTAATATTCCCAAAGGTAACATTATAATTGTAATTAGAGCCTTGTTCTTGCACGCCTGTAGGTTGAAGAGATCATTCTAATCTATAACGGACATGTTTAGCATCTACTCTAGATAACATAAATGTTTATCTTCAGACGCAAGTAATTAAGGAACAATAGTCATTTACCTATAATGTGTCCTCTTAAGCAAAACAAAGCTCTTTAATCAATCGACAACTTATTAACATATTTCATTTGATAAAGAATATCTACGAGAAGACATTTGATGATGATGACATACCTTATTCATTCATTCAGAAAATCGAAAGTACTTGTTTCTTTGGAAAATTTATCACAATAGACCATCCTTTATTTAATAAAAAGTATATCAGAATTTAGATATATGTTACCTTATACCCCAGATAGAGTGGTTGAGCCTTGACACACCTCATCAAAGTATCCCCAAGCACGAGTCCAATTGATGGGAAGATGACTCGAAATCCTGGAACTCTTAGCTTTGCAATGTATTTAAAATGTTCATAAAATAGAACAAGTCTAGGAAGAATAGTGAAAAGTAGGAGCCAAGCAAAATAAGAAAAGTAATCCTAGCCAACCAATTACCTATTGTGATCTTTCAACACCATTGCCCCATTTCAAATGGGCACTCCCTCTTTTCTCTTTTGCTGTCAGTAGGTGCTAGAATTGGAGTACATTGGCAGCATTTTGAAGTCCAAGTCTCGGGTTAGCCTAGGGCTTGAGGTAGTTGGGAGCATTCAAGTTTTATAATCAAATTAAAACCTTAGGCCTGTTGTGATGTTCAAAACTAATAAGGGAAAATAGGAAGTTGAGATTAACCACAAAGAAAATAGTGTATGGGCAATTCATGAAACATATGAAACAAGGTAAATTGGGTTGAGCTTGAGAGGGCTTAACAAATTCCAATTCAAACTCAATACTGATCCAAGAATTATCAAGAGCAATAAATTTTCATCAAGTTGGTGTGAACAATCAAGGGATTTGTGAAGTTTGAGTTCAAGATGATAAAGTGAGATAAGATAAGATAAGATAATAATGCTAATGTCCAACAAAAGACCACAAAAGGTCTATGGGACTGAGAGTTTACAATAAGACAGCTGACAATGACAAGAGCACCAAACGATGTCCGAGAAAGAGAAAACAACAATAAACATGAAACATGGTATTTATAGCGATAAGTGGGAAGTGGAGATCAACCTTCAAGAGGTCAAATTCCATGACAAAGAGATCAACCTTCAAGAGGTCAAATTCCATGACAAAGAAATCAACCTTCATGAGGTCAAATTCCATGGCAAAATTCGCTCAACAACATGCCCAATTTCAAGTGGCGAAAATCATGTTTGAGCCAAAGGAACAGGGCAAGAACCAAGTAAGGCAATGAGATTGCCAAATAACATGGTGAATTCTAACTTGATTTCATGGCATTTGCCCATCCTCTTGTCATTCTGAAAATTCTCAAGGTTCTTTGCCCCATCACAGGATAATTTCCGGAAATTGTCGAGGTGATCTTGCACCATAACAAGGAAATTTCCAAAAATTCTCAAGGTACTTTACCCTATCACAAGGTAATTTCTGAAAGTTCTCAAGGTGATTCTGCCCCATAGCAAGGAAATTTTAGGAAATCCTAAAGGTACTTTTCCTCATCACAAGGTAATTTCTGCAAATCACATAATGCATTTTGCCCAGTCCTTATGGGATTTTTGAAAGAACATTTCATGCTTTTCCCAATGAAGGGGAGATTTCTGCTCGTAGACCACAATCTTGCCCCATCCTTATGCCAATTCCGATTTGCATCCAAGTAGTGCTATTGTGCTTACTTGGGTGCTGCTGCCTTTACCTCCAGTAATGGGTTTCAATCTCTACCCTTATGACAATTGCAAAATCCCCATCATTATTTTTCCCAATACACACCGAAAATCCGCACCTAGAAAATACCTTTGCCCAATCAGTTTGCAATTTCCCAAAAATCACCTATGCACTTGTCCAATACACTCTTGATTTCTGACTAGCCTTCATTTCTTTGGCGAATAAGCATGTCATCTCCAAAAAAATAAGTGACTTTGCTCGACTAGGGCCTGATTTTTGAAAATGGGCATGTACTTAACCTAACGAGTAGGTGCTTTCATGTACTTAACCCAACGAGTAGGTGCTTTCCAAAACTCACTATGCATTCGCCCAATTAGCGTATAATTTGAATGAAATTAATATTTGACCAAATGCAAGTTAAGAAAGTTGGCTTGAGGGCAATGGAGACATGCCTCTTCACCGAAGAACTTAAATAAGGAAAACTTCATTTCAACATCACTGCAATTCAAAAATAGAAGTAGATTGATTCAAAAAGAGGATTGGTTTTACTTATCAAGAAACTTGCAGACCCAAGATTGTTAAATTCAGAAAATTTGAGCTCCATGTCAGCAAGGTATGGGATATTGGTAGTGATGGGGGAGGGGGGGTTGGGGTGCGTAGGTATGTTAGGGACATTTTCATCAAGGTTTGTAGGCTGAAGTTCACATTTTGTTTGGTAGATATAATCAGTTGATAAGTAGGAGATATAATCAGTAGATATAATCAGATTTTTAAAAGCAAGACCATTAATTGAAATAAAAAAGAAAGATTTCATTAGGATCTTGGTTTCTTAGTACTAACATCTAGATGATATATATGTGACAAGTGTTGTTGCCTTGTAGAGTGGAGATGTTAGGAGCCAATGATGGATTGAGTTCAAGGCAACAGAGGCAGGTTGAAATGAAGCATGCCTCCAAGTATCGACAAGTTACAAGTCATTCATCATGTCATTATCAAGCCCAAAAGATGAAGGTTTACAAGATCAAGATACAAGTCAAGGTGCAAGTTTTAGTTGCCAAGTTTAAATTCCAAAGCTAAGTCATGGAAAGAATATGAACAAGTTAACAAGTGAAGGAGGACCATTGCAAAATTGAATTTCTTTATCCAAGTTCAATTGAAAGATCAAACTACATGGAGCACTTGCATCACTTATACAACTGCAAGGCCAAGGGTGGGACATCAAGATGACATTGAGATTTTAAGTACAAGTGCAAGTTTAGGGTCAAAAGAATGAGAAGATTTCCAAGAGATGGAGAATTCATAAAGATGAAACAATTTGGTAACATGAGCCATCATAATTGAGGGCTTCACAATGTTAAGCATCAAGCAATATTTTCCCATCATCTAGAATTAATCAAGTTTATGAGATAAGCATGCTAAGGTGGTGCCCACTTATCTCCAAACAATCATGTCACACCGAGTGTTTTGAGTGGGAGAGCTTAATAATATTATGTCCAAATTCTTTGAACATACATAAGGATAAAAAATCAAAGGAAACTATCTTATAAGGGAAGATTTGTTGTAAGTTTACATGGCATTTTCTCATTGGATTAATTGTGCCTTTTTTATAAGTTCTACCTTACCCATTTTCTTATTGGCCTACAAGGTGGTGCTTTGATTTAATTGGGTTAACATTTAATTTTTGTTAGTGGTAGTTATGCGAATCTTAATTAGGTCTTTGTTGGACAAATCATTGTACTTGAATCCTCTACAAAGGCCAAGTCAAATCATTTGGAAGGGGGAGACTTGGAGAGATTGTTGTAATGGTATTGCCAAATTTTTCTTAATTCATTGTTGGTCTCCATGGTGGATTACTTGTATCATTTTGGAGTATTGCATGGTTTCTACGTTTCCTCAAGTGTAATATTAATCCACATAGCCTTACTTAGGGTTTCTATAACCATAGCTACAAATATCAAGTGGCTAATCCAATTAGAAACTTACATTGCCTTCACAGGTCAATAAGAAAATATATTAGGCGTAGCCAGTTGGTAAGATGTACCAACAAATGGGCTAATTTACAATATTTTGCGGGATGATGAGAAGAGAGGTAAGTACAAGCCTGTAGAAGAGGAAAACTTTTAGAAGAAACCAGCATTTAATGGACCAATAAGATGGTGCTACTTGTATTTACACTTAGCCATCTCCAGGAATATTCTTTTGTTTATCCCTTTTCTCTCTTGGCACATTCAATGGATCTAGAGTCTAGACACAATATATGGAGTTCTTCCATTAGGACACTTGGCATGTTCTCATTTGGTTGAGGAAATGGCTGCCACCTCAGCATGTGCACCCTATAAACTTGATAAATACACCCTCTCCACTTTTGATGATGGGAGACATTGTTGAGTCCTCAATTGTTATGGCTTATATTTTCCAATTGCTTTATCTTCTTGCATTTTCTTCATCTTCTTTACTTTTTTGAAATCTTTTCTTTGGTTCTTGTCTTGATTCATGCCCTCTTGTGGTGTCTTCAAAACTTGATGATGTCTTGTACTTGTAGAAATGATATAACTGTGGCACTTGGATGGAAATTCAAGTTTGATAAGCTTCTTGATTTTCTTATAACCTGAAGTATTATGTTGCATTTTCCCTAGAAATTGGTCTGGGATTTGTATTTGCATCTTTACTTGATCTTCAATTTTCAAGCCTTACCTTTCAATGCTCATCCTCCTTTTAGCCTTGCAAAACAACATTATATTGTCAAATTTTTGCATTTCACTTCTCAAAGTACAATCTACATTCAAAGTTTTTCAATTCAGATCTTTCTGAGATTATGCCTTGGATTCATTAGGATCCCTTCACTGCTTCAAGTCTGATTTCAATTGTTTGCAATATCTCCCACAAACTTGATTTGGTAGCCTAAAGTCCATTCCTTTGATTGAATTTGATTTGTAATTAACATAGGGAAAATTGTCCATTTTTCGGACTCCTATGATTTCGACCTTCCACAATTATTGGGTTCCTACTATTTCAGGTTCCTACAAATTCAACTTTCTACAATCTCGGATTTGGGCAAGTACTTGGGCTATTTTGGCTTGGTTTTGTATGGCCTACAAATGTTAAGGAATAAGGATCAGATCATTGATAGAGTTTTATTTTTATTTACTTTGATATGAATACTGGAATCTCTTTCTGAATATCCTTACTGACGTGGGCTGTCAAACTGTAAGTATATATATGCATGCTTTGAATATAAAATGCAAATGTATAAGTTGGAGACTACTGCAATTTGTAGCAACACTGATTATTTCTGTGTGTTCCAAGTGAAGAGCACACGATTATACTTGGGGTGGGGGGGGCGTGAATCAGTATAATAACAATTTTGCCAATTTAAAACTTTGATCCAAACAATAACTTCAAATGCTGAAATAAACAATTATCCACATGAACACAATGACACGATGATTTACATGGAAACCCAATGCGGGAGAAAACCACAGCAAGTAAATTCTTTCTTATATAAATAGTTCTTTTACAAATTGGTTTGTAGGCTCCAACCTACTAGAGGCTACGACCTATATGTTTATGAGCACCGATTTATTGGAAGCTCCAACTCCTACACTTGCAGGCTCTGACCCATTGGAAGCACCAAGCCCCACTTTGTCTTCGTGAGCACTGACCCACTACGCACAAACTTATTTTCCACCTTGACAATGTTGCTTACTTAACTGATGATGGAAAGTCAAATCTCTACTTCAAATCTGCACATCCTTTTTATAATTTGCATCTGTTTCTTCTAAATCTGCATATATGATTCATAAATATATCTTTTATATCTGTCCCCAATCTGGATTATATTGTACTTCTTTTTATCTCATCTATTCAACATATATTATATGTCAGATATTTCATTCTATATTGTATTTTTACTTTTCTTTTCACTATTCATTTTCTCTTATTCTTTAACCGCAGACTTACATCTCTTACTTTTTGTATATATTTTCTTAATATATATCCTTCAATCGATATATAATTTTGAACTCCTCACTCTTCTTTACTAACTCCGATTAAATATATATCAGATTAGAAGTATCTGAATATATTTATTTCTGCTCCTCTCTGCCAAGCTTCTCAAGCTGCTCTCTTCCTCATAAAAATAATCGTCATTTATATCTTCACTTGTCTGAAGCTGTGACTTTTCAAAATGAGAAGTCATGTCTCTTTGTTAAACTAAGCCAAAATAAATTGCACCTTTTCGTGATCATAGTCTCACCAAATTTTTTTAACAAAACATTATTATTCATGACTAGTGGCTTTAACAAGGCTTGGATTAGATTTCGCACACTATGCTCCTTACACAAATCAATCTTCGAATCTCCAGATGTCACCGCCTGTTCTGCTGTTGTCATTTTATTTCATGTCGGGATTATCTGAATAATTCACGACAGCAGTGATCTTTGTATATAAATCCATTTTATTTTTCTGTGGTCAAACGTTATCCCTGAAGACTTTATCGCTGCCTGGGCAATATTATCATTTTAAAATGATTTTTGAATAACGATCATTCTTTATTATATAATTGCTAGCTTTACAACAAAAACATGATTGCTGTCATCACCATAATTTCGTCTCCATTTCAAAAATCTATTTTCTGAAGATTACTTGGCAATTTGAATGAGGTGCTGATAAGTTCTGACGTGTCAGTTGAATATGACAAAAATCGTCTTATACAATTTTTCTCTTCTGTATGAAACTGAGCCTACTCCTTTTTCGATTTGTCTTGTCCCATTTTTTTCGTCCTTCTGCTATTTGTCTTCCTTTGTCTTTTGACTTATCTTTGAATAAGACAAAACAGATTTTGCTTTTTATGGAATATAAAATAAATTGCTTCTGTAATGTTTCATGTTTTAACAATGCATATTTTAACTTACCGCTGTTTGTCTATGTTTCCCTTAATTGCTATTGTGGACGTGTATGATTTGGCACCGTCTTCAAGGTTTCTTCATTATAAATTTTCTCCTTATACTCCAACGGACCTCTACTTACTTCAGTTTACTTGTTACCTGTTTACTTCACGCTGACTGGGAAATAGATTTTATTTTGTCTATTGCTTTTATTTCATAATGATATCCTCTTTAGAAACTTCCGTCAGTATGGAATACTTGGCAACGTTCTTATTTGTTTCTATATCATTGTTGTTATATGATGTGTGACTAAGACTCACACTACATACGTCTGACTTGAAATTTATATCTCTTTTAATAATTATCTCTTAATATCAAATATCTATGCTGCTATATCTAAACTGTATAAACTTCGCTACAAAGTTCTGATGCTTTGTCATTCCTTACTTAATTCTGACTGCGCTATCATCCATGACTATTGTGTTGGTCTCCTTCATTTTTACTAAATCTTTTCATTCAATACCTTTGTTTGTATATGCCATTTCTTCATACTACTTTCATCCATATATATTTCTGAATATTAGCACTGTAGTATATATTTCTGAATATTTTTTATGATTAACAATGTTGTAAATACTGCTGCATGTTAATTTATAATGCTCTGCCTTCTTATATACCACTGATTCTGTTTGGACTGTTGTACGCTCATTAAACTGTAAGTCACCTTCATATTCTTCAACCTGTTCCTTTGACATTGATGATGCTAAGTTTTGTTCATCTTTGACATCAATGACAATATTTTCATCACCAAGTGCTTGGGCAGATCTCAATATGTGTGTGTGTGTGTGTGTGTGTGTGTGTGCCAGAGATGTGCCAATGAGGCATATCTCATGTAGAGACATGTCTCTACGTGACCTTAGTCCATGTAGAGACATGTCTCTATATGAGACATTCCCATGACTGCCTTACAAATCGATTTATAACAAATATCATAACTAGAAGATGCTGTTTCACGGCAGTGATAATTGCTGTTGGTAAGGAGTCACTTAAACAAGGAATGCGATCCTTTGTTACTGCCAACGTAATCATCGAATGTTATGAAATCATTTCACACAGTCATAAACATATGGATACCATTAAATCGATAACAATATTGATCAATTTGTATGATATCGATACCATTAAAGCGATATACAAATAAGATAACAGCATGGATCAATTATCATTGATTAAAGTTAATTAAATATTGTTCATCCATATATATATATATTATAAGTGTAGAGTCTCTTTAATTTTGTCTCTCTCTTCCGTAGATTTACTTCATTTCTAAGTCACTCTTCTTCTATGTTTCCATAGTCTCTCTTTATTCAATATGGAAACTCTCTTTCTTTCTTCAGAATGTTTCTATTTCTCTCTTTGTTCATTGTAGAAACATTCTTGTGTATACTTAGTATATATAGATCATTCATGACCTCTGTTTAATAACACATTTATTATTTTACCATAATATGGTATTAGAGCTATTTTTTTCGAAAAATAATAATTTTATTACTAAATTTTTCTGAGTTATTTTTTGAAATAGGTTTTGAAAATCTTTAAGTTCTTCATGAAAATTTAGACTCAAGATTTTCAACATCCTTTTCTTTTGGATGTTCAAAAATCTATTTGTAGGGATATATTCTAAAATCCGTCTAGGGTTTCTATGTATTTTTTTCTTTGGGTGGCTTTCCTCCTACAATTCATACATCATCTGCTTTTCCCGTACCCGTATGACCAGCTTCCTTTAAAAGACAGTTGGCTTTTTGGGCCTGCATTTGGCCTTTTTTTTGTGAGTTTGTTTTTTCAGCAAATGTGTGAGCTTTCATGATTGTCTTTGGTTCCTACACTTTTTGCTAGGGTTTATATCCTTTAGATCAAGCTGAAATTATATCTTAATTCTAGATCTCAATTGGGTTGGTCTTCGTTTTTTCTGGGTGCATTGTTTTCTGTGCCTCAATTTTTGAGCCAATGGATTCAAAATCTAATTCCAGATTATTTTTGGGTTTTTCATGCTTTCGTTTGGGTGTCCTTTCATTTTTATGGATCTCTCATCAATTTGCCTCAAAGTTTGTGCCTTTTCAGATATTCACGTCATGGCATCTCTCACCAATCTTCTCTTGGAAGGCAGTCAATGATTTAACAGAAAGAACTACAACACCTCGAAGCAAGGAATGATGACAATCTTCAAGTACTGTCCCTTGAGGCGATTGTTCTGAGTATTGAGACTCGTCCTACCACAGTCAATGCTACCAAAGACCAATATCACAGAACATGCAGAGCTCACTGATCACCTTGAGTCTGCCATTTACGCCTTATGAAGATTCTCCTACAATTTTTTTTTGAAGTTGATTTACCATTAAGGGAGGGTATTAGAGTAAAATCTGTCTAATTTTGTTTCTCTCTTGTGTAGATTAATTTCCATTTCTAATGGTCACTCTTCTTCTATGTTTACATATGCTTTCTCTGTTTAATATGAAAACTTTCTCCTTGTCTCTTCAGGATGTTTCTATTTCTCTCTCTTTGTTCATTATAGAAACATTCTTGTGTATACTTGTATATATAGAATTCACTATCTCTGTGTAATAACAGATTCATGATTTTACCATTATATATATATATATATAATTACTTCTTCAAGTATATATATGTATGCAAGCATGCATGTATGTATATATAGATATATATTCTAATAAACATTAATCAACGATAATAATGTTCTTCAAGATCAATATACTGGTAAATTTTTTTATTTCATTGATCAAACTTATTTGACTGAAGCTACAACATTAACAACAAAACCCCAAGCAGCATATGACCATTAACCTAGGTAGACTTGATTAAAAATGAAAAGAAATAAAAATCAATTTATTAATTAAAATCACCTCCTTTTTATTAATAAAATCACTACTCCATCATACAAAACTTGCACCCTATCATTCCCTAACAAGGCAAACACCATCATTGGTAAATAATTGTGAAATTCTAAATGGTAATTTTTGTATAGGAACTTAGACTTAAAAAATCATGACAAACTTGCTATCATGAAAAGAAATAAAAATCAATTTATCAATCTTTTATCAATCCTTTTTCAACTATCCGGTTACTAGGAAACATACTCGAAATGGAAGAAACCATGAATTGAGCTACGAACCTAAATGCCCAACTACTCACTTGTGTGCAAATGTGGTCATTCCTCCCTTGGTAAGAATGTGGAAATTTTTTTAAATGCATTATAATTTGTTTTATTATAAGCATACTCCAAAAGTACCTTGGATAGAGCCTCCTTGCTCGTTAGGCGCACATAGCCCCAACGAGGTTATCGCTTTGGTTCTATCACGAACATTGCTCTACTTTGGTGAATTTATGACTAGCACTAGTGGAAATATTCACACACACAAAGCCAAATTACCTTAGACTTATATTTCCTTTTCTCATTTGATTCAAGTTGGAGAGCCAAAACCATGGATCAATGGGTAGCATACCCATTGCCTAGACCAACTCTCTTCCCCTGTCATGAATTATATTCTTTTGATATTGCTTTTCTTATCTTTTCAAATTTTGTTTTGGTTGACAAGAAGTGAAGCTCGTAATGGGTTTGGAAAAAATCACAGTGGCATTGGAGTAGGTGTATAATTTTCACTAATTCCAACTTCACTTGTGTGGGTAAAATGTTGCAACTAAAAGACTTAGGTATCCCAGACACAACAAATAACTCCATTCAAAATTTAGCACACATTCTTTTTGTATGATGAGGTTATTAGGAATGATCTCTAGTTCAAGAGAATCTTACATAGAGATATTCAATAAATAAACCAAACGTATCTACTCGGAGAACACCATAGTGTGTTGTATGACACATTGCCTTTCTCACAAAGTGGGATCCTTGTAAACTAAACTAACCAAAGAAAACACCTAAGCTAAGAATCTAAGCAACTAACATTAAACTACTTGGGTCAAATGACTCAAAGCAGACTAACCACCTGAATCCTAAAATAATTAAAACAACTAAAATGAAACCTATGCTAACCCTCTTGAGTCAAATGGCTCAACGCAAATCTACTCTAACTGTGTACAGTAGGCCTAAGCGGACAATATTAAAAAGAGCTATATACTGACCTTATCAAATATGGTTTCTTAGGATGTTCAAGAGAAACAAGGCCTAGGTGATGGTTCTCAATCTTGTGTATCTATCCTTGTACTCCAAATTTTTTATTGCCCCATTTTCAAATTTAGGAAAATTATCGTGTACAATCAATAGATGGGGTAATTCATATGGGCCATCATCAATCCAAATGCAATTTGTCTTTCCTAGATCAGCTTAATCAAAACAATAATATTCATGATTTTCAACATTAAAAGCATGGAAAAAAATAACCTAGCATGCATTGTATTAAAATGGAACTTGCAAATTCTCTACAACTTTAGGAGGCCAAATTTGGTGATGGATCACCTGCTGGCATCAACAACAAATTCATGAGTGATCAAGGCAGGATCATTCTTGAAATGCAAAGTATGATTGTAGTACCCCCTGGAATGTTCTTCATTTTGTTCCATGGGAACATGTTGTCCTTCACTTAACATGCCTTGCACATTCTCACTGAATAACTTGAAGCTTCATCATTTGTTACAGGACTGCATATGATTATTCTTTAGGATCATCTTACAATTCTTCATGTGTATACTCATTAAACATGGTATCCTCAAAATTGATAGGAGCATCATTAAACATCTCTATGAGTTGTCCATCAAATACAATCTGAAGTGGTAATGTGTCTGGAGGTTTGAATTGATGGTGAATAATGTTACTTGCAACAATTAGTCTGTCTTGAAATGTTATTGGTAATGATTCCTTTTGTACTTCTTGCTTGAGATCTTTCAACACCACAACCCCCCCAAAGAATATGGTGGTATTGACATCTTGGGTTGCCTTGTCAAATGGCACTACATATTTGGATTCATTTGTGATATCTTGTAATTCCTTGTTTAGCACCTCTTCTTGACAATCCTCCCCTCCAAGGATATTTGGAATTCCTCGCAATTCATCCCCAAGAATCTCATTTTTGTAGCGTGAACAAATTTTTACCAAGGATCTCTTCCTCTTCAAACTTGTGGTGATCTTCTTGTAGTTCCTCATATTTCTAATTGTTTCTCTTTGCTTGTTGTCATTTCTCTTTCTCGTGTAAAACTAATTGCCTTGATTTTCTTTTCAGCACCTTCCTCTTGTGATGTAAGGCATGAAAGTTCATCTTCCACTTGATTGTCTTGGTCACTAAGCTCAATGATGCTACCTTGTAACTTATTTTCCTTGGATGGTGAAGCAACATTTCTCTTTTTTGATGTCCAACTTGGTAGCTCACTGTCATCCTCGTTTTCTTCCTTTGATGATTCCTCATACCACCCCATTTGAAACTTGACAAAGCCGATGATATCTTGGTATAAAGGACAAGTAGGTTCTGAATACAATAGTTTTTGTATACTACACCAGTGATGGTGCCCAATATTTCTATTATATTTGTTTCTTGGCTTCCTCGAAGTCCTTATTTTAAATTCATGGAGCTAACTCTTATCTCACAAATGGCACCGGTTGATGGACTGCTGAAAAATAGTTTTCTTGTTGTAATGCTAATTCCACCCTCAAAAGAAAAACCAAACAATGCATCTTCTCATGTTCACTGGTGCCATGTATTCTACGTTGTCTTGGTGCCACATGTTGAGATAATACAAGATCAAACCAAATTAGGAGAACATCAACTTTGTTGTTTGTGGTATTGTACCCATCCATTGAAAAATGTTTTTCTTTTGGATTTTTGGATTTTTATGGGATTTTCAAGTTTTATCTGTTTTTTGGATTTTTCAAATTTTCTCCTTTTTTTTGGGATTTGTTGACTTTTAAAAGAGATCCTCTATCTCAAATGTAACTTGAAAGCTCATTCTTGTTGACATCTTTATGGATGAACTTTGTTCAACACTCCTAGTACCTATTTCCATTGGCATGATGATGGAGGGTTTGGCTTACCAATAATGCTATGAATTTTAAAGTTGTTCTAAGAATGAATTCCATTTGACCTTCCTAGTGCTAATTCTTGTGGATGTTAGTTTTTTTCAACTACAACATAATCAAATAGTTAGTATCTCAAGATGAAATACCAGATCTCCTTCTTTCCCTTGAATAAGGATGGTCATATGCTAAAAAATGTAGATTATTTGTGTGATAAAATGAGAGAACCTCGAGGTTCTTTCTTAATTGTCAACTTTCACTCAATTTTAATGATGTGATGCTGGTCATTGGATACTAACTTGACTTTAACTTGTTCTATTACATCCAACCAAATATACTGCAACAAAGATAGGGTTCAGAAACTCTATCTAACTCTAAGAATGTAAAATAATGTTGATGATGGGGTGTGTCTTTGATCAATCCTCACTTTGCCATGTCAACTAGGCATAGGAGGGTGCTAGCTTCTAAGGACGAGGGACCGATTCTCACATTGTCAATAGTCATTCAAATACCCTATGAAGGTGCAGTCTAAATGAACATCTCCAATAGAAGAAACACTTGTAATTTAGGCCCAAACCCACCTTGTAATGTTACTTACAATCAACAAGTACCAAAAGGTATGGGCACTAGATTCACCACTAATCACCATTCAACAATATCTTCCATCCATCTACTTCTACTTCTATTCAACATGAAATTAAATCTAAGTGAGAGATGTAAAAAGCCATGCAATACTCCAAATGATCATGTATATCCATCATGCAAGCGCACTAATGAATAAAAAACAATTTTGGTAATACTTTGGCAATAATTCTCCAACATAACTCTCTTACACATGATTTGAGAAAACCTTTATATAGAGGCTCCTTTACAAAGAATGTGTAAGATTTAATCAGAATCAATGGACTACTTGATCCACATAAGCCCCAATTAGGGTTTCCATAGCTACAAATTTTAAATGCCAACCCAATTACAACTAGGCACCACCATGTGGGCAAATTAGAAAATTATATTGCCTTATGTGCCAATATGTAAATAGATAAGATGTACCAACAAATGGGTTAGTGAAATGATTACAATATTTTGTGGGCCAATTAGAAGAGAGGTTAGGTAGAGGCTTGTAAAGAAGCCACTTGTTAATGTTGTTGCTTCAGTCGGCTTGAATTGACCTAGAGATAATCCTTCTATGGTTATTGGTTAACCATCTATTAGACAAACCCTCATATATATATATGTGTGTGTGTGTGTTATATTAATGTTAATATTGTCTAATTGATGATTAATTTATAAATTACCATAGAGACATGTCTCTTCTATATATATTTGTATAACATTCAATTCGCATTTGGAACACACAAAAATTAGGGCAGTGTAATTACATTTGTAGAAAATAATCCTTCAAAATTAACATGGTATCAAAGCCAGGTTCTTTACAAGGCTGAGATTTTGCTTCTTAATGTGTAGTATTGATTGAAAATTGGTTTGGTTGGCTATATTTGGAGTCATTGGTCGAAGATTCCAATTGGACATGTCATTTTGTGCAAATTGTGTATGTAGGAATTGTCATTTGGGCACCCTTCTATAGCTCATAAATGTTGGGTCAGTCTGCTCCTGTATGGAAAATCCCTACTCCTGGAGACTTCAGAAACTGTGCTTAAACATTTGATTTGGAGTATATTAATCTCATTTGCCTGGTTGTGTGCATATTGTTTTCCTGCTCTACATTGGACATTATAGACAGAGATTTGTGTCCACGCATTGAAATTGGAGAACAGATGGTATGTTAAATCAGATTATCATGTTCCTCTTTAAGCAAAAAGTTATTTGGGGAAAGTGGATGAAGACAAGCTTGAATCCTCAGCTTGTCATTTTTTGTGCATTATCAGAGAGTAATACCTGTTTGGTAGGCTAAATCTAGCAAAGATGCAGATAGTCTATCTATCGTGGGTCCTTCCTATACAATTCCTGATTCAATGGAATCGATTTTAATCTATAGATGCAGCATCTCCTTGTATTTTTCCCTGCAAACGATTTTACTATTGCCATGACTGGGTGAGTTATACAAGGTTGATTATATTTTTTGAAAAAATGTGATTGGCATCAAGGACGTTATTCTGTTGTGAAGAGATACCTTACAAGTGAATATTATTTTTGGTGTTCCATATGTGACTGGGCGAGCTATTATTTTCGAATGATTAGTGTAGGAGGTAAAGATCACTTGACTATTCTGTTATTGCTGAAAGAAAGGGGTTATAGACTATTGCTTTCGAGTTGGTGCTCAATTTGAGAATGATCACCAAACTGGACAACAAAATGCTATCGAGGAAAGAAGTGTTAATTGTGTGAGCCATAGCAATTACAGCATGGAACATGGAGTTGGTCTGAAGGACGCTGGTACTGTGACGGTTTCTTGCCAATTCGACATATGGAATTGGTATCCCAATGCATTAAAAGATTTGATATTGAAGATTACCAGCAGAACCACCCCACCCACTTATCACATTATGACTCAAGCTATTTGAAGTAACTAGATTTGGCAAACATTGGTATTTGAGAGGAATTGTTGATCTAATGTTCTCTCCAATATAAAAGACTGAAAAAGTTTAATTATCCTGCAATTCCATGGAAACCTAAGGTACCAGCACATATACTTTGAGATAATAATGATTTATATAAAAGGATATGCAGTGTTCGTTTGTTAATATAGAGCAAAAGTGCCCAATAGAAAATTAAGGCAATTGATACCGAGCAGTGACTCAAAGGCTAATACACAACCAGTGGCAAATAGAAAGGAGAAATATTAGTGCATGCAGGACATTCCTCATACCAAAGATAACTAAATTGTTCCAGAAATTATATATGTCGGAGCTCAAAATCTTATATTTTCTAATCAATCGGGGAGGAACTTAAGAAGGGAAAGTGAGATCCAAATAAATATATTTTCTCCAACAAGCAAGAGAAGGATAAACTTTTATTGGGCCTCCACATTGAGGAGAATAAGTGCCAAATTAGAAAATATATTATCTACACACAAATAGAATACATGAGAATAATTTTTAAAAGGCATTCAATCTAGTATTCCTAGAATAAATAAGACTTCAATAGGCATATTGGATAGACATCCAAGTTAACATAGAAAGAAACAAAAACAGCCATTGATGCAAAATTGAAGTTTGACCTCCATTTTACATCAGCATTTAATATAGCAGAGGGAGGAAGGTTTGTGGACCATGGGCTTGCCACATTCTAATAGTTGAGAGGATCTGATATCACTTCTTAGTCAACTTAAGCCTAAACCGGTCTCCATTATGGAGTTATTTATCGAACACATAAGGTGTGTTTTTCCATGGCTTCCCCCTTGATTAAATGAAACCATGATACCTAAGGATGCTGCAGTTTGCACAGATAGTTGGAATTCAGACAAGGGTTCGCAGAAGTGGTTATGGTGTAGTGCGCTACGCATGCTATGATTATCATCCCCCTCATATTTGATGACAATAAGACGATTTATATATGCAGAATTCTTTGAAGACTATTGAAGTTTGCAGACATAATAGATTGTACTAAAGCAAGAACTCGATAATTGCTATAAAATAGAGTAAGTGTGACCTTTACATTGTAGGGGGGAAAAATAACCAATGTACCATTCCTATTGTTTAATAAATATTTATATGAAGGTGCTTTCTGATTGGGGAAACTTTTATCAAGGACGTTGATGTGCAGATAAGTATTTATTATTCTTGAGTGTTCCATTTATTTTCTAAATGTAGTCTGTTTTTAATTTGTATTTTTATACATGCTATAAGAGTTATTTACCTTGATCTTTTCCTTTGTCTCTGGGGATGTTCTTGCAGGAAAAGAAGATTGGTACATTGGGCATGCTACCAAATAATGTGTAGGACTCAATCTTATGATAGTAGCTCCAAAGAAGTTTTGATCTAGGATTCATTAGTCATTTGATGTTCATGCTAGATCAAGTGAAGCTCTTGAAGTGAATATCCTTGATGATTTAGATTATGAGTATCCTTCTATATTAAGAGGGAGCTTGCCATTTCGTTAGAGGTAACACTGGAAAGAAAACAAGCTAGACAATCTGATTCAGTCGACTTTCAAAAATCTTGGTCATATTTGTTTATGAGTAGACTATGTTGAGATAGTTTCTCTACTGATCAAAAAACTATAGTAGTTAACGGTCTATGATTCATAGGATGAAGTTCCATGTGTGTAGGTTGGAAGGCCTTACATGGATAGCTAGACTATAACATTCCTAGATAGATGGATACTTGTTGAACCAATGAGCATGACACGACTTGCTGTCAGGATGTCAAAAAGATGATACCAAATTCAGAGGGCATCTAATACTTCATTAGAGGCAATCTTGTATGACGAGGTCAGAAGGTTGATATCAGAGTCAAAGGGAGTTTGACATTCCATCAGAAGCAACCTTGAATGCAAAAAGTCAACAAATTGAGAGGGAGAAGTTCAAGGTGAAATTCCTTGTAATACTTTCTTCTCTATGAGAGAGAAGTTTGAGGTGAAAGCCCTTGTTCCACCCTCTAGGAGCAGCTATGGTGTATCCACCCTCTGACTTGGTTCATGGTGGATATCACGAGAGTTACTATTTTGCATATGTGGATTATGTCATGAAAGGTGATGATATTTCATTGATGTATTTGTGAGGTCGCTATTGTAAGGCAACGATCTTAACAATGACTTGACATGTTACCATGATGGACTACATTAAGTTGCTGTCCCAAAATGTGCCAGAGGTCAGATAATGAGCCTATCATGATAAACTATATTGAGTTGCTGTCCTAGAATTTGCTAGAGATCATGATACTTGTCATGATGGATTACATTAAGTTGTTGTCGTTGATATCATGATAGTTGTTTGATAGACTGCATTTAGTTGCTGTCCTGGAGTGTGTCGGAGATCAGATAACCCATATCCTTCTAGGATATAACATATTCTTTTGGTAGGCATCATGAACATGATGCAAGTGCACATACCAAGAGAATATAAGTATGATGAATATCATTTGTTTGATAATTTTTTGTTGAATCATACTTCAGATGATATCAAAAGATAACATCTAAGTTGATGGATACATGTTGATGTCCTTAAATATGCCATTCCAAGAATACCATATTGAGATGATATTTGTCTATATGCTTGAGAGCATAATGTTTTCTATAACAATCCTCCCTAGCTAAGAGGGAGTGTTAATGTTGTAGCTTCAATCGTATTGAATTGACCTAGAGATAATCCTTATATGGTTATTGGTTAATCATCAATTAGACAACTCCTCATATATATATATATAAATGTTAAAACTGCCTAGTTGATGATTAATTTATAAATTATCATAGAGACATGTCTCTTCTATTCATATTTATATAACATTCAATCTGCATTTAGAACACAAAAATTAAGGCAGTATTATTACATTTGCAAAAAACGATCCTTCAATATTAACACCACCATTTAATAAGATGATGCAACTTGTATTTACACCAAGTCAACTGTAGGAATTTTCTTTTCATAATCCCATTTCTCTCTCGGCAAATTCAATGAATTTAGACACAATTTGGTGGATTTCCTCCACTAGGACACTTGCACATTTTCATTAGTTGAGGAAATGGCTACCACCTCATCATGCTTACCCAATAGACTTGATAAGTACTCCCTCTTTGATGATGAGAGATCATTGTTGGGTCCTCAATTGTGATGGCTCATATTCTCCAATAGCTTCATCTTCTTGAATTTTCTTCATCTGTGCTTTTAAGAAATCTTTTCATTGAATGGTTCTTGTCTTGAATCTTGCCCTCTTGTGGTGACTTGCAATCTTGACGATGTCTTGTACTTGTAGAAATGATGCAAGTGTGGCATGCAGTTGGACCATCCATTAAATTTTGATTTCTGAAGGAAATTTAAGTTTCACAAACTTCTTGATTTGCTTATAGCCTTAATCATTATGTTGCATTTGCCCATTGAATTCTAATTTGATACCTTGAACTTGGACTTGGACTTGGATTTGCATTTTCATCTTGACTTGATCTTCAATTTGAGCCTTGCCTTTCAATGCCCATCCTCCTTTTAACCTTCTAAGACAACATTATATTGTCAAATATTTGCATTCACTTCTCAAAGAAAATGGATTAACGCTTAAGGAATCAGATCTTTGAGAAATGATATTCAATGAGCACAAATTCAAAATGCAAAACTTTTACCTTTAAGATTCACCTAAATGAATGAAGACTTCAAACTTATATAATTCAGTCATAATCACAGTGCACATTCAAAGATTTTTAATTCAGATTTTTCTTTGATGATTCCTAGTGTTGTGCCTTGGATTTTGCCCAAATTCCTTTTGATGCTTCAAGTTTGCTTTCAAAAGTGTGCAATATCTCCAAATTTATTTTCTATTATGAAGTCCATTTCTTGGTTGAATTTGACTTGTAATTAGCATGGCGAAAATTTTATATCTATTGGACTCCTACAACAATTTTGGCCTCCCATAATATTTGGGTTCCTACTATTTCACCACCGTACAATTTTGAATTTGGACAAGTACTTGGGAAAATTTTAATTGCATTTATATGGCCAACAAAACCCCAAGAGGCATGACCATCAATCTAGTTTGACTTGGTTAGAGATGAAAATAAATAAATATTAATCTATTTATAAATTAAAATTGGCTCCTTTTATTAATAAAATCACAATTCCATCGAATTAAAGTCACACCCAATGATTCCTTAACTTGGTAAGGAAACCACCACTTATAAATAATTGTGAAATTTTAAATGAGAAATCATCTAAGAGCAAAATAGAAACCATAACTTGGTGGAGTAGGTAACTGTCCTCAACATGAGAGTGCTACCAACGAAACTTGTTGAGCATGTCAATGTAGATACCAAATGAAGTAAGGGAAAGGGGGCAACCTTGCTCAACCCTAGTAGTGCTCTTGATGAAATTAGAGGATCCCACAAGGGTCTTAAGATGGCCCAAAACTTTCATGTAATGTCTCCTGATAACAGTAAGGAGCATCTCAAAGAAACCAATTTCATGAAGTATCTAAAATAGGGTTGTCCTTGGAAACGAAATCAAGAGCTTTGTAGTAATCCACAAAACAAGTAAACCTTCGAGGAGTGATGCTGAGCCTCAATAATAGTTGAGAGAGTCAGAATATAGTATGTGGTCCGATACTTGGGTTTACAACTTGCGTGCCCTCTAGCACGAAAACCATGTTGATGCAACACCCCAGAAGGAATGTTGTGAAGGCTTGTGGCATATGGCTTACAGAAAGTGTGTTCAATTATGATTGGTCCATTAATTGATGGGGCCAAAAGCCAAGACTAATATGTGAATCAAATGAATAATATGGTTTCACCAAGAGGAAGGAAAGCCTGTGTGGACCACATGGTTGAAGAGGTCAGATAAACATCACCCTGTGCGGAGTGGAAGGAATGAACAATTGGCTAGAAAGAACATAGTCGACCAGACTTGCACCCTTGCAATAGGGTGTAAGGTGAGAAAATAGGTATCTAGGAAGCAAGATAAACCCTTCTGAATCATCAGAAAATTTAGAAGTATTGCATGGTTTCGTCAGTTCCTCATTTAGGATTTTATTTCATAGTAGATGGATGAAAGATATTGTTGAATGGTGATTAATGGTGGAGCTAGTGTCCCTACCTTTTGTTACATATTGATTGTGAGTAGCAGTGCAAGGTTAAGTCTAGGCCTAAATTGAAAGTATTTAACTTCTATTGGAGATGTTCATTTAGATTGTGGCTTCATAGGTTATTTGGATGAATATTGACAATATGAAATTCATTCCTACATCCGTAGAAGATAACTCCCTCCTATGCTTAGTTGATATGACAAAGCAAGGATTGATTAGAGGCTCACCCCATCATCAACATTATCTTGCATTCTTAGAGTTAGATTCCTTTTATTTTGTTGCAAGTTTTTTGCTTTGTGTTAATGATTGTTGCTTTGATTGGATGATTCCAATTGATGAAATCAAATGTTGAATGGCATATCGGCCATAAACATTTGATATCTATCCTTCACTATTATTATCATGGAGTATTATTATTGATAATAATTATTAAGTAGATATATATATATATATATATATATATATATATATATATATATATATATATATATATATTATAATCATGATAATACGTTGATCAAATATCATGTGTGATATCAGCTGATTTGTCGATTAGTAAAATAAACTGTTATCAAGAATTATAACACAACAAGGATAACAAATAGTTATTACATCAGATATCATATCGACTGTGTTCTCATGTATTGAGTACATAATGTTATTGATGTTGATTTGTGATGAGCCGATCATGGTTATCAGCTAGTTTCATCATAGTCAATGATATATGTTAAAGCAATAACTAATGTGAGTTAATATATTAACAATGGACATGTCTCACATAGAGATATGTCCCTACGTTAACTCTTGTTCATGTGGAGACATGCCTCTTTATATCATATACATATTCATTGAAAGAGTAACTCAAAAAACACTGAAATCATTAAGTGTTATTACAAGTTATAGCAGAAATATATCATACAATCTCAAGTGCAAAGCATTACATCATACATCTAGGAAACGTAAATTAAAATTACAAATTCCTAAATCTAAATCAGATCAAATTTTAACATGTTATCAGAAAAGCTCGGTTTTAGGGATCTTTCTGAGTGTGTATGTTCAGAATGGCGGGCTAATGATTCTAATCTGGTACAGATAAAGAAGGAACTCATAAAGGAAATGATAAGTCAATTTAATAAAAACTTGTCATTTATGACAATATAACTGTGGTATAAAGCAGAATGACTGCTGCTATAAATTAAAGTTTTGGACAGCTTTATTTGACAATGCTTTAGAAAGTGCAATTCCAGTACAAAATGTTCGCAGTTACTTTTGGTACTAATCTTAATTGTAAAATATTACTAGTGCTCAGAAATTAAGTTGAAAAACAGACACCAACTATTTCATTCATGACCTGATTTATACATTAGCCTTTGCAACTTGAATATAGTTATAGCTCTGCCTTATTTCCACGTCATGTGAAGCAAGAGCAACTCTCAGTTACAATTAAAAGATAGTTCTGTAAAAAGGTCCTAGATGATGAAGAGTAATTAAAACTACAGACTAAAGAAATGTAAACAAATAGATGGGAAGATCCTTTAACGAGGCATAGAGCTGATGACGATGATAGAAAGAGATTAAGGCTAGTGATGTTGGACAGCTGTAGGAAGTGGGGCTTGAGTAATCAATATTACTGTCATTTGTTTTACTCAATGGGCCATTGCAGTATCTTATAATGGCTGTGGGACCATGGTTGATGAACCTCCGGTGGAAGAGATAAATCAGTAATGTATATAATACCTCAGCAACCTAGGCTTCAGATAGGGAAAAGGCCACAATGGTGAATACATAATATTTATGTTAAACATTTCATCCAACAAAATATTTGTTGGACAATTTTTAATTTTTCCCATAGAAATTTGATTAGTGGCTTTTTGGGAGAGTTTCTAGTTTAGGATTTTTTACATTCATATGTTTATAGTCTATTATTTCCTAGAATAGTCTGAACTTGAGCTCAAGAATGAAATAAGTATTGTATCATGTTTCTACAGATTCAGATTTGATCCCACATTTGATGAACTTTCAGAAAATTGTATAGAGAATTATATTTGAGACTACAGTTCCTTAATTTTTGATGACATCAGAGTGCATTTTTTATGCTTCATCAATGCTAAACAAATTTGAAGATATACATTAAGCATTTGCTCATTTTACTTGAAAAGTTACAGAGTTGCAAAAGGGGTTGTTTCACTTTCAATTCCATTTTTTATTGAAACTGACTAATAAAATATCATACACTGCAGATTACAAAAAGAGCTATTGATCTCTTTGACAACTGGGTCAACAGACGACATGCTGAGGGAAATTGAAGAGTCTACTAAAAAGGAGCTTCAGAAAGCTACAAATCCTGATTTACATAGTGTTGGAAGTGAGACATTGAAATCCTCAACTACAAGAAGGAAAATTGTTGTTTCCATTCAAGATAAAAAAGGAAGCAAGCAATTTCGTATATATGTGGTATGACTTTGCTTCCAAAGATCTCATCTTTCTGTGCACTGTAAACATATATAACTTAGAATATGCTCACTTTCTTTCTATATTAAGAAAACTGTCAGAGAAATATGATATCTTGTTTTTAGAAATTGCGTACATTTGCTATGTGTGACTTTAGTTCACAAGTGATCAATCCTGCAGAAATAGCCAAGCACTTGCGCAGATATTTACAAGCTTTAGCAAGTTCTTGCTTGTTTTTTTCCTTTTATCTTACAGGTTATTCTTGCTGCCTAACATACTTGTATAATGGATTTTTTTCTTAGCACAGATTTACAAATTCAAAATAGGTGGAAATAAAGTTATCTGACATGTTTGAAATCCTTAATCGTCTGGTTTAATAGATTAAATGAAAATTTGAGAAACACAGATCATATATATCATCAATATGGGAAATAGCATGATACCAGGGGTTTATTTATCTTGCTAATTTTCCTCTCAGACGTAGAGGAACTATGTAATACCGCCAAATAGGGATATTATTAGATCAATAATTCCCGCTCACAATAATTCAGTGATTCACGCTTTACAATACTCAACTCTGATTACTCTTATGATGCATACCATTGCGATGCATATAAAGATGAATAGACGAACAGTGACTCACTGGAGATCTCATGTTTCATTGCAGCAACTGCGATACTCAGAAATCTTTATGACAACAAATATAATTGATATAAGATAGCATTAGTTTTTAGTGATGCTGAATGCACTAACATTAATAATAGAGTGCTCAACAGAAATGAAAATTACTCACAAAGTAAGACCAAATGCCATGATCAGCTGTTGATTCCAGTTCTACAATGTAGGAGAGATATACACACTGTTAATAGGGAGTGACCTCCTGCATGGAAGTTTGAAACCAATAAATCCATGAGTGCTGTTGCTCCAAGCTACGAGAATAAGCTTCCAATGAAAACTCCCAGTGCTGCACAAGGGAATGGAACTCGCACTAGGAATTACGAACATTGCTCATGTTTTTTATGCAGCTCATGACAGGGAAGATACAACCACGGGTGTGTCTGTTGGTCTAACCACTCTAGATTCAGCATTTTGAAAATACAACCATCTTCACAATGTGAGAGAAGCAACAGGCCTATTTCACCAATGAACAATGAACAATCAACTGTATTAAGATGATATGAAATGTACAAACACCCTGTATAAATAGCAGATGTGCGAGGATGTGGAGACAAACCAGCGTCTAATTTCTAACTAAAAATATTAAATGCAGTATGAACAATATTAAATGTTATGCAAGTGATATTTAATAATGCACTATGTTAGCTACCTAATTAAAAGCCTATGTAAATGAGAGAAAACTACATTTACTTTAACACCCTTTAAGTGTGACTTAAAGAGAAGATTATTATGCAATATGAGATGCAGTATGGGTCTTGACAAGTAGGCCATGTTAGGTACCTATATACAAATGCAATGCAATGAAATGAAATATCTCACAAATAGAAAAAAGGAACAACCCAATGGGACAAAAACTCCTCTCCAAAAGAGAAAAGAAACAAACAAGATGATGCGTGGAGGACTCAATGATCCCCCTGTTTTGACATTTTCACACCATCACCCCATTTCAATCAGGGACCCCCTCTTTTTTTGTTGTCTCAAGTAGCCTTAGTTTGGTGGCAATTTCAAAGTTTTCAAGTCCTTAGTTTAGGTTGGAGCAGGCAGTTAGATGCAAGTCTCCTGTCCATTTAGTAGTTAAGGCTATGTGGTAGAGTTGAACCAAGGTAGCCAGCACTTAGGTCCTCGTTGGTGAACCTTAGTCAAAGATTGACATATAGCTTGATGGGGTTTAAGTATTTACCTTTGAGAAGAGGATAAATGTGATACAAAAAAGTATGAAAGTTGATGAGAATCTTAGTCCGATCAATGGAAATATGAATAAAAGAGACAAATTTGAGTTGAAAGTAATGAGATGCTAAATGTATACAATCAGCTTTATGAAGATATAAATCTATGGTAAAGATATGAAAGGAAATAAAATATAAAAGACTCACCTTGAAATATGCAGTAGAAGATGTATTTTAGCTCCAAAAGTCGTGGATCCGAGCATGTTTCTGAATATCCAATTGTGGATTCTTGAATGAAATGATGAAAGGAAGAAAACCCATAAATCATTCGTCCAAAAAAGTAGAAAGGACTAGGTCGACTTGGAAGGATTGATTCTTGCGGAATTGACATAATCTGAAGTCACTGTAGCAAATTCGAACCAACTTCTCTAGGAAGCTCCTTGGGAGTTATTTCTAGATATGTATGCAAAATTCTACTATCCAGCTCCCACACACAGAAAGTGAAGGGTTTTTCTTGTTGGATGAGGGATTGCCTTGGTCAAGCCCTAGGTTAAGGAATTTATAGTAAATTGATATATAAATCAAAGTAATGTGACTTGAACCCGGCTCGGACTCGGCAAGGGTAACTTGACTCGTGACCCGGCTTGGACTCGCCAATGACTCAACAAAGTGAAAGAACCTCAAAATTATGAGATTTTTTAGGATTTAAAAAACATTCCATGCACCCATTATTGAATAAAGCTTAAATAAACAATAACATCATGAAATAGAAGGTTATTTGATCACAATGCACATACTTAAAAGTTAAACATACATTGATTACATAAGTACAAAGGTGAATTGCTAAATACTAAAATCTAAATAGTAGTTGAAGGAAATAGAAAAGTAAAACATAGAATCATAGATATATAAAATCATAAATTCATGAAACCCATCCAAATGTATATCAAATCCATGAAATCCAACACATCAATACTCATCATCAAATGTTCCAAATTCCAATCATATGTTAAGTTAAACAAAAAGTTAAAATAAGACTATAGCTATGGTTCGTAATCCTCATCCTCATCCTCATCCTCATTGTCATCCTCATCCCCAACCTCAACCTCAAGCTCAGTGTATCTATAAAATGCCTCCTAATAAGGCATCTGAGGTAGGTCATGGATGATTGATTTGCCATAGCATCAGCCTATGAGGTACCTCTAGATCAATTGTAGTCTCTACCAGTGCTTGTGAGGTGCCACTAGGAACAACTGTAGCTCTCTAGTCCTTTGCTCCCATAGCCACGGCCTCAGCCTCTTTGTCTGCCTCATCAACCCACTTTAGGTCCTCATCATCAAAGATAGGATCAGTAGCCTCACTGATCCACTTAGACTTTGGATCAACCTCCTCTAGAGTAATTAGAGAGCTATCTGTGGTCACTATCCAAAATCTACCTGGTCTTAATGCGCATGTTGTAATGCACAAATACTAGCTTATTCATTTTCTCCACAAACAACCTGTTACGCCTCTTCGAGTGGATTTGCTTGAACACGCTTCAGTTCTCCAATTGCGCTCACATCCAAAAGCGCTACTTGGCTGGCTCATTATGCGAATGGCAATTTGTTGAAGGTTTTTGGTTGAAGGCCCAAACATTTGCCACAATCTATCTGAATTTTGAAAAAAGGAAAAGAAAAAAATATTAGTCTCATTTCAAAATTTGAACTTTAAAGCTAGAAATTTAGAAACTAGATTGTATAAGGCTTAAGCTACAATTTTTACCTGGCTGCAATTGTGTACGCCCTTCTTTGCAAATTTGATTTGAAAAAATGGGCCCTGTTGCATTATTATAGGCATCCATCTCAAGCAATATATCTGTGGCATTAGTGGGCATTTTCGATATCACAGTGTATAGGCTACTAAAAACCTCCTCATCTACCTTGAAATCTTCACAGAATGGTATGCCGGATTGAGGTAATAGGTTGTTGCATAGATGGGTTTATGAAGCTGATTTAGCCATCTTCTAGCAATTATGTCCCAAATAGGGCCATACTTGTCCTCAACTCCTACATATTTGGCCTCAATAGCCTTCTTGGTCCTATCCATGCCCTCATATATGTAGCCCATAGAGGGCTTCTCCCCATCAACAACTCGTAGGAGGGCTACAAGGGGCTCAGTGATCTACAAAACAATTAAACAAAAAAACAATTTAGTGAATGATGAAACTTTGCAAAGTTGCACAATGAAAATAAAACAAAAATATGTATGAGATAAATTAATTTATAAAATTTTAAGACACAATCTCCTTACATGGCTTCCAAAAACCAACTTCATGATAAATGCATTTTGTTGCATCTATCCTTGTAGGGGTGGTGACAAAGGAGGAGGAACTCCATTGTGGATCAACAAACATGCACCTTAAAGCTAACCTTGAACTGAGCAAGGATTTTAGTGTGATAAAATTAGAGTCAAATCTTGTGATACTGGGACTAGCCAACTCCTTTCTTTTTGTGTATTCCCTCATAATGCTGAGGACCAAGATATGATTATAGATGAATTTGCAAAGATTTTTGGCCTTAGCAACACTTGATTTCACCCATTCAAGCTTTGCCAATATCTTCTAACATGAGGTCGAGGCAATGGGCCACACATGGAGTTCAAAAGATTTTTGAGTGTCTCTCCATCAAAAGTTTTCTTGCAGCAATTTTAAATTAGTTAGTAAACAATTAAAAATTTAGATGTGTTAGAAAACTTTTAATTTTCAAAATTTAATGAAAAACTAAAATAATTTTTTTAAAACTTAGAAGTCAAAATTTTACCTGCAGCAACATAATTAGTTGCATTATCGGTCATCTCTTGGACAACATTCTCTTCCCCCACCTCCCTTATGACCTCCTCAATAGACTCACATAAGAATTTTGCATTTTTGACATGTGAGGAAGCATCTATAGACTTCAGAAACATGGTAGATCTTGAAAGTGAAAATTAAACAAAATAATATTCTTTAAATAGTCAATAATACAAAATTTTAGTTATTCAATCATACATTAAATTTTAGATTTCGAGAAGTAGAGGATGATGAATTACCTTTGCTAGAAACAAGAAAATTGAGGAGAGCCCTATTTGTCCATCCATCCGTCATAATGGTACACCCCCTTTGGCTCCAAATCTTTCTATGGTCCTCCAACTCAAGTTTCATCTCCTCAACCATTTCTAGTAAGAGGGAGCCACTCAACTCATCTTCAATGGTGTATTTAAACCCCCAATCATAGATGACAACCACATCAATCATCCTTTGCCAATAAGAAGTCTTGTTACATTTATAAAAACATTTTAATTAGCATATTTCAACATCAAGTTAAAATTATAAAATTGACGTAAAACAATCAAATATAAATGAAGTTGAAGTACTTGGCTGCTATAAATGGAATGCTGCAAAAATACCAAAACTTGCAAATTGCTCTTCTTCCAGCTTCATGGATCTCTCTATTCCAGAGCAAGCTCTCAGGTGAGGGTTGTGCACCAGGAGTGGAATGTGGTACAAAAAAATTGTCTAACCTAGATTTTTTGACTCTAGGACCAAAGGTAATGTTAGTACTACTAGTAGGGGCAGCACCACTAGCAGTGCAAGGAATAGATGTAGAAGAAGTACAACTAGCATAAGCACTAGGATGATAGGGGGGGAGGGAAGCACCTTCTCCAACACAACCTATTGAACCTAGGGGTGTAAAACTAGATACAAAAGCAATTCTAGATGAGCATGGAAGGGAATTGGAACCAATCTGAGCTAACTTTGCTAATTGTTTTTGTTTTAATTCCTTTTCTTGTTCATATTTTTCTAAGACAACATAACAAAAGCGTTTAGCCTCAGGAGTTGCAACTTTACAAGGCTCAGCATCATGACCACATATGCCAACAATATGGTATTTCAATCTATTTATCTCCACACTATTAATGACCTTATAAAATAGGCATTTTGTTTGAGTTCTGCCTCTACCCGAAAAGTCTATGGTTTACTTCCAACACTCATCTTTTTTATTGCTTTTTAGCTGAAGGAGCCATTATGAGCAAGGAAAAATGTCAAGGTTGCTGCAATAAGACATTTTAGACCAAAAATTTACCATTTAAGCATTGTATTTTATGAAGATCTAAAGTAAAACAAAACCCATAAATATACAAAAAAAATTCATCCAAAAAACTCATAAGCATAGAAAAAAAAATCATCAAAATCCAAAAAAATCAACTCTTACCTCTTTGAAATGAGTTGAGAAGTGTTGAGAAGAGCTCTTATAAACTCCTTGATGATCTAAATGCAAGCATATAGTTGCTCCAATGTCACAAATGCAAGCTTTTCTCTTCTTGCTTTCAGCTGGTTGCAAAACAGTGGCACTCTATTTCTCTTCTCTCTCTCTCTCTCTCTCTCTCTCTCTCTCTCTCTCTCTCTCACAATAGAGTATTATGAAAACCCTTCTAGGGTCTTAGGGATTAAAAAGAACAAAAAAGAAAAAGAAAAAAAGAAGCAATTTTTTATGTTTTGAGTCACCCAGAGTTTGATTGCTGCGGCCCGGTCATGATTGTTGTGATCCGCGAGTCACCCTCCCTGACTCGCCAAGCCCGAGCCACGAGTCATTTTAACCTGGCAAGCCCTCCTTGACTCGCTAACTCAGGAGACTCGCCCGACTCGCGGTGAGTTTCGCTATTCTGATAAAAATGATAAAGGAAATGCTTGCATGTAGTAGATCTAAATAATATCAAATGATAGATATGATTACCTTCGAAGATGCAATTGACTTTGATATGTGATCATTAAGTAAGTGTATGTAATAGCCTTAACTCAAAGAAACCAAAGAGGAAATCAAAGAAACCAAAGACGAAATCAAAGAAGCCGAAACCTCATGTATAGGAATGTATGTGACATGCCATTATGAATAATAGAAGAACTTGAATGGATTAGAATGATAGATCTTCTTCTTATAGCCAAACTCCACGACTAACTTGAAGGAAGAAGTTTTATGCAAGACAGAGATGCGTAGACTTGAATGATTGAAGATGCTTGCTTGAAGAAGAATGCCTCGATTGCTTTCTTATGGAGTGATAGCTTGTGAAGATGAGATATGAAAATGAAGCCCCCAAGCCTCCTTTTATACTAGTTTTTGGGCGGGAAAACAACTCAAGCTAACTGGGGAGTAAATTAAATTAGTTGACAAACTCGAGGTCTTTAGGGCCTTGAACCTTGCGACCATCAGGGACGAGATCAACCTAGTCCCAAGGGAAGGGACAAGCAGGCCTCAGAAAGGCCTAGAAGGAGTTGCGGTTGAAACTTAGAGATAGTTGATCAGGACATGTGGTCAAAAGAGTAGCAAAGAGACACCTAGAAGACCATGTCAGAAGGTGAGAGATGATGATGAAGCATGAGATGGAAGGGGAGGGGAGAAAAAGAGACCAAAACTACGTTATGGAGGGCTAAAAGGTCTCAATGAAGTGTGTCCATTTTAAGATGATACATTTAGCCCCCACTTTAGCGAGAGTATAAGGCAAGTCATACTCTTGCTAAAGGCGGAGGAGAAAGACAAATGTCACAATGAGGTAGAAAATCACTAAGCTTAAGAACATAAGTTCCCAAACCTAGGATCCTAACTCCATTCCCATGCATGAGAGCACGAAAACAAAGCAAAAAAGGAAATGGAAAGAAAAACAAAGATAAAATCAAAAGACACAAATTAAAACCTAAATCAACTAGTGAAAGAGATCTCAATTGAAGAAATGCCTCACCCACTAATATCATATTCATAAGGCTATTACAATGCATAAGAGATCACATAGAAAAGGCTCGAGTATCACAAAGTACTTCATCCCTCATGATTCTATCCCACAAAAGAGAGAGAGAGAGAGAGAGAGAGAGAGAGAGAGAGAGAGAGAGAGAGAGAGAGATTATCTATCCCAGTAAGGTTTGTGTCCCTTACCGTGAATCATGAGGAAGGATTAAAATGGTCTGGCAGTTTTGTGTGCCTAATAGTCAATCCCGAAAACAAAAAAGAAGGATCAAATGGTCTAGCAGGTTTGTGTGATCGGTAGTCAATCTCGTGTGCTCGTCGGTGGCCTACGCATGCATGTGTGTGTGTGTGTGCCCACTGTGGATAAATTTCCTCGTATCACTGCAAAGTGTAAATGTGTGCGCATTACCCTAGAAGGGATTTAGCAAAAAAAGTGAAAAGGTGTGTTTCCTTAGAATGGAGAAGTGTCACTGATACCCATTGTGGATTTAGCAAACTTGTATGTGTTACCCGTATATAGGTTTAGCATGTGTGCTTGTGTGTGCAAAGGAAAGATGAAGCAACAATGCATAGATTTGAGGATGACCTAGTTATTATACCAAGCAAACAAGGCTAAAGTACTCCAAGCCATACTTAGAATCCGTATTTGCTACCTCATGGTTGTCAACATAAACTATGTACAAAGAGGGCTTATGTATGCCCCTCTCCGTAGGATGACTATCTAGCCATAGACATCATAAAGAAGAGAATCAAGGATAACTACTTCTATCAACTTCATATCCTTCACTAGTTTGGCCCAACTCTCACTCATACCCCTAACTGACTTGACTACATGTAGTGAGTTTTTCACACCATTGCTCCATTGCAAATGGGGATCCCCTCTTTTGCTAGTAGGCTCAAGTGGTAGAGAATGCAACATTAAGTTGGGCTATGAGAGGTCATGTCTAGCTTGAGAGTTGATAAATTGCCTAAGTATTGAAGTGGGAGCGATTTGGCTAAATTTCACAAAGTCTAGGAGAGGGTAAAAAGTGGAAGTGATTTGGCTATATTTTGCTAAGTCTTCGTTCCCTTTGTTGAGCTGAGACTTGTCTTCATTCCCTTGATTTTGGAGCCGAGACTTGTTTTCATTCCCTTTCTTGAGCCAAGACTTGGCCTTTGTTCCCTTGATTTTGGAGCTGAGACTTGTCTTCGTTCCCTTGATTTTGGTGCTGAGACTTCTCTTTGTTCCCTTTGACAAGCTGCGACTTCTCTTTGTTCCGCTCATTCTTGAGCTGAGCCTCTCCTTCATTCCCATTCAACCTCACCTTATTTCAAGTCAAGTAGAGGAAGCACCATCCAATCTCAAGGATAAGAGGGTAAATAGGGAGATGAGACATAGACTTGGTTTTTGAATGGATGATCCAAGGAATTATATCCCAAATTTAAAACAATATGCCTTGAAACTTTGAAATATGTGAGTTGAGCCTAGAAACCCGTTGCAAGAGTGGAGAGTGCAGCCCTAAACATAACATGTGGGCCTGGTCTTTATGGACCAGGCCTTAGTTCGAGGCAAATGAAGCCTTAATTATGCCGTCAAAGCCATCGTTCAAGCCATGATAGTGCCCAGATTTGGAGGGGCAGCAATGAATACATGCAACAACACCTTGATATCCGCCAATTAGATCACAAAACTTGGAACGCTCAACTCTCGAGGAATTGTTTGGGCTTAGAAAGATGAATCAGACCCTATAGTTCATGAAAGAATGGGTTAAAATGACCCCAAATCTGTCTTCACAAGTGTCAATGTGCCCTCAATTTAAAGGCCAGACCTAACAAACATAAAGATGGGCCAAAATTGGATGGATCTAGATATTCTAGACCCTATATATGGTGTGTAGGGTTGGAGGTTAAAAAAAGAGGGTCCAATAATGTGGCTTGTAGCCTTATTTAGGGCCATGAGTTCAAATTTGAAAGAGTAGCCCTATAGGAAACGTGTGGGCCTGGAGGGGCTAAGATAGGTTAACATCCAACCTTGAGGCCTCTAAAATGGTCCTAAAAGTAAATTCAAATCGGGCCTGGCCCTATATCTAGTGACATTAAAAGTTATTTAAATTTCAAAATGGGCCTTGCCCTATAAGCTTGGTGTGTGATTGATTTGACTCCAATTGGGCTTTAGATTTGGACACAAGACTCAAGAAAACTAAGGCCCAAATAGCCTGTGACCTTGAGATTGTTAAGACAAGCTTAATTTGGATTAGACTAGGCCCTAAATCTATAGCATGTGTACCAATATAGTACAATATTAGATAGTTTTTATTTACTTTCTCTTTCATCTTTTTCTAATGGTCACTCTTTTTGTAATGTTTCCATAAATTTCTTCTGTTCGTTATGGAAACTTTCTTTTTCACTCTACAAGAATGTTTCTATTTTCTCACTCTTGTTCGTTATAGAAACATTCTCATTTATCTTGTATATATAGATCATTCATGATTTTTGTTTAATAACACATTCATTATTTGACCATAATATGGTATCTGAGAAAATTCTTGGCCTCTTCGAAAATTTTTAATTTCTTTTTTGAAAGTATTAGTTCAAATTTTCTGAAATATTTGCCATATTGTGTTCAAAATTTGCATCTTTTTTTCCCTCCAAACCCGACTAGGGATTTGACGTCCAATTTTTTTCTGCAATTTTGTGGCCTTCTTTTTGGGCATTTCCGAGCTAACTTTTGCTGCACATCTTTTGCAAAGGGCAACATCTAGGTTATTTAACCCTTTGTCTCAGATTTCAGCAGTTTCGTTTTCCACCATTTATTTAACAGCCAAATTTTGTCATTAAAAGAAAAACAAATGGTTAGGGATTCTTTCAAAATTCTCTTGTCCTGTGCTGGTTTTAAAAACCTTTTGCAGATTCTTGGTGGGTCTTTGCAGGTCTTAATTGGGTCGGTCTATATTTTTCTTGGGTGCATCATTTTTTGCCTCGAATTTTGAGCCAACGGATTCAAAATCTAATTTCAGATTCTTTGTGGGTTTCTCGAGCTCTTATCCAAGTCTCTTTAAATTTTTTGGGTCTTTTGTCAATCTGTCTCAAAGTTCACGCCATCTCCGATTTTTCACACTTTTTCTTTGAAAAATGTGCAATGGCATCTCTCACCAGTCTCATGTTGGAAGGCAGCCAACGTTTCAACGGAAAGAACTAGAACACCTGAAAGTAGAGAATGATGACAATCTTCAAGTACCGTTGCCTTGAGGCGCTTGTTTTGGGTATCGAGACTCATCCTACTATAGTCAATGTTGCCACAAATCAACATTGCAGAACATGCAGACCTCTCTGGTCAACTCGAGGTTGCCTTCTACGCTTTTTGAGGACATGCAAATTTTTGTTTTTTGAAGATAGATTGACCATTAAGGGAGGGTATTACGATATTAGATAGTTTCTATTTACTCTCTCTTTCATCTTTTGTTTTTTGAAGATAGATTGACCATTAAGGGAGGGTATTACGATATTAGATAGTTTCTATTTATTCTCTCTTCCATCTTTTTCTAATGGTCACTCTTTTTGTAATGTTTACATAAACTCCTTTTGTTCGTTATGTAAACTTTCCTTTTCACTCTACAAGACTGTTTCTATTTGCTCTCTCCTATTTGTTATAGAAACATTCTCTTCTATCTTGTACATATAGATCATTCATGATTTTTGTTTAATAACAGTCATTATTTTACCATAATACAAAATACAGATTTGACCCAAATCAGATTAAATGGCCCCCTTAAATTTGTGGCATGTGGCCTAATTGTAACACACGGGTCTTAATTCTAACGGAATCCCCAAAACATTCGCTCAAACTCAACATAAGGGTGCTGAATTAAACTCAAATGCTGGTAGGTGCACAAATTTCAATGCCATCAAGAGGATAGAGGGATTTATTTAATGCAGATCTAGGCAGAAAGGTCGATGTAGGCCTTGTCATTGAAGTTTTACCTCAAACTTTTCAAATTAAAACATTAACATCCAAGTAACTAATTAAATTCCTGCTATGGTTGGGACATTTAGATGCAATATGACCAACTTAATTACATTTGAAACATATCTGGGGTAATTTAGCTTTGAACATCCCTTTGCCTCTTAGTAGCCTCCTAGCCAACAGTGCTTCAATCTCATCTTGCTCATTGTCATCTAAATCTGAATCACTTTGATCTCTGTTACACTTATCCTTCCTTGAACTTCCAATAGTTAGTGATGTCTTGAAAGCATTTTCAACTTTAGGTAAACTGTTATCGAAGTTAGTCAATTCATAGTCAATCTACAGACGAAAGCATCAAGAGTAAGTACATTACCAGGAATAGCTTTAAATTCTTGAATAGTTGATACTCTAATAGCATAAATAGGCAACAAGGTTCTCAACACTTCACTTACAACATCTGTAACATACGGATTTTCCTAAACTAGTTTTATTCTTGAATTAAACTGATTTCCTATTTCATTTCACACGACTGTGATTTCCATCAACGGTATAAACTGAAAATAAAACTCTTTCCAATATAAAATACATATACATTACATATTCTACCAAGTTTCCGAGAGTACAAAATGAGATGTTAACATTACACTTCATAATTAGCTAAAAGTAAATATCAGATGTCCTTGAAAAGAAATATCAAACTGAAAAATTCATTTATCTACTTCTAATTATTCAACTGAAATTAAGTAACAAATGTTCTTGAAAAGAAATATCTAATTAATGTAAAAGCTATTTGTAAAAACTATTTGTGAGTAAATAACTTCCACCTTGAAAAGAAATAACCAACATTCAGAGGTATAAAGAACATACATTGTAATTTGTGGAACTTCTTTTACTTGTTGTCCAAGCTCTGGCATTGGTGAGAGGAGAAGCATTGACAAAGGCTTAACCTCCCAACTGCGGACCATTACTTATCTCCACTTATTCTAATTTAATAGAATGACCTTGCCTACCTTGAAGTTGTGCTTGGGATGTTCATAAGTCCAGCCATCAGAGTAATCAGGTGGGTTGAAGTCCCAACAGTTATATGAGAAAATAATTGAAGCGTCTGGACAATCAACAAAGATCACTTGTTCGACAAATCAGCCTAATTCACCTTGGCCACGGATTTAAAAAATGTGGGTTGACAAGCCCGATCTCCACCACTCGGCTTGACAACATTCTTCACGAGTGGAACATGCATGAGCTTTTTGTAGTTTTTAATTTATTAATCATATTTGATGCCTTTCTTTTTCTATGTAGACTCTCTCTACACCTTACCTTCTCAGGCTGTCATGTCGGTGATTCCTGGGTGCTCATGAGTCATAACCATTTTACACCTCTTCACTTGTAATGGCATTTTGCCAGTGAATTCCTTGGTGTATATATATTTACCAGACAAAGTGTAATGACGCCATCTTTTAGCCTTCAGATTCTCCAAAATCTAAGTGGAGCATAAGAGGAAATTAAATTAATTTCTTATAAAGTCATTAAATAAATTAAAATTAAAAATTAAAAGGTGACTTTATAATTAATTAATTATTGTATTTCAAGGGAGAAGCTTCTAGAGTGTATTAATTATTGGAAAGGTGGAAGCCTCTAGTAATTTAATTTTCTAGAAGCACAATTAATTATTGTATTGCAAGGGAGGAGTTTCTAGAGAGTGCATTAATTATTGGAAGGGGGAAGCTTCTAGCACTTGCAACTAATTAATGTTTTAGTTCCTTCTAGAAGGGTGAAAGAAAAGGATAAATAGGGGTGAAAGTCTCATTGTTGAGCATTGGATTTTTGTGAATGACATTTGATAAGAGCTTGGATGTGTGAATCACATATCTTTCTTGGCAATAGAGGACATTCATCCTCTCTTGTAACATTGTAGACGTCATTCCCTTGGGGTTTGGCCTTTGGAATACATTGCTTTGTACTTGATTTCATCATTTTGAGAATTAATATAATTTTAGCATCGATTCCATCTTCAGTTTGCATTGAAAAATCTATTTTGGCAATTGGTTCAGTTTTTGGGCATTCTAGGGTGCACATTACAGTGGTATCAGAGCTATAAGTTCGGCCATCCTGTGGAGATCTTCAACATCTATGTTTGAGCATGCGACAAGGGTTTTATAATTTTCGCAATACCAGAGCAAGACAAAGTAGGAGTTCAGACTTGCAGAACGAACAGGGTAGTTCATTCGAGCAAAGGGACATTCAATCCAGTCATACAGACACAGAGGAGATATTCTTTCAACAAGATAGCAATATGGGTGATCGAGATGATAGGAATATTGGTCTAGATCAGGAAAATGTTATGTTCAGGTTATTGGATACATTAGAGGAGGGGCAGCGGATGCAACAGGAGCAAAATAGGCGAATGGATATGATGCAATAGGAGTAGAATAGGCGAATGGATATGATGTTGCAGCTAATGGCTAGACAGATGGGCATCAATATTAATTCAGGTGATGCCAACAATGGAAACAACAATAATAGGGCCAATGATAATGGAGGTCGAGACAACATTAATGGTAATAATGGACATGAAAACAATGGAAATGAGGCTGATAACTTTAGATATATTGCACGCTCAGCTCGAATAGCGAGCTCGAGATCTCTTGTACTCACCTTCCCACCCAGAGATCTAGATCAGCCGATTAATGAACCGCAAATTGTAGAGTTACAGGATCAGTTTAGGAGGGATTGGGAGGCTAGTGGACCGGAGTTTCAGGCGGACATTTCTCTCAAAGATTATTTGGACTTGAGGATGAGACACATGCCCAGATTAGGAGGATTGAGTCAAAACCTTGAGCTGAGAAAGAAAGTTGGGAAACTTTCTTTACCTTATTATGATGCTTTAGGGAAGATGACCGCACGAGCTTGGGCGTAGAAGATGGATACATACTTGCAGCTAAATCTTATGCCTAAAGAGGAGGCTATAAAGTATGTGGCTATTCACTTGGATGGACCGGCACATGAGTTGTGGCACCATGGCATGGTAACCTTAGGACATAATCAAATCACATCTTATGAGGAGTTCGCTGAGAAGCTCATAGAGAGATTTGATACAGGGATCCCGAATTATAGTTTAAGGAGTTGGCACAACTCAAGCAGTGGGGATCAGTTGAGATGTATATTGGTGAGTCTCGGAGGTTAGCTATGTTGGTCATAGATATTTCAGAGAGGAGGTTAGTACTGTTGTTTATGGATGGACTCTCAGAACCCTTGTGAGGTTGGGTCAAGGGGCATGACCTAGTTATGTTATAGGAGGCCACTAAAAAGGCTCGTGACTTAGCACCTTTTTCATTTAGGAGCAGATTTCAGCACAAGGATTCTTATATGAAAAAAGATAAGGAGAAGGACAAAAAAACCTTTTCACAAGGATGCTTAGCCCAAAAGAGATAAGTTGGATAATGACATCTTGAATGATTTAAGCAAGAAGTTATGTTTTCATTGCAGAGAGCCTTGGGATATATCTCATAAGTGTCCTCTCAAGGCTAAGGCGATTCAAATGGAATATTTCTCAGCGGAAGAGTCACAGTCAGAGAGGGAGGATCAACACTCTGATTCAGATGAGGATATCACTATAGAGGAGAGCAACATTCCTGAGGATGAGAAGTCATTAGCACAATTAACGGGGCTCAGAAGGCAATCACATTTAAGGTTAGAGGTACTATCCAAGGGCAGAAAGTGATCTCACTCATTAACATTGGGGCTACACATAATTTTGTAGATGCACAATTGGTAGCCAAGAGAGGTCTACAGACTAATGAGCACCCTGGATTTAGAGTTATGGTAGCTAATGGTGACAAACTATTATGCACTCGGAAGATATCTAATCTTCACATCAAGTTTGAAGATGGCTATGAGTTGGAAGATGAGTTCTATGTAGTAGACATGGGAGACTATGATGTCATCCTCGTCATGGTATAGATGGCCTCGCTAGTAGAGTTCACACTTAACCTAGCAAAATTGGAGATGAAGTTTCAGCATGAGGGAAGAACTGTTGTACTTAGAGGACTTTCAGATGGGAGTTGCAGAGTAGTTTCCCTTAGGAGAATGCAGAGACTTTTTCGGCATAATAACATAGAGTGGGCAGTAGAATGTTTCGTTATGCCAACTTCACAAGAGCCACAGGTGAAGAGTCATCCACCAAATATCCAGGAGATATTTGACAGACACACTAAGGTATTTGGCGAGATTCTGCATGGGGTTCCTCTTGACGGGGGGATAGGGCATGCTATTGAGCTCGAGGAGGGAGCTAAACCAGTCATGATTACTCCCTATCGTCATCCTAAGAAACATAAGGATGAGATAGAGAAGGCAATTAAGGAGTTGTTGGAAATAGGGCATATCAAGCCTAATAAGAGCCCCTTTACTTCAACAGTAGTGTTGGTAAAGAAGAAAGATGGGATGATGCGCATGTACATCGATTACAGGGCATTAAATAGGAAGACCATTAAGAATAGATATCCCATCCCACGAATAGATGAGCTGATTGATGAGTTACATGGTGCATTCTTTTTTACAAAGATTGATCCACAGTCAGGGTATCATCAGATCAGGATGAGGGAGGAGGACATTGAGAAGACAACTTTTCGGTCTCACTATGGTCACGTCGAGTTTTTGGTTATGCCATTTGGGCTAACCAATGACCCTGCTACATTCTAGAGTTGCATGAATCAGGTATCCAGGGAGCAGCTTCGGAGATTTGTCTTGATTTTCTTTGATGACATTTTAGTCTTTAGTAAGACTTGGAAGGAGCATTTACAACATCTTGAGATGGTGTTGTCCACTTTGGAGAAAGAGACTGTATGCCAAGGAATCTAAGTGCGAGTGTGGGATGATTGAGCTACTATACCTTGGGCATATCATTAGTGTAGATGGAGTTTGGGTAGATCTTGAAAAGATTAGGGCTATTGTTGATTTGCCTACTCCTACGAATCTTACACAGCTTAAGGGATTCCTTGGTCTCTGCGGATTTTACAAGAGATTTGTTAAAAGATTTTCACAGATCGTTGCACCCTTGACAAAGCTTACCAGAAAAGGGGCCTTCACATGGACAGAGGCAGCTCAGAGAAGCTTTGATCATTTGAAGAAGGTGATGTCATCATGTCTAGTACTAGCTCTACTAGATTTTACAAAGCCATTTGAGTTTCATTGTGATGTGTCGGGAGATGGGATTGGGGCGATCTTGATGCAGTAGAAGCATCCCATTGTTTTTGAGAGCAAGAAGCTCCGTGGAGTGGAGAGGAGCTATTCCATCTATGATTGGGAGATGTTGGCTATAATGGATGCATTGGCTAAGTTTCGGTCCTACCTAGTTGGGGGAAAGTTTGTTATCAAAACCGATCACAACAACATCAAATACTTCATGAGCCAACGTGATTTGAATGATAGACAACAGAGGTGGATTACGAAGTTATAGGCCTATGATTTTGACATTGAATTTGTCAAAGGTAAGAAGAATGTGGTGGTAGATGCTTTATCTAGGAGACCTCATATTTGTGCTCTAGCTGAGATTATAGGAGATTGGAGAAATAAGATCATAGAAGAGTATGCGAGGGACATTTGGGCTTCTAGAGTAATTGCAGGCACCATACATCATGATTGTTACGTGGTTATGGATGAATTGATAAGGTTTCAGGGTAGGATATATTTGATTCTTTCGTCACAATTTAGGGAGGTAATACTGAAGGCATTTCACGATGCACCTATAGTTGGACATCCAGGGGTCTTTAAGACCTACAGGCAGATCCGTGAGTGTTTTACATGGAAAGGGCTTAAGGATGATGTTCAGAAGCATGTCAGGGAGTGTGCAATTTGCCAGCAGAATAACGGAGAGCACACATATCCTGTAGGGTTGTTATAGCCTTTGCCCATTGCGGATAGGAAATGGGAAAGTATTTCTATGGACTTCATCACCGGGTTACCATGAGTACAAGGGAAAGATTGCATCTATGTGATAGTGATGCAGGGGCATCTTGCATCCGAAATAAAGGGGGCATGTTGAAACTAAATTTTAAATTAAAAAAAAAAAAATTGTGTAGGAGAGAGAAAGTGACGAAAATAGAAGAAAAAATAATAAAATATAATAAAAAAGGGGAAAAAGGAGAAAAGAAAGAAAAAAAAAGGAATTTCTATTTTCAAGGTGCATAGGTGGCGTAAATAGGAAAAATAAAAAAATAGTCGTCATTCCATTTATCGAAGTGTGTAGTTGGCATCTTAGAAGTTTGTGGAAAGTTCCTTAAATCATGCATTTAACATTTGTTGTGATCCATAAAGGAAATGTAATTTTCTAATTGGGCCACATGGCGGTGCTTAGTTGTATTTGGGTGGGAATTCTAGAAGGTTGTGGTTATTGTGTAGGTGGAATTCTAGAAGGTTGTGGATAAATCATGCATTGGCTATTTAAGCAAGGCATATGAGCATTTCTAATCAAGCTGGAAGGTGTGAAAGCTTTGGAAGGTCAAGCTTCAACGTGTGAAAGCTCTCAAGGTGTAGCTCTTCAAGTAGAAGTTCTTGGGTGGAAGCTTTGGAGGTGAAGGTTTTTAGTTGGGAAGTTCTTCTTGGTGAAGCTCCTGGTGTGAAGACTCTTATTTGGGATTTCTCTTATGTTGAAGAATTGTAAACTTCTTTTTGAAGAAGTCATATCTATGATATCATCTTATGGATGTTGCAAGGATTTTCAAGTATAATAGAATTTCTTGGGAAGTATTTTTATCTCTTTGTCTCCATATTGTTGCATTCTTGGTTATGTGTTGGTAGGGTGGTGTGGCCCTTCATCAGATAGTTGACCCGTTGACGAAGTTTGCTCACTTCTTTGCTATTCCATCCACTTACAAAATAGCACAGGTGGCCGATCTTTTCTTCAGAGAGATATTTAGGTTACATGGGCTACCTAGTTTCATTGTCGGTGATCGGGACGATAAATTCATGAGTACTTTTTGGCAGGAATTGTTTAGGTTGTGGTACAAATCTTACACCTAGCACTAGTTATCATCCACAGACAGATGGGCAAACAAAGATTGTGAATAAATGGGTGGAAGGATATCTAAGGAACTATGTGACTGCCCAATAGAGGGCTTGGGTCAAATGGCTACATATGGGAGAGTATTGTTATAACACCACTTATCATATGTCCATCAAGATGACTCCATTCATGGCATTGTATGGTTATAAAGCACCTAGTTTCATGGATTTGGTTTTGGGGGATAGTAGAGTGCCCAAAGCAAAACACTTCTTGCAGGATAGTCAGGATATTTTGAGGGTGCTCAAGGAGAATATACAGGAAGCCCAAAATCAGCAGAAATTGTATGCAAACTAACACCGGATAGAGCGCAGTTTTGAGGTTGGGGATATGGTTTACCTGAGGCTACAACCATACAGACAGTCATCACTCAAGAAAAGCGGAGCAGAGAAGTTGAAGCCTAGGTTTTATGGTCCCTACAAAGTGATTTGCAAGGTGGGCGAGGTTGCTTATGAGATTGAGCTTCCAGAGGTAGTCGGGTACATAATGTGTTTCATGTGTCAAGGCTTAAGAAAGCCATCGGTCAGAGAGTTGTGCCTTCAGCAGAATTACCACCATTAGATGAGGAGGGAAAGCTCGTATTAATTCCTGAGGCTATTTTGGATACTAGGGAAAGGACTTTGCGAAGCAGGTTGATTAAAGAATATTTAGTCAAATGGAGATATTTGCAAAAGGAAGATGCTACTTGTGAGAGTGAGCAGGTGCTACAACAAACAAGACTGAGATTGCTTGAGGACATGCAATTTCAAGGAGGGCGGATTGTAATGAGCCCATCTTTTAGCCTTCACGTTCTCCAAAGTCTAAGTAGAGCATAAGAGGAAATCAAATTAATTTCTTATAAAGTCATTAAATAAATTAAAATTAAAAATTAAAAGGTGACTATATTTAATTAATTTAATTAATTATTGTATTACAAGGGAGAAGCTTCTAGAGTGTATTAATTATTGGAAAGGTGGAAGCCTCTAGTAATTAATTTTCTAAAAGCACAATTAATTATTGTATTGCAAGGGAGGAGTTTCTAGAGAGTGCATTAATTATTGGAAGGGGGAAGCTTCCAGCACTTGCAATTAATTAATGTTTTAGTTCCTTCTAGAAGGGTGAAGGAAAAGGATAAATAGGGGTGAGAGTCTCATTGTTTAGCATCAGATTTTTGTGAATGACATTTGATAAGAGCTTGGATGTGTGAATCACATATCTTTCTTGGCAATAGAGGACATTCATCCTCTCTTGTAACATTGTAGACGTCATTCCCTTGGGGTTTGGCCTTTGGAATACATTGCTTTGTACTTGATTTCATCATTTTGAGAATTATTATCATTTCAGCATCGGTTCCATCTTCAGTTTGTATTAAAAAATCTATTTCGGCAATTGGTTCGGTGTTTGGGCATTCCAAGGTGCCCATTACACAAAGATGCTTGTATTAAATACTGATCATGTTATTATTCAAGGTTCTGTGGCATATTCAAAGGTTGATATTTTAAACTAAAACAAAGATTGTTAATGAGATGTTGGACAAAATAGTTGAACCAAAGGAAATATTTGATTTTACAGACTCAAAGAAATAGACGGCTTCATAACATATACTGATTTGGATTAATTATAAACTACTCAAGTTCAGTCGGATTTCAATTTAGATAGTTCAACTCACAGCCAGCTCAATATTATGAAAGAGAACCTACATATATCGAAGGTTTTATTCAGATAAGACGTGTGAAAAATATATTAAGAAAACGTTTGGAAAATCCTTACGTGATTGTAAAAGGATTGGCCTTGAACTCTCCTTGGGCAGGTAGAAAAGACTCGATCCTTGCTTGGCCACGGACAGGGAGATGTGAGAGCAGTAAGAAAAGAATGAGATAATAATTTGGAACTAAGTTTGTAGTTTCCTTCTTATGTTGGAAGCCGTGAGCCTTGAAATTGTGTGAAAAATGATGAATGAATCCGAGCACTCGGGAAGCTCTAATATAAAGAGTTTACAGTTACAAGATCATATTCAAAAGTCATTCAAATCGACTTAAAAGAAAAGAAAGGAGGAGGGAAAGAAAGAAAGAGGAGTTTTTAAAAAAAAGTTATAATTATTTTATTATTATTATATTTTCTCATTTATGCTTGTGTACGTAATGATAGGGTGGCATCTTTGGATTATTATTTATAATGTAATGGTGTCATTTTATTATTATTTACATATGATCATATTTGAGGAAGTAAAATAATAATTAAATAATAGTAATATTTGATAATTCTTTAAAGGTAAGAATTTATGTTTATTTTACATTATTTATTATAATGTTCCTCTTATAGCTCATGCAGTTCCACCATGACATATTTTGCCAAGTCCTAGTAACCTTGCCAAGATAGTTTTAGGTCAAACCTGTCAATTTTGATCATTGAACTATTCGACCATCCCCTTCCGATGACCCCGTTTAGCAATGCTTCCCCTCTCTCTTGAGTCTTCTTCCTGTAATCATTTCAAAACAACATTCTCGCCAAGACATTAATTCAAGATTTATAAATTGCTAATTCAAAATCACCAAGTGACTGTTAGGGATTTCATCAATGTCAGAGTAACTAACTTTACATGCTCATCATGTATGTACAATGACTATGATTAACTAACTCAATTTCACATGATCATGAATAGATTTATACGACGGCTATAATTAATTAACTCACTTTCATATGAGAATTAATTCGATACAACGGCTATAATTAACTAACTCATTTTCATATGTTACAAACAATTGCTACAATTAACTAACTCAATTTCACACGATCATGAAGAAATAATTTGATTCAATGGCTATAATTAGTTTAAAATTTTAAGTCAGAATTTGGGATGTAACATCTTTATCACTTATGATTCCTCCAACAACTTTGTTGACACTAACCACTTCCTTGATTCAGTTACTGTATTGTGCAATGTTTTCTCCATCTTTCATCCTCATATCATCAAACTTCCCTCGTAGGCTCTCAACTAATCTCCATGAAAAATACTAGCTAATCCCACATCTATTTAGCAGGAACATAGTCTTTGATATCATCAAATTCAACATCATTTAGAGAAGAAACAATCTCTGTCACCAGTTTATTGTGTTCTTGCTTTGCCATCATCCGCTCAACTGCCATAGGAGGGGTTGGAGTTGTGTATTGGTTGTCTAGATAGTATTATGCATAGTCTCCAATTCTTGACAGGTACAATCTCATCCTGCTTTGCCATGATGAAAAGTTGTCTTTGATCAGTTCCAAAACCCCTCTTTTATACATCTTCGAACCTTTAAGTCCCTTACCAATTGTTAGATAATTGGGGGTGAGGGGGGTGGGGGGGGGGGGTGGTGAATCAGTCATAATTAGTTATCCTACAAGTTCTTAAAACACTTTAAACTTTCAAAATAATAGCTCGATAAATTGATCAAGCTTCGCAATGTCATTCGACTTAATCTTTCTAGTAAACTGTTAACTTCATATATCGAGTATCAGAGTAAACTTCATGTATATACTAAGTTGAAACAATAAATAATAAACATGAAATAAACATGCAACACAATCGACATTCACACATTTTGACACAAGTACTTTAACATGGAAATGTTGTAAAGCTAAAAGTCACTTAGGACCAACAACCCAAAATTTTCACTTTTTTGAAGTGAGCTCTCTTAGGAGCCAACCTTGTTAAAGGTTACATACACATTGTTAATGGGACTTTATTAGAGGATTTACACCAAAGATCATCCAGACCTTATCACTCACTGAATATGAGTGAACTGCTCTAAAGGACTTACAAACATTCAAAGGAATGTCACCATGCAAATGGATTTACAAACAAGGTAAACTTTAAGAAGATCCCCTCCAGAAAAATGTATAAACATATTGGCGAATCTTACATTATTTAAATATTTTTAGAACTAAATTTTATAAAAATGCAGTGATTTTAAATATTTTTAAGGACTAAATTATTAGCCAAAATTTTCTAAAATTAGCCCATTGGCCAATATTAGGCACTAAAAAATACCTTGTTTACAAAATAAGACTGTTAAGTCCACTCATTTAAGAGATTTTTTGCTACAATGGCTATAGAGTCATCATGAAATGATCTGTTTGAAATAGGAACTACCTTTGCTTGATCAGATCTCCATTTCACTCATTCTTTGTCCTCTATTCATCCTATTTCTTCCTTTTGACTGATCTTTTCACATACACATCAACTTAGCACTTCACTTGCTAGATCTCACAATGTTGCTCTGCTCGGTTTCACCTTCTATATTCTTCTTCACATATATCTTGATCAACAACAATGAACATCTCATTCACCCCTTAAATAGACAGCTTATTGCTGCTTCACCATATTCTTCCTTGTTTCACTGCTTAATCACAATCATCTGATCTTCATCCAACTTAGATTCATTGAATCTTGACACTCGTGTCTCACGCCTTCAATTTGAACTTTGTGCTTCATTTCAAATCACTAAATCTCTTTAATCAAATCGTCTTTGAATTTCTCCATCTGTAGATCTCATAACTAATTTCATCCTTATCTTCAAAACTTCTCAAACAATCTTTATTTTCATCAAATGTCGGTCTCAAATCAGTTCTCTTCCAAACTGTTCATCTTTCCCTTGCTTGGTCAACACTACACTTCTGTCAGTCAATACTATGCTCTGTTAATACTGCACATCCTTCATTAACTTTACATGCACTCGGTGACAACTGTAATAGCTTGGTAACTGGTGACTTCTTCATTCTCCGACCAAACTGACTAGCTCACTGCAACTTGCTATTACTTTGTCTTCTCACTTCAGGACTACATAACTTGCTTATACATGATCTCAACCCTTAATCAAATCATGTAAAACAATCAAATCAACATTATACTGTCAATGTCTAACTCATCAAGTGTCCATTGAAACTCACACTTATTAATACTTTCTTCATCATTATACTTTCTTCAAATCCTCTTCATCAATCAAATGATATGACACTACTGAATTAGCATAATGCCTTACCAGTCAGATTTGACATCAATGACAACATAACAACTGATATGACTTTTCTACAAATATTATCAGCATTATCAGTTGGTGCTGTCACTTAATTTGCAACTTTGATGTATGAATGTGGTTGCTTATAAAATCAGCAACATGATTGAAGAATTGAGATGATGAGAGATCAGATTGGTAACATACAGCTAGATATAAAATGCAATAGCATAACAGTTGGACAAGAGAAGTTTTAATAGAAAATTAGACAGCACAAGGATATGATAATGGAAGATTAGATAGAAAATGGAGTAACAACAGTAGGATGGGAGAAGATTTGTAGAAAATTCAGTAGCAAAGAGCTAAGATGATATAAGATGATCAAATGAGATGATATACCTCTCATTTATAGAATTTCCAAACGAGAAATCAAAGGCCTAGATGGATTGGTTGATGAATGGATGGGGCAGATTGAGGAATAGGGCTTGAATAAAAAATTGCATTCATGTGACAAATATCCAATATTATATAAGAGACAGGTTTAGGATGGGCAAGATCCTTATATAAATGGTTGAGATTTGGAGATGTACCATGAAATGGATGGATGAGTGCAAAGCGTGTTTGACTTTTGCATCCTTTCACATGTGAGAGAATAATGGTGGGAGGGATACTTGTCACACGATGACAAGTTTAGATTGTAATCTACATGAATGAGTTGAATAGTGAGAGTATTAGATGGAATAAGGATTGAGGGATAAAACATAATAAAATATTGGAAGAAAAAGGTGTTGCAGACTAATTTGACTAAATCAATTAACTAATTGTTGGAGGATTTTGGGGATAAGTGGGAATAAATAATAAATATTTGCTTAATCAACGTATTAAAACTCAATGGGATAAAGGCGATGGCTAAATTAATTAATCATTTATTACTTATATAAAGTTAAATGGGAGGATGTGTGAACAGATAGAGGTCTGTACACTGGGAAAATGCATTTAGCTGCTGCATTGCCTGGTAGAAAAGGGGCGATTCTCAAGCTGCCATGTATGTTTCAGAAAGGGGAGTTGCTTACTGGTTTAGAATGGAAAACTACAGTCGTAGCAGGTTAACCTTTACATCTTTTCTCATTTACCCATGGTTGAGAGGAAACTTGGGTTTGGGGATAGGTAGTCTTATTTAAATGTAATCAATAAATTCTAATATTTGTGTACCTTATTTTGGAGTGACCCACCCAATCTCTGTGCATATTTCCAACATCTCTAGGCATTTTACTTTTGAATATGTGGAACGGTAGGCAGGTATCCATTCTTATAAACTTTTGAACGTAAAAATTTGAAAACAATATCAGATTTTGGCCTGTTTTGAAATGTCCTTGAAATTTAAACTTAATTTTTATTCATGTCTTGAATTGCCTTTTTTGAGTAACATTTTATCAAGTAGATTGGCAGTTGCCAGGATCAAATCCATTGATGTTAATGCTAGAATGATTACTGTAAATGTTGCATAATATGGGGGATGGGTGATAAACATTTGAAAACATTAATGGAATCCAAGAGTGACCTTTACTACTAACAGGCTTGATTTGATTTTTTTTGTCAAAACAATATCTCATGAATTACATCTCTGTATCAGCAATTGGTTTTGACTGAGCTCTTGCATTGTGGCAGGAAGACAAACTTGAAAAGCTTTTCAAGGCATATGCTGAATATGTAAAAGGAAAAAGCGATGATTTAGTTTTCTTCTTTGATGGGGAGAAAATATCCCCTACTCAAACAGCTCAAGGCCTTGATTTGGAAGATGAAGATATTATTGAGGTTTACACTTAGAGCTAGAAGTAATTCCAGAAACATTGGAAGAATAATTTTGTTGATATTTATCTGACATTCCAAGTGTGAGTGGCATAGTCGTATATGTTTATAGATGATCATTGATCTGGTGATACTTTGGTTAGTGTTCTTGGTGTTTAGGTATTATGTTTTTTCACGTATTGGATTTAATTATTTTTGATTGCTCGTGAACTAAATCCCCTTGAATATTAGTTTTGAGAATGTACAGAGGCTCCTTGAATATGGGAAGGGCAAAGAAATCCAATCTGAGGTTATGTAACATATGTTACTTGAATTTATAAATGTCTGATTTCAGGAGAACAACAAAAAACAACTCATGGATTGCTAATAAAAGGTTCTTATTAATAGTTGGATTATCTGAATTCCTGAAGCCTAGTCTAACGCAATGTCAATGTAGGCGCCATTTGTTTTTTCTTATTAATGGTCATAATAGTTATTTCAGTCACAAGGCACATTAGATTTTATCAGGGTGATTCAAAATTCAGCAAACTTAATAAAAGTGTACAGAAATGTTCATGTTCGCACAAAAAAATGCCCTAATATTTTGAACATGCGTTGTCCTCTCTTGGCACCTCCTACGAGTTTCTCATTCCCAAATTGAACTAGGTAGTGATTTGGTGGAGATTTTCCTTCTGAATGGAGGATGGCACAACTGAAAGACTTGTAATAACTATATGGCTACATCTTGAGCTCAAAAGATATATTATGTAAGCATATGGTAACAGCAGCAGTAGCACGATACCTCTCTTGGATAGGTGATGACTGCCAGTAAATCTGGCAACGTCTATACAGCCACGAAAATGCACTTCCTTACGAAGGAGAGGACTTAAACTTTTTTTTTAAAAAGTTTAAAAAAGCAATGTAAAGGAAGTGCATTTCGTGGCTGTATAGCCACGGGCAGTAAATCTGCCCTAAACTGACAACAATCAGGGTGCCTCTCAAAAGAGTGGGATATGGCTTTCTGGTTGATTCAGATTTCAGGTGGAGGAGTTGGCGCGTACACACATATGTTGATTCTTGAATAAAATTCATATCTTAATAATATGCTTTAAACATTCACTATTTGTTTTTTAACAATATATTAGAATTAGATTTTTAATTATAACATATTAAAATTTATATATTAATAGTATCTGAATCAAATTTTTAAATATTTTAGGCAAGAGCCTACAACACAACAGTAAATTGTGAGCCTTTTATCTGAGAGGTCTTGGGTTCTGAGTGTATTCAATCTTAATAATATAATAATAACTAATATTGGCTTTAGCCTCTTACTGATTAAAAAACAATTAAATTTTTTTATTATAATAATTTTAATTTTATAATAGTATATTCAAATTTAATATAATGTTATGTTTTATTTTTATGGATTTATTCTTATTTTGTAAAAAATCAATTTCATACTAGGCAAATATAGTAGTAATTTTTTAAAAACCCTTGTTGAACTCGATCAAGTTTCGTTGTTGCCAAACACAATCTCAACCTCCAAACTTGTGACATAGGTTTTCATCCATTTTATCTAAGTTCTGGGCAAGAATCTGGCTTGAATTCATTGATTTGATTTAAAGAGGCTTGCTATTAACCCATAGAATTTGGTCCGTAACTTATGGAGACGGAGTTGAGCATCGCAGTTTAATGCTTCATAAACTTTCTGGTTGTCTATTTTGAGTTAATTCTTTCAGATAATACAAGAATGTCTTCAAGATAGCCAACGAAAGAACAAAACCACTATAGTCGGAGAACTTGTTTTTAATATGACCCTGCTATTTGATCCATAATCTGGACTGATATCCTTGCACAGGTTCATAAAAAATGGATCCTCTTATGGAAATCATGAAACGACATTCAAACATAGACTATCGTGCATAGCAATGTTTGTGGTTCATTCATACCTTGATGATATACAGAAATGACAGAAAGCAATAACAGAGACGAAGAATATAAAAAGAAGCATCGCACAACTGAAACAAGAAGCTATTGATGGAGAAATCTGTCCGTAGAGAAAACACGTAAGAGTGAGTAAAGTCCGTTTTTGTACTAATAAACACCCCACAATCATAATAGTGCGTGCTTAATTAATGGCAAATATTTCTCTCTATATATATCAGATTTAAAATTTGTAATATTATTTTGTAAATATAAATTGTATTTGTGAATCTTAATTAATTTAAGAAATTAAAAGTATTTCTTTGAATTTTTGACCTCTAAGGGGTTTTGTACTGGAGATGAATTTGCAGTACAGGAATGAAACATAAATAATTAGATATGTTTGAAGTGCCCTTGTTCATGATTTGTCTTCTTATATTCTTATATAACTATTAACCCTTTTTAGTCTAAGTCATAACCCCGTAATTTCATCTTAGTAGTTTGTGGCTTTGATTTATGTATGTTTTCTTATCATAAGTTTTCAGTTACATCTCCTGCACTCTTTCACACTAAAATGTTTATAAAAAAATTACACAATCAAAACTAGGAGCTACTAAACTGAATTCAAACGAGTTGTGAAAAACTTATAATCTTAGCTGCTATTTAATCTTTTTATTTTATATTTTAAGAGAGTTGTTATACTAGAAATCAATCTCATGATGTTTGTTGTCATCCTTCATATTTAAAGATTATCTGGATTTTCAATTTTACTCTTCATCTTTAGTTTATGATCAATAATGGAAATGTATGGCACAAAATAAAATTATTAGGAGGGGACATCATAGTGCGAGTGAAACTCTTGAGTGCCACTTATTTTCAGTCATTCACAATATATAGAAAGCTCCAATTTAGTCTACACAAGCCCTTTTACCACTTCCAGTTGGCCTCAACTCTAAAGTCCTAATATTATAACTAAAAAAATATTTAATATTGCTATTTTCAGATTTACACTTTTTTTCTAATTAACGTAATTGGTGGACTGTTTTTTCTTAGAGTTTTCTGTTTTTGAATGAGCTAAAATTATTGTTTTTTCACATTGCTGGACAAGAGGCTAGAGTAATATGTTCTTTCAGTGTGTTGCCAAGTTTTAGTCTTGCCCCTTTAAAGCTTGAAGTCTTTTGGTATGAAAGTGAGTGTGATGTCTAAGTGTCCATGGGTCACTTCTCATCTTTCTCGAAGTACTCTACTTTCTTTGTTTTCTTGGTTTTCCCCTTTCATTACCTTTACCCACCATCTAAGCGGGTTTCCTGTTTTTCTGGTGCGCGCGGGGTCTAGGTGATCTAGGCATGGTTGGGATGTGTTTTGGCATCCTCTTGATGAGAAGTTTTTCACTCTTCATTCTCTACTATCTTGCCCTAACATTTCATATCCCACGAATTTTGAGCTTTCGAGCCGTTTTCCCTTGGAGCAAACTCTGTCAAATGCGTATTTGAAGGATGAAGCCGTGACAGTGATTAACAAGCTAAGAATATGATTATGTTATGTTAGAGTTTGCAAAACAGCAAAGTGGTCTTCAAAATGGCCATTGCACCCTCGCAAATGTTAATGCTAATTGTCAAGTTAGAGTTGTGAAGGAGCGATTTACTAAAAATCGCATGATCGTGGCTTGTTTCTGGCTTGAAGAATTCTAAGTTGTGATGGTGCGAAAGAGCATGAAACGAAAGTCAAAGTTTGAACGATCACAAGCAATCAACAAAGCTCTAAAGTCCAAGTTGTGAAGGTGCGACAGGTAACAATGGTAGTTAAGTGGTTATTGCATCTTCGCAAATGGTTAGGACTAACCCAGGGTTATGGTTGCGAAGCAGCAAAAGCCTGTAATTGCGGCTTCGTAGGGTTAAGTGTTGAGTTAGAATTTCAAGTCGCGATGTTGCAATGAAAGGAAACAATTAACCTCAAATGGTCATTGCAAAGTCGCAAGAGTCTGAATTATAGTGAAAGCTTAAGTTGCGAAGGTGTGAAAAGGGTAATCAAGACAATAATCACAACATTGCACTGTTAGAGCAAGCCTTGTGTTTGGCGGTTGTGAAGGGGCGACAAGGTAAAGATAAAAGTAGTTGCACCATCGTAAGGAGTTAAGGTTGACTTATGGTTGAAGTGGCAAAGTAGCGCAATACTCATAACTGCATCCTCACTAGGTTAAAGTTGTGGATCAAAGCCAAAACGAATCTCATTCAAATTTGTGGAGAAAGGATGAAGTGTTAATGTGCTCCAGTTTGGGAAATGTTGCTGAGATGGGGTTTTCCGTCCCAAGGCAATGAGAAATGCCACTTCTCCGGAGGCTTTGAAAATAGAAAGTCAAGTTACTCTGAAGTGCAAATATTCCTTGGAGATGCTCAAAAGACACTTTAAGAAAAGTTAGTGATTGGAATGTGACCCCAATACAAAGGAAATGCAGTGTTAAAAGCTTTAGGCAGAAAGTGAAGAAATGAAGTGCGCAAGCTAGCAAAAGGATTACTCTCTGTGCTGTGATCCCAGATAGAAGGAAAATGAGTTTGCGAAAAAGTTAAGTTTCTCTCTCTCTCTCTCTCCCTCGCATATGTTAAACGTTATCAAGTATATCTGCATTTTGGATTTTGAAGCAAAGTAAGGCACTTCCCGAAAAGCTAAAGCATTTGTGTTGTTAACTGATTCTTGGTCATATTACTTTACCTTAAGTAAGATAGCTTTCGGGAATTTAGTATTTTATATGCGAATGAACAGAAAGTTTAAATAACTGTTACTCATGGAATTAGATGCAAATCTTGCCATTGTAATCATTGGCCGAACTAAATTTTGTTCATGTGGCGCCAACGTTCTAATTTCTAAAACAATTTCATCGGAATTGCATGCAATTGGTTGCTTCAAGTATATTTAAACAACTATTTATTGAGAACTACATCCTGTGCAATCATAGTGAATGGCAACCAGAGCTGCTGGTTATGATAAGTTAATTGGCCGAAAGGGTGAGTTAAAAGAGCTTACAAACACATCTTTCAAATTCTATGACTTGGGTGATCTTCATAGGAGACTCAACTCTCAACCCATTCACCCAATTATTTAGAAACTTAAAGAGAGCAGACTGGTAAAAGCAACTAGTTTTCCTATGGAAATGCATTCACCTAAGCTCGTAAGGGAATGCATCCAAAGATACAACCTAGAAACAAAGCAAATTTTGTTTCCTGACCAGTTTATTCTCATATCAATCAACAAGGCATTGATGCAATCCACATTTGGCATTCCCGTGAAGGAGCAGTAATGTGATGTTGATTTCGGTTCTTCTGTGTCCATATTCAACGAGAAGAATACCCTTAGATAGGAAGACATGTAGAGGACATGGTCTCGGACTACTCGCTCAAAGAAGAGCAAAATGCCATACACCCTTTTTGACACAAATCTGAAAAGAGAGATTGTGGATATCCTTGCACTCCTTAGATTGAAAGGAAATGAAGAGATTTTGGAGTTCATCGAGCACCATTTCTTCCTAGTACAAACAATATGTGTTGAGGATATGTATATCGACTGGGCACACATCATCTGTGATGAGCTCACCTCGTGGTTGAATTTGGCTACATGTCCTCTTATTTGATCTATGCATTGGCAACTCACCACTTTTCGCCCGGCCTCCCTAGCATCCCAAATTATGATGAGCACACCAAAGTTTATGAATTATACCCACATTTGCAGCTGCAACTAAGCTATGAGGAGTATGTAGCTATCAATGATGCTGTCATAGTGAGGCTATGTCGAGAATTGCAAGGATGCCTTGAGAGGAGATTTTTACTAGAGGCGATTTCAGCCATAAGCCAATTCGGATGCTCATTCATCCAATTTCCGAGCTTCTCCTACTTACGACTAAGAGCTTATGATGACTTTCCTAAGAGGTTGCCAAGATATCTAGAAGACAAGGTGGTTCTAGTCGAAATGTGTCAACAAATCCTTGAAGTGAACACTCTGTGTTATAATGTGAAGAAAATTGTCGAGATTCCCTTCCCTATAGTGGTTGGCCCATATTCATGTGCCTCTAGATCAGATGCTCGAAATTTGGTAAAAAGCTTTGAGAGCAAAATTAAGTTGTTAGACTATGAGGTACTCAGGCCTCAATATGATCCAATTAACTTTGTAAGGGATCATTTGAAGTTGGGATATGCCTACAAGCATGTTCCAGATATTGAAGACTTCTGGTCCGGGTGTCTCAATGAGTACCAAACTTGGGAGAGATTTTGGTCACGGCTAACCATTGATGAGATCAAATTATATAATGATTCTGTTGATGTTTCTGACTTTGCAGATGATGGAGCCTACATGCACCCCACATCTTACGAGAAGATTAAAGGCACCCCAATTTTGCCTACCCTACCTACAGATCCAGTCATTGACTTTATGGAGTTTCTTATGCAAGGGATAATCAAGAGAACAAACAAATGGGTAGAGTGGACTTGAGCAAGGAAGAAAAGATTGGGAGCATTGGCTCTACGAGTGGAGTATCTGTTGGAGCCGCCCAATCAACCGCATCAATGACCACTGTATCAACATTTGTAGAGCCATTGCAGTACATTGGCCAAGGTGGAGACCAGCCTCCAAAAAAGAACGTGCCACTCACTCCTACCTATGGAGCTGGCTCTCTTCTGAACACTAGGAAAGTCGGGGAGGAGGAGGAGGATGACAATGATGAGGGGAAAGACCAAGAAAAATTAGTGGCCAAGCCATCTTCCCCTGTTCAAAACATCAATTTGGATGGCGATACTAACCCCATGGATGGCTAGGAACATGATGCATCTCAACAATGGGATACCTTAGCCCTTTTGGTAACTGAGGTCGATGCCTTCCTTGTTGCTTCTCAAAGAAAGCCAACTCCATTAATCTCGAGGAAGCTGTTTGACCTCACTGCATTGCAATCTGCTATCAATGTTCTCTGTATAGAGTCATGGCTCAAAGAGACCATTTATAGGAAGAAGAGGAGATACGAGGATGCAACCCCATCAAAGGACTTGATCACACAAGTCACTGCCTCTCAGCGATCCAAGAAGACAAAGAAGCAGAAGACAATTGCTGCACTAGCTACGGATTCAACCATTGGCCATATGCTAGTTGAGATTGCCGAGACACAGAAAGAAGGTAGATTTCATGAGCTCTCAAAGGATGAATTCTAGAGCAGGACAGTGGATCTTGGAATCCCAATTCACAACTCCATGATGAACATGTGGAAGTCTACCAACAAGAAAATCAAGGATAAGCTTGAAGAGCTTAGAGTAGAGGAGATATTGAAGGCCTCAAACAAAGAATTAGTGGAATACATAAGATCTACACTCGGGAGTACTTCTTCATGTTAATTTGACCCGAATGCAGAGGAGAACAAGAACTTACTCCTACAGCTGCAACAAGAAAGGCAATTCAGCAAGTAGGCCAAGCATGGGTAGATCAGATCAAGGCTCGAGGTCCCCCACTAATTGAAAACTTGGGAAGCCTAGTATCAGATGCTCACAAGCTTAGTGAAGCAACTTCAAATCATTTGACAACCATATAGAAGGCAACAGACAAGCTGACAGAGCAATTGGCCCTTCTACAAGAAGTAATAGACATGAAGACAAATGTGGCCATCACTCATGGGATTCTGAAGACAGGCAAGGAGTCCCTATTTCACTGGAAACAATCCTTGGAGTTTGTTATAGAAAGCTCCATGATATCTGCAAGTGAGCTCAACGATGTACACGACCTGGTGCAAAAGGTCATTGAAAAGTTGTTTCAAAATTTGAAGACATTGCACACAAAGTCCTTTGCGTCCACTAGTGGCAAGCTCGTGGATATTGAGAGAATGAAGTAAAAGTTCTTGGCATTTGTCGATGAAGCCATTGACCCACTCAACTTCCAAGTGTCCAAGATTCAGGAACTCTTAGAAGTGGATGTGATCATAAGCAGAGAAACAAAAATGCATGACTACTGGATGGTTTGAGCCGACAATATCATCATTCCAGATGTCAAAGAGTTGGATAAAGTAACCGAAGCCATGAAAGCTTACAGAGCCAAATTATTTACTTCTAAAAAGGCATGATGTTCTGATGCTTTTTCTAGACATTTGCCATTCTCCCTCTTCTCTTTCTTGAATATTGCCTTTCTTGGCATTTTGTCAGTCTCTGTAATGGACAATGATTCAAGCTTGTCCTATTTTTAGTCTTTCCTGTTCAGAGATGCTTTGTGAAGCAAATCATCCATGTAACTGGCCATTTTGAGAAGGCCTATAAATGTAACCTTATATGATGTTAATAAGATTGACAAATTTTACTTTGGGCAAAACCTTGTAGCTGGGACTACTGTGTGTGACTCTGAGTTCATTTTAAGTTTTGCTGCTCATTTAATTTTAGTATAGTGTATGGAATGAATGTGCTAATGTTGAGAATTGAATAAATGTGAATGAACTTAGTTTTGTTTCCTCCGTTCAATAGATTGTATGTCTTACTTTCCTCAGCATAAGCATGTCTTTTGCCGTAGTTTGTGTGTTTAGTATAGTTAGTTGCATGATGAAGTCGGAAACTGGTGCGTGGAGAAGCTGAGAGATAGACAATTCGGGTGTTGTCAAAACATCAACTAATTGTGTAATCCGGGAATTACTTATTTCACCATCTCTTCCTTTCTTCCTGCTGTTGTAGCTATTTATGCATGTTTCCATTCCCTGCATCTAGGTTAGAATAGATTGCATGTTATGAGTTATTCCCCCTTTCAATTGCCTATGTTGTTTAAAGTGTTGAGTAGCTTGGTTTTTGCCTCTTTTGCTCTCTAGTTAAGAGCATAGCCCCAAAACCCGAAAAACAAAATTCATTGCATATCTTGCATTAAAAGGGGAGCTGTACCTTTTAATTCAGGGGTCTTTGATAGATTACTACACTGATCCATTCTATTGTTAACTTCTTTGTTTTCCACAAGCCATTGGGGAGTCTAAGAGTCAAGGTATAAACCAAAATATCAAGGAAGACAAAACTGTTAACCAACACAGTGATTGCTCTTAGACACGATTGACGCATGGAGTGAATCAATGGACAGGGGACTTGGCTGGTTTGCAAAAATCAAGGCTCAGTTGCAGTGCATGTCTGAATGCTAGTAGTTGCTACTTGCACGCTTGGTGGAGTAGGTATTTTGCTTGTTGCTTGCTTATGCAGAACTAAAACATATGTGCCTCTACAATAGGAAATAGTTCTATTTCAATAAAGAAATATATTTTGTTGCATGTCCAAGGGATGACCTCTTATTGAAAAATAAATCAAAATGTAAAGCACAATAATTTAGAGATGTTTTCCCAATATTTTTTCAAAAACATGAATTTGGCCAGAATTCCTGAGTGGATATATGGAGTCTTAGATTGCTCTCCTCTCTTTTTCTTCCGAAGGTTTTGTTTTCTTAGTAAAGTTTTGTTTTCTTTCCAAAGCATGAAGAGGAGGCCCACCATGTATCTTAGACAGACCAAACTTCTTACAGATTAGGGCAAAAGAAAGCATGTGAGTGCGCAACCCCTTCACTTCTACATGATCCATTAGTGCGGCATTCATCTTATTTAATGCTTCACTGACTAGGTGTACATAAAGCCCAGTTGAAATATTCTAGAGATTGAAGAGCCAAAAGCCCTGAGAATTGATTACGATTTATCTTTTCAAAGTCAGTTTAATACATCGATTATAGAAGACTGCCCAATCTTTAAAACAAGAGATTTATCCCTTCCAAATCCTCATTTCCTTCTGTTAAGGACGCTACCCAATCCTTGGAACACATATATGAATCTTCTAAGGCATTAGAGAGTAAAAATAGATCCGAGTTTAATAAAAAATGATCTCATTCAATTACAGGTTTAATCAAGTACTTTTCTTAAGGGCATCGACATAGAATTGGAGGACTTGTCATAGGGCTAAGATGTTCCAATCAGCGAAAATAAAGTTACTTGCCTCCCATGAATCAAGACAATGCCTTAACTGCTGTTTATAAAACCTAGTATGTGACTTTATGAGAGTTTTTACTGGGAGCATTCTTTACACTATAGTGTTGTTGCCATCAATTTTAGAGTTGAGAGTGACGACAATAATGATATCATTATATGCATATAATGTAATTTAATGCTAAACATTTCAAACAAGGTAAAAACAATGACCTTGTAAATAACAGTTATCCAATCGCCTAAGAAATGTTTTTGTCTATTGCCATGTATATCCAAATGGAAACCTAATGCAAGAAAGAAGACACATCAAATGCCTGAAGAAATAAATATTCCCATAAACTACTTTCTTCACATACATCATTTTAATCAAATTTCAATAACACATTGTGAGAGCACCTCAGAAAACAGGAAATTCAGTGCATACTTGCACAAAATAAACAATACAATTGGTCATTGCATAGGCAGGACGAAGCATCTCTCTAATTCTGTAGAAAAGTTTATGTCAGTAATGACATCCTATCATGGAGCCATTACATTTAGTGTGTTAGATTTCAAGTGGACAATGAACAAAGATAAGTACTAAAAATATATAACACAGTTAAGTGCAAGCATAATTAATGTCAAAGATATGAATACAAGATTGCCTTTATAAAAAGTTAATTAATATTATGGACAATATAGGCATTACTATTCATGCTTAACGAACAAACAGAACTAGCAAAAGATGGGCATTATTATTAAAAGAAAAATGAGGATATGTTACATATTGAATGTTATCTTCATGCATATAGATTCAAGGTAGTGAATCTAATATACAAAACAAAGGAAGTGGCGGCAGTTTGTGTATACAACAACAGTTATATGGCCGGAAGAGATATAATCCAACAATCAAGATGACTGTAGCATAATGTCAGATGCAAGTGCTCATAATGATTATCAATATGAGCAATTATCACCAGGAAAGAACAGATCAGAATATACACAGAATTAGCATGTAAAAGAGAGTCATATCAACGTTGGAAAAGAAAGGAAGAACTCAAGCCCACAACATACACATAAATAATCAGTACATATGTTGCTGGGATAAGAAGCAATATAACAAAAATCAAGAAACAAACTATCTTTAAAAAGTGAGTAAAATGGATGTACATTGCTGGCCTAGTAGGGTGGTTGATGGAGAACTGACTCGTCGGAAGAAGACATGGAAGAAACAAAATGATAAATAGTTCAACAAGTGGAACATTGACTACCAAAAATGATCAAAAAATAATTTTGAAATAAAAAAATGGGTGACAGAAAAAAATAGATCTACCATTTGGGCAAACTAGTTAGGTAGAAAAAAAGTCTATTATGTCAAATAATTTAATCCCACATGCGAATATGATGACAAAGAGTATTTAGGAGCCGAGATCAAACGAAAGGCAAAAATCCTAGTTGCTCAACTGAGATCTGGCTCACACCGTCTGAGATGTGAAACTAGTAGATGGAGGTCCCTAAGGAAGAGCGAGAGGACATAATTTTTAGATTTTGCAACAAGGGTGTGGTGGAAACGGAGTGACACTATCTGAATGATTGTACAACATATGAGGACATTCACAACCAACACAAGGAAACTTTAAAAGTGAACAACATAAAAGACCCTTTTGAAGGACCAAGACTCTTCGAGGGGGCCATTTTACTTATGCAGATTCACAACAAAAGAGACAGTTTGAAGAAATCACATCAGACTGGCTAGGAGTTTTATGTGGGTCCCTTAGGCTTATGGCCTCATGGACGTCATTAAAAATCTTTCATTCATTCATTAAGTTTAATATCAAAAATATAAATTGATTAAGTATTGAAGTGAAAAATGATATAGATAAGTTGCAGTGATGTCACATAGACGACAAACAATGATCCTACAAAGTCAATCACATAGACCATGATGGGTCCGTGTCATTGATGCCATCATAGGTTGCAATACAAAAAAATGGATTGAAATAAAAGATACATTCACAATATGCTTAGATGACGTCAAGACTAGTATAATCGACTTAAGAAACATAGATATTTCTTTTATTAAAAATTGTTATAGAACATAGAAAGCAATATAATCAACAATCTAAGTAATAAAAGATTAATTTATTAAACTTATTTGTAAGGGACATTTATTTATATCATGTAAATCTGATATAGCTATATTAGAATTTTGTAAGAGGGGAAGTTAGTAGTAAAGTAAATGAAAGAAAGTGAAATAAAAAGAAATTATATATTCAGATATTTAAATATGATATATATTTATATATTGCAGAGAAAAAGTAAATAAAAGTATTTATATATTCAGATTATTATCTAATTAATAACTTTAAAGTTATATTGAAGAACAAGTAGTAAAGTATAGGTTCCCTGACTTCAAAGAGTTGTGCAATTTCTATTGCCAATTGTAAGAGCAACATAGTGAAAGGTGGAAGATAAGTTTTATCAGCAGTGGGTTGGTACTCACAAAGACAACAATGGGAGTTGGTGCTTCTAGTAGGTTGGATCTTACGACATGTGAGAGTTGGAGTTTCTAGTGAGTCGGTGCTCATAAACATAGAGGTCACAGCCTCTAGTAGGTTGGAGTCTACAAAGCATTGTAAAAGAGAAAAGTTTATATAAAAGGATTTATTTGTCGTGGTTTTTTCGGCATTAGGTTTCTACATAAATTTTGTGTCATTATGTTTATGTGCATAATTATTGATTTCAACATTTAAAGTTATTTAAGTAGTTATTTGGATAAAACATTTTAAATTGAGAATTTTTTTATTATGTTGATTCACCCTGTGTCCCCCTCCCCTCTTAGTATAATCATGTGCTCTTCAAGACTTAGTGATTAGGAGATTGGTTGAAGGTTTATGTTGTAAACAAGAGAGTTCACTCCGCAATATCTCAGGTAGTAGAGATAGAGCAAAGCGGTCTATCTATTGTTGTTGACAAGCATTGATTGCCAAATGACATTATTGTTGATGCACACTTTCATGCAAACTCTTAGTTGCTACAATCTAATCAAGTGGTTTGAGGTTTGCCAGATTTACATCTCGCTATGATATCTAAGTTAGTTTTAGTAGTTGCAATGGATAGGTGTTATAGATTCACAACAACAACATATATTTAGATGGATCAGTGAAAGGAAGTGTAAAATTGTAATCTAGGCAAGGGTACTTAGTAGAGACATTTAGTGTAGAAGAAATTATCAAATAATATTTCAGAATGACAAATAAACATGTTTAAGAAATTGCCAAAATTTATTGCCAAGGACAAGGAACAAATTCTTGAAGAGAAATAAAATATAGAAAGGAAACCGACATGTTTACCTCAATCAAAGTATGGATAACTTCTCAATTTGGAAGCAATATAGATTTTTCAGATTTACATCTTGCTATGGTATGTAAGTTAATTCTGGTAGTTGTAATGTATACATGATATAGATTCACAACAACAACATATCTTTAGCTGGATCAGTGAAAGGAAGTATAAAATTGCAATCATGGCAAGGGTACTTAGTAGAGACATTTAGTGCAGAAGAAATTAACAAACAATATTTTAGAACGACAAATAAGCATGTTCAAGCAATTGCCAAGTTTATTGCCAAGGACAAGGAACACATTCTTGAAGAGAACTACAATATAGAAAGGAAACCTGCATGTTTTCCTCAATCAAAGTATGGATAACTTCTCAATTTGGAAGCAATGGAGATTTTTTTATCCATGATATTAATACTAGGTTCTATGAGTAAACAAGTGAACATTCTTCTCCTTGTTATTCCTTTCGTTAATCTAGTATTGTTGAGACATGTGGATAGAGAGGTGAGACTTGCTTCTATTCAGTGTATTGTTCATGTTATGAGGATAACAATGCCACATGACCCTTATAATAGGGAAGTTATGAAGGAGGTATTCCAATTGACCATCAAAAGTTTTCAAGGATTAAGTGATATCCATAATCCATCCTTTTTGTAACGTAGTCCAAATTTTAAAATCAATTACAAGACTTAGAGCTTGTGTGATTATGATAGATCTTGGTTGTGAAGAATTCATTCTTGATATGTTCCACCAGTTGATTTCCATTAGAAGGAACCAAAAACAATTTTTTGAAATCTTTCATACAATCCATTGTGTCTTTGATCATTGAAGAGAGTGATGCTGATTCACAAAACTTATTGTCTACCATATTGGCTAATTTGAAACAAACACACATCTCTTCCTTTGATGCTTGTAGTTTGATTAACAATATTATTAATTAATGAGAGCAAAAATTGAAACCATTCTTAACAAGGGGAAATTTTATAGAAGGAAGGAAACTTTGTTTAACTTATGAAGGGTCATGAAAAGGAAGACAAAAGTTGGTCATTTGGGTAGCTTAGTAGGGATGAAGTTGATGGCATTCTTAGGAACCACAAGGTTAAAAAAGACACAATCATGGATCAACTACCTTAAAATTTGAATGAGATTCCATATACTACAACATCGTGCCCTTCGGTTGATGACTACTATGTTGATAACACAATTTTCCATATCAGCTATTTTTGTAGTGGTAGTTGAGAATGGACAAGAGGATATTGTCTCATATGATGACAATCCTTTGATTTGGCATATTGTTGATTGGATATTTGAGAATCCTCTATTTGAGTTGGTTTATGGAACACCTATTGAAATTGACTAAAAGTCCTAGATTGATATTGATTGCAACCAAGAGGTGGTAGCCTTGTTACATTTAATAGGACATAATGCTTCTTAAAAATCAATCTTAGCTGGAGATTTCGCTAACAATATGGCCAATGAGCATAAGAGAAAGAAATAGAGCAAATGAGAATCCACTGATTTTTTCCAATCCCTATAATTAGTCTATCATCATAGATAATGACCATGACGATAACACTTGGTTTGGTATGAAGGAGAAATTTGAGACCTGATGCAGAGGTAAGGGTGGTGTATGGATAGCCCAACTACAAGTTCAACAATTTGTGAAAGTTACCTAGTGTTTCCCAAGGCCTCAAGTACTCAAATACCTTCAAAACTTAACAAGACCTCCTCACCAAGGTTCTAAGTGCTAGGGCTGACATATTTTGATGGTTATGACTTGGATTCAAGGATTCTTGAGGTTTCAAATTGTTCCAAACTCTCCAACCCTTCAAATTGCTTCAAATGACCTTCTAGGCCTAGTTGCTCCAACGATAAAGATGATTGATTTTCTCCCAACTTTCCCAAAGAACTAATTCAACTCTATGGCTTTTTGGATACCCATTTGGCCATTCTTCAACATCTCCAAAGGTTACCTAGGGTTCTTTTGGACCAAACTTGACTGCCCCTATACGGTGGCTCTAAAATGCATAAAAAGTGAGCAAATTAACGAGGGAACTATGAGTTATCTTCATATTCTAGTCTCCCCACTTTAGACAGTCTATTATTAGGTCTTCAATGTCATAAATCCAAGAGGAATTAGACTCAAAGTTTGTGCAACACCAAAAGCCCCAAATTGCTTCCCCTAAACCCTTAAAATTAGGGCTTTCTAATTCAATGTTGTCCCCACACTTTTGGGATCAAAGAAGGGTGGATTCACCTTGTCCTTGGCACACTTGGTCACTTTCCATCATTAAACAATAGCCTCCAATGGCTAAAACTCCTGCTGCTGCTCCATACCTACGTTCTCATTCACCATTCACACTTCCTTCTTGGGTAATCACCATCAACAAGCTCTCATTTGCATATGTTAGGGTTAGTACATCATTGTACAAGTTATGGATGAGCAATTCCATGAGAATCAACAAGTCATTCATGAAATGATCATCCAAAATACCAATTTTTGTCAAAATCAGCAATAAATAGTGCTATTCCTAATGCTATCTGCACTCAAATGCAAAACTAGAGATTAGAAAACAATTTCAAAGCATATGAAATGGATCCTTATACCAAATACAACGTCCTCTAGGGTTAGAGAAACTTTTGAATACAAAACTAAATGAAAAAATCAAGATCTCATTCACAAAATAGAGTTTTCTATTGATTTTCAAGTACAGTCCATACATAATGATGCTCTCCAATTGTCATCTGTCATACAATGCCTTCAAAGGGTCATAAAATCTTCCTAGAAACTACTCCAACTGATTCAAATTGGTTTCCAAGCTTGGTTATGCATAAAACTTCGTAAAACAACTTTCCCTCTAAAAGAGAACTAACCATTGGAATTCAAAGATTTGAATTTCCAGCTTATGTTTTATTTCTTAAAACAACTAATTAACCTTTCCAACTTGCCTACTAGGTCCGCTAGATCAAATTAGCAAACTTAGGACTCCTAAAGACTCTATTTGAACCCATCTGTCCTTTTTACCCTTAAATCCCCATTTGAGATCGTAAGATCTTTAACATGCCCTTTAGGACTCATTACATCTTTGGCATTTTAAAAACCTCCCAAGGCCATAATTGGCTCTAGAACATGCCACTTTATTGGTTCATGGTCTTCTTTTCCTTTTATCCACCTTTCATCTTCCATGAGGACCTTTTCTTTTTTTGGTGCTCCTGCATCATGCTTCCCTCCATCAATGGAACTCTTGTCCCAAGAGTTGATCTTCTTAGACCAAGCATTGACCTATGGTGAGTGTTGGGTCATTGGTTTGAAGTAATCTTTAAAGGTGACTCGCTTCTCCACCAAATGTCATGCACACACACAAAGAATTAGCAAAACAAGGTAACCTTGCTGATTACTTGGATGAAGGACAATAAGATGGTTGTAAGACCTTCATTGCTGATGCACTCCTTGGATAAAACATCTGCTCCTTTATTGTTGTTGTAGTTCTATGTAGTGGCCTCATTATAGGACATTTCATTGCCCCAACTTGCACATATTGCAGATCCCAAATCTTTCCTCTTTTAGGACTGTGCAAACTTCCTTTTGACTGCACTTTCTTCATGGTTTTCCATCCAGTATCATACTTAATCAGTACCTTTAATTGCTGCCAAAGCACATAATGATCTGATCTTCTTGCCCCTTTAACAAAGGTTGTAACTCATACCTCTTCACCATCTTCATGGCTTTGCAGACTCAACTGAAGGCCAACAAAGACACCTTTACTTAGCCTACTACTCCTCATTTGCTATTGCAGACTTCGATCCAACTACTAGAGCCCACTATTGGTATGCTTAGGCTACTATCCTACTGAGTTCATTTGGGATTGACATTGACCGCCTCCCTCCCTACTAGTTCTCATTGGACACCCCTGCTCATCTACTCCCCTCTCGGCAGGAGTTGAATGAGCATGTCAAACTTGACATTTACAGACTATATATCATACGGACCTAGGCGAATCCTCTAGGGGGACTACGTTCGAGGATGGCTTTCTACGCTGAGCACTTCTTAGATATTCGAGATGGGATTATTGTATGCCTTGAGTACTTGCACAAATATTGGACACACACCCTGGGTATCTCCCTTGGTTCCTTCAGGGTGGGCTCGCACAGACTTCGGATCCAAGTCGAACACCATATTGCTAGAGAGGATCGAGTGTGTACACTTTGTACCTTAGCAGAGGCAAAATCTGAGATTCATTTTTTTTTCAGATGCCCCATTTACTATGAGATTAGAGGGAGATTTTATTGTCTGTTTAGAGATTATAGATCCCTCTTGGATTTTTTCAGGTACATCGATCAATGTTGCATTGCGCTCTATCTCCATGAGTCCTTGCAACTTCATGACCATACTTTACAGCTATCATTTCCCAGGAGTTAGACCCAGGCATAGCTTATTACAACCTTCTTCTTGCCCTTAACTCTGGCTCAGGGTGTGAAGATCGTATAGTTTCCCTAACATAGGCCATTCCATATCTATGAGACTCGCAGGGGACCTCTTTGCCAGCAACTCTCCTTTCGTAGCACTCTGCTTCATCATAAGGCCTATACAAATCAGTCGCTGTTGGACTTTTTCCCTGTGAGAATAGATACCTAATCTTTTCCATGATGTCTCCTGCGTTCTTCTTCTTTTTTTGTGCTTGTTCTTTTGTGGACACTGTTTGGTGCTCCGTTTGTCTGCTTTTTTCTTGGTGTAAGCTTCCTGTCCCATAGACCCACCTTGTGGTCTTTTGTTGGACATTAATAATATTATCTTATCTTATCTTACCTTCATGTTAGACTAAGTACTTGTTGGTAAAACCATCATGTGTAACTCTTCTAGACCATTGACAAGGTCTTCCTAGAATCAAATGTCCACAACTCATATTAAGAACATCACACCATACGTTATCTTTGTACTTTCCAACTAAAAACTCAATCATGACTTGATCACTTACAAGCATATGCTGATCCATGATCACCCAAGTAGCATAATATGGTTGAGGATGTGGACAAGTTTGTAGGTTTGACTTCTTAACAACTTCATAAGACACCATATTATGACTTGCCCCTAAATCTATAATGAATTGACATACCTTACCTTGGATCAAACAAGTGGATTTGAAAATGCTTGGATCATGTGGTTGTCCTCTTCCCATCATCAAACATTCTCCTTCTTCTGGTAAAACCACTATGTTTCTAAACTCCTCTTCTTCCTTTAATTCTTCTTAGCTTAAAGTGACTCTTCTATCTTTTCCCTTGTCTTCAGTCCACTTAGGACATCTGTATGAATGATGGTCCACTTCATTAAAAGTGAAACATCTTTGTGTGAACACTCCATCATCTCCTCCTCCACGTCTTCCTCCATTATATCCTCCTCTAGCCTTTGATGTGTATGGTTTATTTCTGTCTTTATCATTGCTGTTCTAAAAATTAGTAGTACCTCTACCACCTCTTCTTCTCATGGATGAACCTCTTGTTGTGTTACTATGTCTCTCTTGCCTTCTTCTAATCTTTTCCTCAACCTTGATGGCCAATTTAAAGCACTCTTCAACTGATCTAGGGGTAGCAAGACTAAATTGAACCTAAGTCCCCCCATGTACCTTGCAATCTTTTCTTCAACATCTTCATCATGACTCACCCTTATGTCCAAATTATGAAACTCTTCAGTGTACTTCTGTACATTGATGTCTTTTGGTTTAACACCCTAAAAATTCTTGTATAATTGTAGCCTATAATCATTTAGTAGAAATTTTGCCTTCATCTTATCCATAATTATGTACCAAGATGTGATTTTTGGTTTCTTATTCCTCCATCTCTCTACTTGAACATAATCCCACCATAGTAGAGTGTGTCCCTTCAACTTTAACTTTTCTATCTTCATCTTCTATCCCTCTTCAATATCCTCACATTCAAAAAAAATCTCTATGGCATTGAACCAATCTATCAACTCTTCATCATCCATCTTTCCTCCATACATAGACAAATCTTCTCTTGTCCTTGTATCTCCACTCTTTATGAATTTTACAAACTTAGCCATCCTTATGTCTTTAGGATCTAATTCTTCCTCCTCTTGGGGTGCTTCTTCCTCTTCTCCTTTAACTTCTACTTCTTCATCCTGTCTTCTACCTTTATCTCTTTTCCCTAATGCAAAAATTATTTCCGTCATAGTCTTTAGTGTCCTTCTCATGGCTCTCTTTCTCTCTTTGTTCCTAAGCCACCTTCAACTTGTTATCAACCAAGTATTCTTTGACTATCCTTGCCAATTCCAAATTTTTCATTCTTGTGGGAAAATCTCCTTCTCCCTCACACATGGTTCCTAATCTCCTTGACAAGATGGATCAACTCAAATGCTTATCCTCAAAGGATACTTCAACTCTAAGGGCTAACTAAGGATCCACACTATCAAAGTTCTTAAGACCACTTTCCCAACTTCCAAAGGATTCTTGTTGTGCTCTAATACCACTTGATGTAGAGGTAAGGGTGGTGTATGAATGGCCCAACTTTCCCAAAGCACTAATTCAAATCTATGGCTTTTTGGATACCCATTTGACCATTCTTCAACATATCCAACGGTTATCTAGGGTTCTTTTCGACCAAACCTGATTGCCCCTATATGGTGGCTCTAAAATGCATAAAAAGTGAGCGAATTAACAAAGGAACTATGAGTTATCTTCATCTTCCAGTCTACCCACTTTAGACAATCTATTATTAGGTCTTCAATGTCATAAATCCAAGAGGAATCAGACTCAATTTGTTTGCAACACCAAGAGCCCTAAATTGCTTCCCCCAAACACTTAAAACTAGGGCTTTCTAATTTAATGTTTTCCCCACACATCTGGGATAAAAAAAGGGTGGTTTCACCTTGTCCTTGGCATAATCAATCACTTTCCATCATTAAACAATAGCCTCCAATGGTTAAAACTCTTGTTTCTCCTCCACACCTATGTTCTCATTTACCATTCACACTTCCTTTTTGGGTGATCACCATCAACAAGATCTCATCTACACATGTCATGGTTAGTTCATTATTGTACAAGTTAGGGATGTGTCATTCCATGAGAATCAACAATTTATTCATGGAATGTTCATCCAAATATCAATTTTTGTCAAAATCAGCAATAAAGAGTACTATTCCTAATGGTGTCTACACTCAAATACAAAATTAGAGATAAAAAAACAACTTCAAAGCATATGAAATGGATCCTTATACAAAATACAATGTCCTCTAGGGTTAGAGAAACTTCTGAATACAAAACTAAATGAAAAACATCAAGATTTCAATCACAAAATGGAGTTTTCTATTGATTTTCAAGTACAATCCATACAAAATGGTGCTCTCCAATTGTTACATGTCATACAATGCCTTCAAAGGGTCATAAAAGATTCCTAGCAACTACTCCAATTGTTTGGAATTGGTTTCCAAGCTTGATTATGCATAAAACTTCCTAAAACAACTTTCCCTCCAAAAGAGAGCTAACCGTTGGAATTCCAAGATTTGAATTTCTAACCTACATTTTATTGCTTAAAACAACTAATTAACCTTTTCAACTTGCCTATTAGGTCCTCTAGACCAGATTAACAAACTTAGGACTCCTAAAGACTCTATTTGAATCCATATGTCCTTTCTACCCTTAAATCCCCATTTGAAATCCTAAGGTCCTTAATAGATCCTTTAGGACTCATCACATCTTTGGCCTTTTAAAAACCTCCTAAGGTCATAAGAGGCTCTAGAACATGTCACTTTATTGGTTCATAGTATTCTTTTCCTTTTATCCACCTTTCATCATCCACGAGGACCTTTTCTTGTGTTGATGCTCCTGCATCAAGACCAACAGTGTTGTTGGTTTTCTTTTTTGGCACAAATCTTATTTTGGGAATACTTGTTAGAGGGACAACATTATGATAGTTATATATTCTAGATAGCTTAGATGGTGGATGACCTTTTTGTTTGTGGGACCTAGTAGGATCAATCACATGGTCAATATTGTTTCAAGGAGTTAGTTAGCATAATGTTGAGATCCCACCTTTATTTGACTCCAATGGTGCTTGTGATCTTAGCTATTGGAGTGAGGTTCTGAGTTGGATTGAAGATTTTCCCACATATGATAGTAGCATATCGCAGGTTGATCCAATATATTATGCACATGAAGTGATCCATGATCCATCTATTAGCATGATTGGTGCAATGTTGTTCTGGGGAATTAATGAATATCATCACAATTCTAGACATGTTATCGGTATTAGAGTAGTGCAATGACTTGGTGGAGTAACTTCTTTTAGATTGATATGGGATCGATGCATTTTGGTTACATCATGCAGATACCAATTACTCGAGGGAAAACAATCTTTGGGAAGAGAGGAATTTAATGTCCCATTTTCTATCCTTTTATATTTGATGCATCATTAGCCTTTTCCATCATAGTATTGTGGGCTAACTAGGTCTTGCGAAGAGTTAATATGAGTTTTGACATAAGCATCTTCACCTTCAAGTAGATCAGGGTTGAGATAGTAAGGGTTCCTGATATTTACTCTTTGAAGTAAGTCAGTTGGGATTAGCATTTCCAAGTTTGTAGTATTGGACTTTGAGAGTTTTTCCAAGAGCTTTCTAACAAGCTATTATACATGGCCTTCTAAGTTCGACAAGATATTTATTTTAATATCTAAAGATTAAATTGTTTTAATAAAGTGACTACAAAAATAAACATGGAATTAATAAGTCACTCTATCTTATAAAGTTATATTATACTCTTAAGTGGGACAAATACAATGAAAAGGGAAAAGAGAATTAAAAAATGAGGATAGGCGCAAGGGAATATGAAGACTCATTTTGTTTTGCTTAAAAAGGGAAGAGGGTTCCCATTTAGAGCATGCTTGGATTTGTGATTGAATTTTTTATTTCTCTTTGGAGAAGCTTGTAGCTCTCTCTTGCTAAAACCGTAAGGCAAGAACCTAATGGATTTCTTGATGGATTGGATAAAAACCCAAATCATCTTTAGAGTGGATTCATGATGGAGTTCACCTTGCATTTCCAGTCCTTTCTTATTATCTAGTCTAGTTCTAATCTTCTATATCTAAGTTTGGAAGACACATGAAGTTATTGTATTGCTGGTTTATAATCCAATAACTATTTTTGAGTAATTCATATGTGCATTTGCTGGTGTATTTGCTAGTTTTTACTGTATAAAATTCTCTGTTATATGTTTTGGAAAAAAGACATTTGTGAAGAAATTGGGAAAAACATATGTCTGAGATATTACATTCAAAAAAGAGTTTGAAATGTCTATGACTAGTGACTTATGTTTCTTTCTTGGACTTCAAGTTACTCGAATGAATAACAATATATTTATTTATTAGGCTAAGCATGTTAAGAAAATGTTGATTTTTTTAATTTAGAGGATTTAAATCCAATAAGTGTCCTTATGGGTGGTAGTTATATTTTGAGAAAAAAGATTACGAGTCTCTTGTAGTTAAGAAAACTCTTTATAAGTCTATGATCTAGTAGGATTTTTGTATCAAATTGTTTCTAGATTTAATATAATTGATGAACTATGTTTGGTTGTAAGATATCAAGCCAAATTGATGCAGAGGGTCTAGGGTTCTAGCTATTAACCACTTCTAATTAAGGTTCTAAACCTTGAATCATCCAATGATTCTTGTTTCTTGATCTTTCCACCGATCTTAGCCTCCAAGACTCTTCGCCAGCTTGCCTCCTAGGTATAGTTGGTTTGGTGTAAGCTTAATCTCCCTATTAAGGCACCAATCCTACTAGTCCTTCCTTCCCTTAAAACCCTAACCCTTGCTTAGGATCTTGTTCTCTCACTCCCTTGGAGTCTACTAATGTTTTAGATACCCTCCATATCTTTCCAAACCTTATTCAATACTGCTGGTCACAACAATAACCATAACAAACTCACTCTCTTCAAATAGGGCTAATTAGGCCTATTTGCTTCTAGGTCTAGTAACATTGTTTTATGCTAATAATCCTAATTCTTCCAAAAAACCTCTTGAAAAACTTTAGGAATCTAAAATCTATCTCCAATCACTCCAAGATTCCAAATTTTCAAAGCTTCAAAAAACCCATAATCCTATTCACCCTCAAGCCCTAGTTTCTAGCCTATCTTTTAGGTCTCTGGACCAGCTTGGACTAAAAAGATTCTATACCCTTTCAACCTCAAAATCAATCCTTTAAACCATTTTCTCCTTCTAAGTACATCCTAGGGCTTCTAGGAATCCCATTGGCTTGACCCAACTTGATCATGGGCGGGCTCTGCAACAACATTTCCAAAATGTCTTGGCTCACTTACTCCTAGAAATCAGCCTAGGGCATTAGTCCATAGCTTGGAAACTAGTCCAAAAAATGAAAAATAAAGAAAGAAAAACCTATTTACAAAGTCTAACATATCATCCCATAAGGTTTGACACATTTTCCATAGTGGACGATTAGGTTAGAGCCATTATTGTGGAAACAAACCTGTGAATGAGGATCTCAGACCAGTCACCAAGAAAATTCCACAACTTGTTAAGCTATAATATTAAATCCAAGTTTGAATATGCAAAAGAAGAAGGAAATACTAGTCTACAAGAATCATAAGTCAGAACTTCTATGCCAATCTGTACACAACTATACTACGGCATTTAACACTACCAAAATAATGGAAAACTCATAAAAATGTCAGTACAACTAGTCCACACATGCATAATTTTTCTAGAAACCTTCTAACCTTCCAAAATATGATCCTCATGCCCAAATAGGTGACCATGGGTAGTTACAACTTCCCAAACCACTGCAAAAATTGCAAAAGGCACTCAAGCAACTTTTTGAGGAAGTTTTGCTCTTTACAACTTTTGGTCAAATGGGTCCACCCAGGACCATTGTAGGACCCTAGTTATGTTTCATAGGACCTATTAGACAATCAGAATACCTTAGTTTCCCATCGTTAATCACTTTTGACCTATTGAGCAACTTCTAACCAACCTAGGACCTAGTAAGCAATTTAGCTCTTACATTTGGACAAGTTGCATTCGAAGGACCTTTGAAACTTGTCACACACACACACAGACACAGACATAGACACAGACATAGACACACACACACACACACACACACACACACACACACACAAATAACCCCTAAAAACTCCAAAACCCAAAATTTAGGGAGGTTCCCTGCACCATACTCCCTTGGGACAAAGAACTCAAGTCCCCTGAGTTAGGATGTCTGCAATGGTTACCCCATGCTTTAGTATATCTACCTTGGTCACGTAAGTGGCTTCATCGTCTGGTAGTCCCTTCCATTTCACAAAATAGGTCTTTTAGGTGCCCTTTCTAGTCTTCTTGATCACCTTAGAGTGCACTATGTTGTCTAGTTGCAAAGGTTGGGGAGTTGGAAAGTCTTGAACCCAATCTGCCCCTTCCAAGTCTATAAGAGTGTGTTGATTAGTATCAACTTGAGTACCCATATAAGGAAATAGATCACATACATTAAAGATAGGTGAAATCCCCAAATCAAGAGGAAGTGCAACTTCATAGGCATTGTTCCCAAACTTATTTAAGATTTTCAAAGGTCCCATCTTTTCATCAACAATTTGGTTGGTTGGCACTTTGATAGTCTCTTCTTTCTAAGGCAGGTAAGCACCAAATCTCCCACCTTGAACTATAAGTCCCTCCTTGTCTTATCTTCTTTGGCCTTGTACTTTTCCCCTTGATGTTGTAATGCCTTCCTAACTTGTTCATGTAGCTCTTTCATTGTTATGCAAATGAATCCCCTTGTGCACTCCTCTTATCATGTAAACTGAGATCCCTCAACTTGAAAATCTCCCTAGGGTGAGTCCCATATACAATCTCAAATGGGCTCTTATCATTACTCCTATTGATGGAGTCATTATAAGAAAACTTTGCCTGCCCTATGATTTGATCCCAAGATTGACCATGTTGCTTGGTCAAACACCTTAATAGATTGCCCAAAGATCTGTTCACTACCTCAGTTTTCCCATTAGACCAAGGATGGTAAGCTGAAAAAAAGGACAAATTGGTTCCTAGCATCTTCCAAAGGGTCCTCCAAAAATGTCTTATGAATTCATTGTCCCTATCACTCACTATGTTGAGTGGCAAACCATGGATTCTCACTATATCTTTGAAGAACAGACCTGCTATATGTGAAGCATCATTTTTTTTCTTGCATGGAATGAAGTGGGCCATTTTACTAAAATGATCCACAACCACGAATACACTGTCATGCCCTCTAAATGTTTTAGGGAGTCCTAAAACACAATCCATACTCAAGCACTCCCATGGCCTTTGTGGTATGGTGAGTGGTTGGTATAACCATGCATTGCTGCTATGTCCCTTGGCCATCTAACACACACAACATTGCTCCACAAACCTCCTTACATCATTCTACAACCTAGGCCAATGATAGTACCTAGTGACTTGTTCAAGTGTCTTGTCTACTCCAAAATGTCCCCCTAAATTACCTTGATGCTTCTCCTTGATTATGTTCTTTCTCATGGAACATTGTGGAATGCACAATAGGTGTCCTTTGAATAGAAAACCTTCTTGCAACATTTAATTAGTAAAGTTTACTTTAAAACCTTGCTTGAATTTCTCACATACCTCATAAGCTTCTTTGAAGTCTTTATCCTCCTTGTAGAGGTCTATGAGATCCTCCATTCCCACACTCTATAATTGGATCTCTTGGTGGGCGAGCAGTCTTCTACTGAGAGCATCTGCAACCTTGTTTCTCACACCTTTCTTGTGCTTGATCACAAAGGTGAATGCTTGCAATATTCCACCCACTTGAGGTGTCTTTGATTTAGTTTCTCCTACCCATTCAAGAAGCTAAGGGCATGGTTGTCCATGTAGACCAAAAATTCCTTTGGTAAGAGGTAGTGACTCCTTTTCAAGGCCTAGACCATTGCATATAATTCAAGGTCATAAGTGGAGTACCTCTATTTTTCCTCGTTCAACTTTTTAGAGAAAAATGCCATAAGGTGTCCCTCTTGATTAAGCACTACCCCAATGTCTAGTTTACTGGCATCACACTCTACAACAAAGAGTTAATTGAAGTATAGAAACCTTAGGGTAGGTAGGGCTGTAATCATCTTTTTCAAAAGCTCAAACCCTTTATCTGCTACCTCTATCCACTTGAGCTAACACTTAATACCTCCTTTAATGGTGTTGAGAATAGGTGCACATGCATGACTGAATCCTCTCACAAAATTTATATAATAAGATGCGAGGCCATGAAAAATCCTAACATATCCTATACATTTAGGTGTTGGCCACTCCAATATGGACTTGACCTTATTAGGATCCATTTTAATACACCCATTGGAAACAACAAACCCAAGATATACTAATATAGTTTTTAGAAACTCGCACTTTTCTTGATTAATCATCAGCTTCTCTTGATGTAGCCTCCTCAAGACCATCTCCAAGTGCTTCATATTATCCTCTTTGGACATGTTAGAGATTAAAATATCATGCAAATACACAATAACAAACTTACCTATGAATTCTGCTAGCACCTCATTCATTAGTCTCATGAAGGTACTTGGGGCATTTGTCAAGCCAAAGGGCATTAATAGCCACTCATACAACCCTTTATTAGTCTTGAATATTGTCTTCCATTCATCACTAGGTCTACCTCTATTTTGGTGATACCCTAATTCTGAATCCACCTTGGAGAAGTAGGAAGAGCCTCCCAAATTATCTAACAAATCCTCAATTATTGGCATAGCGAATCTATATCTAATGGTGATCTTTTTGATTGCCTTGGAGTTAGTAAAAATCCTCCATTTTCCATCCTTCTTAGGTGTAAGGATAGTTGGTAGAACACAAGGGCTCAAGCTCTTCCTTATTAGGCCTTTTTCCAACAAATCTTGGATTTTGTTTTGCAATGTTAGCATTATGACTTGGAGTCATCTTGTAAGCTTCCTTGTTAGGTAGATTTGCCCCTGGTATCAAGTCTATTTGATGAATTACCTCTTTCGTAGGTGGTAATGCACTATGTTGCCCATTGTCCACTATTTCGTGGTACTTCTCTAGCAACTGTTGCACTTCTTGAGATACTTGGACCTTCTCCTTAGCTTCTTCCCTATGTCTCACCACTACTGCACAACAAATTTCTTTCTCCTTCTTCATAGCCTTTAGGAACTCCTTCCCACTCAATAACATTACACTTGCCCCCCAAATGTTTCTCCTCTTTAGACTCAGTCAAAGGGTCCATCTAAAATTTCTTACCTTGCTTGGTTTCACATAACTATTCTGCTTCCCATCATGTATAGCCTTCACATCATACTACCATGGACACCCTAACAAGATATGACAAGCATCTATGGGCATTATGTCACATAACACCTTGTCCTTGTATTCCCCTACCTCAAATTCTACAAATGTTTGTTCATTAACTAGTATTTGTTGGCCCTTATTCAACCAAGACACCTTGTAAGGAGTAGTGTGAGGTATCCTCATGAGGTTCAACTTATCTACCATATCTATGGATACTATGTTCTCAATGGAGCCAGAGTCCACTATCACCCTACAAATATTTCCATGTGACTTGCAAGTGGTCTTAAACAAACTCTTTCTCTGAGATGGTTCAACTACATTAGGTACTTTCAACAAGGTCCTCCTTAACATCAGATTTTCACCATCCGATACTAGTCCTATTTTAGAAATAGGTGATGTAAAAATTTGGGTATCATCCTCTTGTACCAATTGTGTTCTCCTTTCCCCCGTGGATGAAGTGGAACCCTTCTGAGGACATCTTCCCATAGTGTGAACCACCTGGTTACAGTTATAACATCTGCCAGTAAAAATAATATTGCCTCTGCCTTGGGATTGGAACCTACTTCTAGGTGGTCCTCTTCCTCTATATCCCCCTCTTTTAAATATGTTCTTGTTCTAATTACCCCCATAACTATCTTTGGTTTGAGTCTCTTCTAGCCTACTTGGTCCCATTCTTTTGCCAAAGTTGTCCCTGTCTCTAAAACCTCTATTACCTCTACCTCTTTCTTGTGAATCATGTCTTCTCCTTGCCTTCTCTTCTGCCCTTAAAGCTAGCTAAAATTATTTATGCATACTGTCAGGGGCCATCATGCTAATCTCATCTTGATTCCCTTGCCTAAACCCATTGAGGTATCTTGCCACTCTTTCCTCTTCTTCTTCTTATATTCTTGCTCTTAGGCTTAACTTATCAAACTATTCAGTATAAGCACTCACAATGAGGTCCCTTTGCCTTAGGTTCTGCAACCTTTGATATATCTAAATCTCATAGTCTATGGGTAGGAATTGGGCTCTCAACCTAATCTTCATCCTATCCCAAGACACAATCTTCTTCTTCCCTGCTACTACCATGTCATCTTGCATCACATTCCACCATACTAATGTTGATCCCTTGAGTCTAGCCTTAGTATAGTTGACTCTCTTCTCTTCTTGTACTTCCTTGTAATCAAACTGATTGTTTATGGCCTACAACCAATCCAACAATTCTTCTCCATTCAAGCTACCACTGTAATAAGGAATATGCTCCATATTGTCTTTGTTAAGGGATCCTTGCCCCTATTAGATGTCTCCCTTGTGAGACTTTCATCTTCTTCCTCACTCTCATCTCCCCATTTTGTGATTCTCTTCTTGCTCTGTGTTTGCCTAATTGGCTTTGGCTAGTTGATCCTTGACCAAATCCACTATGGCACCCTTGATCATTGTCTTGGGTGGCATACTATCAACCTCTTGGTCTTCTACGTCTGACATACACCAAACTGAAAGTTGGCTTTGATACCACTTTGATGCAGAGGGTCTAGGGTTATAATTATTAAGCACTCCTAATTAAGGTTCTAAACCTCAAATTATCCAATGATTCTTGTTTCTTGATCTTTCCACCAATCTTATCCTCCAAGACTCTTCCCCAACTTGCCTCCTAGGTATAGTTGGTTTGGTGTAAGCTCAATCTCCCTATTAAGGCACTAGTCCTACTAGTCCTTTCTTCCTTTAGAACCCTAACATTGCTTAGGATCTTTTTCTCTCACTCTCTTGGAGTCCACTGATGTTTCCAATACCCTCCATATCATTCCAAACCTTATTCAATACTTTTTCTCACAACAATAACCACATAAAACTCACTCCCTTCAAATAGGGCTAATTAAGCCTATTCACTTCTAGGTCTAGTAACATTGTTTTATGCCAATAATCCTAATTATTTCAAACAACCTATTGAAAAACCTTAGGAATATGAAATATATCTCCTAGTACTCCAAGATTCCAAAATTTTAGAGCTTCAAAACACGCAAACTCTATTCACCATCAAGCCCTAGTTTCTAGCCTATCTTTTAGGCCTCTAGATGAGTTTGCACCAAAAAGATTCTAGACCCTTTCAAAATCCAAATCAAGCCTTAAAACCACTTTCTCCTTCAAAGTAACATCCTAGGGCTTCTAGGCATCACATTTTCTTGATCAAACTTGATCATGGGCGGCCTCTGCAACAACATCTCTAAACTGTCCTAGCTCACTTATTCCCAATAGTCAACCTAAGGCATTAATCCTTAGCTTGGAAACCAGTCCAAAAAATGAAAAATAAAGAAAAAATACTATTAAAATAGTCTCACCTATCATACGAAAAGGTTTCACACATTTTCCATCGTGGATGATTAGGTTAGAGCCATTATTGTGGAAATAACCCTATGAATGAGGATCTTAGACCAGTCACCAAGAAAATTCCACAACTTGTTAAGCTAAAAAACTCAACCCAAGTTTGAATATGCAAAAGAAGAAGGAAACACTAGTCTAAAAGAATCATAAGTTATAACTTTTGTGCCAATCCATACACAGTCGTACTAGGGCATTAAACACTACTAAAACAATGGGAAACTCTAAAAAATGTCTGTATAGGAGGTCCACACATGCATAATCTGACTAGAAACCTTCTAATATTCCAAAATATGATCCTCATGCTAAAATAGCCAAGCATGGGTAGTTAAAACCTCAAAAACCACCATTTGCAACTTTTTGCAAAAATTGCAAAATTTACTCAAGAAACTTTTTGAGCAACTTTGCAACTTTTGAGAAAGTTTTGCTCTTTACAACTTTTGATCAAATGGGTCCACCTAGGACCATTCTAGGGCCCTAGTTAGGATTAATAGGACCTATTAGGAAATAAAAATACCTTATCTGCCCTTCCCTAATCACTTTTGACCTATTGAGAAACTTTAGGCTCATTGAGCAACTTTTGACCAACCTAGGGCCTAGTGAGCAATTTGGCTCTTACATTTGGACTAGTTGCATTCCAAGGACTTTTGGAACTTATTAAACACACACACACACACACACACACACACACTTTTAACTAAACCCTAAAAACTTGAATGACCAAAACTTAGGGAGGTGCCCTAAACCACCAATCTAAAGAGATCACTTGAGAAGGTTGTTAATATGATATTCAAATATTTGAAGGGAAGTCTAGATTATAACTTGTTTATGCGGGAGCACCATTTTTTTTCTTCATCACCTCCTTAAATTTTTTTTGTGATGGTCTTAGGAAGTAATTACATGTTATAAATGTAATGAAGTCAATTTATATTGGTTTGAAGTCATTCATATATGTTTATGTTCCAATAAGGCTACGATAGCCACTTGGTCAAATTTGGTCAACACTAGTCAAAGGTCAAATCTTCAACAAATTAAGTTATGTGATAAAATTTTATGTCTTGGTGTTCCATTGAGATCCATTGGTTGGGGTTCTATGGGTCTTAATTTGGTTATGTTGGAAAATTGCAAAAGTTGAAATGTAATGCCTCCCCAAGGGATCCAAAGAATTTCAATTAGTTTGCTAAACAACTTTTTTTTTAAACATGCAAGTAAAAACATACACAACACTTGTGGAAGCAATAGTAACATCCAACTGAAAATAACATAATATAACAGATTACATTCTTTAAAGATCCCTTAACGTTGAATTACTTCTAATCATAACTTAATCATCTAACATTATATCCTTAACAATGAAATAACAAGGATACATCCAATGTTCTTAAACCATATACCAGTGTCCTTTTAGTAATTACATTTCAGATTGCTCAATCATCCATTGTACATATCACAGGGTATGAAAAGCTTAAAAGAATAAACATCCTTGTAAATAAAGTACATCATCATCCAACATTAGTCCATGATGCAATAACATAAATGAAACTGTAAACCATACATGATACATCTCCACAAAAGATATAAACATCCATCATAAAAGATAACCATATATCACAAACATAATTAACTAAGTGCACGGTTCCTCCCAACCGTAAATAGCATCATTAGACCATCATGGATCCTAGCCATCCCTCCATGCGTAACATTCCAAAGCACCGAAGAGATCATCGGCTATAAACATAGTAGGAATGTCACTCCTAAAATATCCTACTAACATGCAAAGTAAAGCATAGGATACCATCATCTAACACATGCAAACCATCAATATAAGAAACACACCAATAAATACATCCACCATAGAGTATACCATCTATCATAATGATCCAAGAACAAAATGAAGATAAATACCAACCAAGAACACTCCAGCCACGGTGTCTTAGACGGATCTCAAATGATAAGAGTGGAAAAACACTACCACCCGACCGCGTGGAACCTAAGTGGTCCACTCCCACCGTGCTGAGGAGATAATCTCAAGTCCCAAATAGGCTATCCAAAACACATAGCATAATTACTCTCTAAGTCCAGGAATCCTAAAAGTATACTAACTCAAAAGTTCCAATCACAAACCGACATCTAATCCCAGAGGCACAACAATAAGTACACCACCAAAGGTACATAAAATCTCTAGAGGAGACTTAGGCTACATACTAGGGAGTGTCATCACATGGCTGCTTGAGTTACCCTGGACTGGTCTCTCATTAGACCTCGAACCCTCAAGCGTTGAGTTACCCTGGACTGGTTACTCTGAACCCCGGACCCTCAACATGGCACATGTGGAAACCAAGAAGCCCTCTCAAGAAGATGAGGCACTTCTCCCATCCTTAGTCTATACAAGCACTCAAGGCATGGGTGGTTCAAATATCTCTAACTTATCTTTTTAGTGTGTTTCCCTCCCATAAATTTTGAATTATTAGATTATCACTTATTACATAACTTGCATTAGGTTACCCTGGTACTGACCACTTTGGGCCCCAGACCCCTATGCAAGCCACTCCAATAGTCATGTACCTAGACAACCTCTCCTAAGCACATAAATCCACAGTTGTGTCCCATACCACAACACTCATAAAGATCAAACTCGGTTCCTTAACAGGCAACCTGATAATAAGACGGTTCTCCCATCGAAGAACACATAAAAGCACCACAAAATATACCTCATAAATATAATCTCCAACAGGAATCACAATATCCATTGGTTCTTAACAAGCAACCAAAATATATCTCAAAATCACACTGATCGAAGACTCCAAAATGGTAGAGTCAAAACATGTCACAACATGACATCATCAAGAAATAAATCAGTATTTCAGTCCCATCATGGCAACTAGAAATCAATCCAAGGATAACTGATTGGTGAATCAAAAAATGGTTAAGTCCAATGTCTCGGATACATAAGAATCTCAGCTTCACACATGAAGACTGATAAACAATAACAATTAGTAAATACAAACATTTCATAGAGCATACGATCACATTACCATGGTTGGGCTTATAAAGATCGAGACAATAAGATCAACATGCCAACACATCTCACAACCCCCGAGCCTCTAGTAACAACCTAGAACTGGTCAACACTAGTCAACCCAAGAACCCAAAACAAGAAGCATAGAGAATACACGATGCAAACACATGTTTTGGTTTACTAAATTCACATAGCTGAATAATGTGTAGGGGTTTCCAGTTTCCATTTTCAAGTATACTTCAAGTGTATAAAGGTATCATCATTTGACCTACAAGTCAACCCAATTGTTCCCTGATAGCATTATCCTTCCATTATTAAGAATTACATTCTAAGAATAACTTAAGGATAAACATTTACTCATTAAATTGATCATCATTGAACTTTAATTAAATTGTTCTCTTTATTTAGCTAAGATCCATATTCAAATTGATCAACTCTTCTTATCGTTCTTCAACTTTTCACATAAATCAAGGATCATTAACCGTTAAATTATAAGAGAACCAATTATCATTCTTCGAATAAGATATCATAACTTAATTAGAATGATCAATTAAATCCATCAATTAACATAGGCACACCATCCATGACCTATTATCATTTTAATAATTCTTAATTAAGACTTAATTAAATATTATTAAAATTTAAGCCTTTTAATTCAATCGTTATCATCATTGACAATCATATATTATCTAAAGTCATAATTCAAGTCATAAGATTTATCAACTTCAATACAGATAATCTACAATCTCGTTAAAATAATTATATCAAATAACTCTCTTATAACATAACTTAATTATTAATTAAATCCAATTAACTCTGATTAATTAATTTAATTAATAATTACATATCCATGGAAACGTTCCAATTAGTATAAGTTGACTAATAACTAACTATAATTTTGTAAGTCAAAAGTCGACTATAATTTAGTGCACAAATAATCATATTAATAGTTCAATAATAATAACTTGTTAATATTTAATAACAAGCTATATTGAAAATCTTAATAATAATTCCGTATGACCGCATTCGTCATCTTTCAAAGACTACCAACATTCTCTTGACTAATTCGTATTATCATTAATCATTTCAAATAAAACTCTATTGCACAATTTTTAATTGTTAATATCATAGTTATAATATCAACTCAATGAATATCAATTGATTACAAATCGACTATACTTCAAATCCAAAAAACTATTGTCTTTACAAAACTTCAATCGTTAAATAATCTCTTCTAGATTAATTCTAATTGAATTAGCCATTTTTATTAATAGTTTGTAGACCCAACAAACATTGATAAACTATAAATAATCGATCTGGATAAAAACTTAACATAAGCTTCATTAGCCAATTCTTAATGAGTTATTTATTAATACATAATGTATTAATAATAACATAGCAATGATATAATATAACAATGACTCTTTATCTTTGTAATACTTAATTAAATCTCATTTAATTCGCCATTTGCGACTTCAAACAACTTAAATAAGACTAGATTAAATATTATCCAAATTGGAATCTCTTAATTGAATTATTAATCATAATTATAATTAGAGGATGACTAACCATCTTCCCAACAGAACTACCCTCACTGTTTATTAGCTCAACCTTCCCAATGTTTACCAGGAAATAATGGTTAATTAAGTTGAAGGCTTGAATTTAACCATCACATCAATGAATCCACATTTCTCACTTTATCGAAATCAACATCCCCTCAAACTCTATAGCTTAAACTTAATTATTAAATTAACCTAATAATTCTCGTTACAATAATAATATTTCCACATTAATACATACAAACTAATATCTCTTTTTAATTAAACTATTATTAAATTTGTATTCCACATTTATCTTATAAAATAATAACAAGGATTAACTTCACACACACACACACACACACACACACACACACACACACACACACACACACACACACACACACACACACACACACACACACACACACACACACATAATGAGAATCGAATTATTTAATATCGATTTCTCATAACATAAACCCTTTTTAATAATCTTTTCCCACAAAAATATTGTAATAACTTCAACCAAAATTTAAACATAATAAAACATTAAAGGAGGCGCACAGTGTTTAAGCGATTTTAAATAATCGCTATGCATATTTGTGCAAGGGTCATGCGGCAGTTAAGAGATCTGTCGCAGGTACTCGCAGGTACCCTGTGACCATGGTACCACGGACGTATGAAGATAGAGAGGGGGGTACGGGGAGTATACCCCGCCCTCCCTTATATTATATATATCCTTTTTTTTAAAACGCTTTTTCCAAAACATGAAACGTGATGCCAGTACATAAGATCTTTACTGCGATTTATTTAATTAGTCCTCTTTCAAATACACACACACACACACACACACACACATATGTACATAAATGTATATATGTATATATATATGTGCGTATATGCAAAGTATTTTATATATATATATATATATATATATATATATATATATATATATATATATATATATATATATATATATATATATATATATATATATATATATATATATATATATACAAATCCAAAAACATTTATATTTCTATATACATATAATTTTAAAAACAAAGGCTTTCAAACTAAAGATCTCTATGAAATATTTGTACTCTAAATTTATCCATTAATTTCTAAATAGGTTTGACTATAGATTTAGAAACTTTTTTTCAAATCCATTAATCAATTTGATTCTAAATCGAACCCAAACCCGTGTAGAACTAATTTCTCTTTAATTGGATCTAGGATTTTCTAATGTTTTCTTCTCAACCAAATAGAATATCTAGATACCAATTTCAATTATAGAATCAATCACAAGAGTATTCAGACATATAGACATGATAAAGATAGGAAGAGAAATAGTGCAAAGAGAATATGTGATTATCACGAGTGCACCTGGACACTGATGCTAATCTTGCCATGCCTCAGAAGTCCATAGAAAGTCCCTTCCTTCTCCATCATTCGCAATTCCCTCCAAGATATAAGTCAACCAAAAACCTCCAAATGACTAGAAGTGCTAGAAGAAGCATAGAAGCATGTAGAAAATATATGAGCATATGAATCTTCTCCAATGCATGTAAGCTTGAAGCTTCCATTTAAGCTTGTAGCTTGTAGCTTCCATTAAGCTTTCGTTTTAAGCTTGTCCAAACATACTAGGAGAGCCTCTATTTAAAGGCCTCTAAGATGCATCTAGAGTGTGTCTAGAAGGAGCTAGAAGATAAGCATGACAACCAAGCATGAGTCTTCTCCAACCTTCTAGATGATTCTTAAGGTTGTAGACACCATGTGCTCAAATAAAATGCTAACTCCTAAGTGTAGACAACTAGTGCATTCTTAGAGTGCAAACTTCTATGTTGTCTACATGACAACTTTCGAGAATTTTCCAACTCCTATGTGAGCAACATTAAAATAATGCACATTAATTAATATAATATTTAATTTTCTCTTTCCAATTTTATTTATTTATTTATTAAATCTCATGCACTAACTTTTATAATTCCACTTTTCAATCTTAATATATTTATATTTTAATCACATGAGATTTAGAATCTTTTATTAATTTAAATATATCTTCCACTTTTAAATTTCATTTTCCAAAACTTAATTGCTAAAATATTTATTAGCTTTAATAATAATATTATTTAGCCATTTATTTGAAAATGAACACTAAATATATTATTATTAAAATAAATATTGTCACATTCCAAATTTAATATTATAACTTTTATCTTCAAATTTAATTATTTTATTAATTAATTTCTCAATTAATTAAATAAAATAAATATTAAAATACCATATTAATTTTGCATTTAATTCAATTTTTTAATTAAGATTAATTAATAGAAAATACTTCAAAGACTCACAAGGTAAAAATATGAAAATCCATCATAACCAAAATACATACAAAATCAAACCAAGGGTTAATATCACGAATTGCGTTATCCAACGTATTCGAAAGGTACTCAACTCAGATACTTGTCCTAATTTTTCAATTAAAACAAATGGCTTTAAAGGGTTGGGATTTGGACTTGAGAATTTATCTCCCTTCTCTTATCATTGAGATAGTGTGATAGGGTACGCTCATCCTGGCAATTCAGGGAAGTCGATACTTGGTACCTGCAACCTGCATAAAAACCACGCATGTACAAGCACAATACATACTAAACTAAACAGGCAATGGCAAGAAGTGGTGTATCGTGTAGATCCCGACTAGTAGGTGACTACGACTCCCTTCCTTAACCACATCAGACATGCCATACAAAAGTAAACACGCAAAAAAAACACGCACACCATACACATGCAAGTATGGGGTAAGTATCCATAATAAAACACATATGATAATAAATCATCTTACTAATCATCATTAATAATTGCAAACACTGAAAATAATCATCATGCATACATGAAATATAAAGTCTAAGTGATCTCATCACATAATAAACTGAATCCATAGCACAATATCTGATAATCTCAAAAGAATGCTACTAACCATCAACATAGAACTAACCCTAAAAGAGTTCAACAATGATAACAAAATGCGAACTAGGGGTAGGCACTACATCCACCCCCCCTGGGATTAGGCTTACTCCTGGAAGCCTACAAGAAAGACAAAATCAAGATACCCACTATGCAGGTCCTATTGAACCCTTTTCCTCCCTACAGGAGAATATGATTCCACTGGTGTCACTACAACACACTTAGAGCAATATGATTCTGGTTTAATGATAAACCGAAAACCATATCGATCCAACATCCATTCTTTTAACAACTACTAAAATAGATCCCTTAATACATTCTAAATGAGAGAAACTTAATGCTTGCAAAGATAATCAAGGGCATACTACCTTACAACATAGATAAAAGATACATGTTTTACAACTAGAATGACAAAGATAATCAAGGGCATACTACCTTACAACATAGATAAAAGATAAATGCAACTTTTGTAATTTCTTGGCAATTTGTGAAGGTGAACAACCACCTTTTGTTTTCCTCATCGATAAGCCTTCATGGAAGGTGAGAGGACATCTTATATTCTTGAAATGTAAATGAGAAGACAATTTGGGCAGTTAATTAAGATTGAGATTGAGACTTTGAGTGAGAATCCATACTATACCATGTTGTAAGTCACTATTTTGTTTTGCACAGTATTCATGTTTGTTTAATTGTTGATGGGAAATGCACATAAAAATGTTTTGAATTGAATTTATCCTAAATTGAGGATATTTTATAATAGTTTTTAGTGATTTTAAGAGCTTTTGTTTGGACTTATTACTCTCTATTACAAATAAGATTGTATCTAGGGTTTCAACTCAAAATGGGATATCTTTCACTAACCTGCACAGCGATACCAACACATTACCTTGTAGATACAAAGGGCATTGATTTAGTAAAATGTGTGTGTTGTGGTGTATATGAAGTGTTCATACCATAGATTTAGAGATTTAACAAGTGGGTGCTATCCTGGATCCGTGAAATAGAAAACATCCAAATTTGAGGCCTACAACCCTTAAATCTAGGATTTTTGTGGATTGATGGGCAATTTTTTTTGCAATATTCTTCAACACAAATCCACAAACTACCACCCAAAACTTCCCTTGAGAACCTACATGCCTTCATTATATTGGTATTTTCCACTCCCCTGGAATATTCGAGACATTAAGCCCTAAATCTTGTGGATGAAAAACCTCATATTATATATTTTTATTACACTTTGTTGCATAGAATTAGATCAAGGTAATTTTACGAATTACATTTTCAGATGACCCACTTTTGGAGACCATAACTAACAAACCATTGACCCGATGGGCTATTATAACCCCTTTTCAGAAATGAATTTTTTTGTACTATAATGGTTGATTGCACAAGCAATTATCATCCCGAGGTTTGACCTTTTTTTAGAGCCATTTAGGCTTTCATTGCTAAGCCTAAAGTTTGGATAGCCAATATTCATACCAAAAATCTATAATAACTGCACTAATACATATGATATGGCAATGAAACTCGTTTGAAAAGTTGATATATTTAAGATGAACCTCAAGATATGAAATTAGAAAAAATTGAGCTCATAAAACCAACTTACTAAAATTAGCAAGCTTCCACAAATAACAACTCTACACTAGAATAACCTTTATTAAAAACACAAAACTGGAAATAGAAATATTTTTGGGTGATGCAAGATTTCCATTATACCCAGGATGCTTTGACTTGTGATTGGTTTTTTTATTTCTCTTTGGAGAAGCTTCTAGCTCTCTCTTGTTGAAAACTAAGGACATACACTTTTAGGATTTCTCGATGAATTGGATAGATGCCTGTAGACACCAAAAATTATCCATTTGAGCACAAATACCCTTATCTTGACCAATTATATAGATATTTATTATTTATTTAATTTTAGCCTTATCCTACCTTTTATTAAATAAATTTACATTTATTTAATTACATCCATCTTTATCCCATATCCTTGATTTAAATAAATTTACATTTACTTAATCCTAGCCTATTTCCCCACATCCCACTTCCATCTTAATCCTTCACTTTAATTAAGTAAATGACTTAGTTTACTTAATTAATTCCTTTTAATTCCACTTGGAATTAAATATTATATTTCATTTTATTTGAGCACATGGCTTCTAACTTTAACCTTCACCCTACCTCACTTTCCTAACCCAACCCATCCATCTAATCCAGGTCAATTCACTTACTAGTTAATCTTAGTTTCCCATCTAATCATATCCTTAATCATTTGCACAATCCTAATCAAAGTATTAACAAACCCTAGTGTGACTCTTACAAACTTGCACATTTGTCCCCCTTCACATGTTAACCAAAGTTGCTCACACATGTGTGAGAAACCTTGAGCTTCCAATCTCTTACACATGTCATTGACCCATCACATCAAAGGTTGCTCACACATGTGTGAGCATCTTTCCCCCTTTGAATAGTCAAAACCCTAATCCATATGGAGTCCACTTGGCCTCTGCCTCATGGACACCTCATTGATCCTGAGGAATCCTATTCCTTCATCTCATTTTGAATCTCAACCATCTATTTCTTTTCATTTCTTATAAAAGAAGAACCCTCTCCTCATTTCCATAAGCAAGATTCAATCCATTGTTATGTTGTGGAATTTGTGAGCAACCACATACCCTTAACAACAACAACATCAATACTTCTTCATTTTGGGGAGGTTTGCATGTGTTGTATTGAGTAGATTAAATTTATTTCTTGTTTTTATTTCAATAACATTTGCATGCTTTCTCCATGTCTTTCATATTTAAGGTTTGCATAGATATGTAGGAATAAACTTAGTTTCTTTTGTTTATTTCCTTTGTTACATTTTATGTGATACAATACCCAGTTCATCTTCAAAGAGAATTTGTGATAGAGTTCACCTTGCATTTCGACTTGTTTCTTATTATTCAATCTGGCTGTAACTTGAGTTGATTTCCTGCCAACCTATGAAGTTTATCATATATAAATTTATAGAAAGTTTATCAAATCTATTTTTTCCTAGAAGAGTTTTCAAGTAATGAATATAGAATTCTTTTCAACTTTGAAGCTTTTATCTTTTAATCAGTTATTACTTGGCTACATTAAATGAAGTATTGAAGGGGCTTTTGATATATTCTCCCAAACATATAATCACCATTTGTTTTTCGGGTTTGGATGCATATCTCCTGGTCTTTGTGTGAGGCTATAATTATTGAAAAGGGTGAAATGTTTTTGATAAGAAAAGAAACAAGAGGGTGTTGGCCCATGGAACAAAGATAGCTAGCACATTAATAACACATTAACAACAACTAGAACAAACACAACACAGTGAAAGAAACCATAATCTTACCTCTATCAAAAACATAGTAAGAACCATAGTGCAAAGTAATTAAACTAGCAGTATAAGAGTCTTTAAATTGGTAATTAACATAATGCCCAAGCCATTCAAGATGAATAATAAGTCTAAATAATTTTTTTTCTAAAGCCACATAGGCTATACCGAATCAAAAACCAAAATTTATCAAAACCCATAGCAACACTTAAAAATTCCCATCGAGTTTCTTGGATAGCAACATAGTAGACCATTCCTCCCTAAGGAACTCAAACTGTTCCTTGTAATCATCACCAATCTTGGCCTTAGTGTCGATCATCCTTTCCTGCATCATACGAAGAGTGACCAAACATGCGTGCATGACCTTGATAAAAAATGCGAGTCTTCAATCTACTTGTTGAAGCTATCCACCACCTTCTTCAACTCCTAGACCATGCTCTCAAGCATCGTCAATCGGTTCTTTAAACTTCTTAGTGACCCTCCAACCTTAGAGCCAGTGGTTTCCATCATAGAGCTCTAGACAACTCAAACTTACAAGGGGTTGGGGTTGGGGGTGGGGGTGGGCTTTGGGGCCAGGCTTTGTAGGGTCTCATATGGGGGGAGGGGTGAGGAGTCTTGTTAGTCTCCAAAGGGGGGATTCACACGTCATACTGGAGGAGTGGGTAGATTCCTTATCAGTGAATTTAATAATAGAGATATCTGATTTAGTTTCCACATTTTTCTTCATGGCATACTTGCATTTTTCGTTAACAATTCTATTGGACATACGGGCACTAGGGGTCTTAATGTGCTCAGCCGACTAAACAATGTAAACTTCTTTTTCACTTTTTTGGGGGGACCTAGTGTGTTCAATACTCATTTATTTTAATAAAAGTAGGGGGGAAGACTCCATTTTAGCTCTTATTGGTTCTAGCTTTAGAAGGACCAACCTCATGGGAAGAGAAAGTTGGGGGGGGGGTGTAACTTGGTTCAAAATATGTAAAAGAAAATTGATTGGGGGATGGAGGGCAAGATGAAAGTTATACAACCTAAACATAAGCCATTGGTGCAGGATGACATTCTCCTTACCCTTATGAATAGCCTCAATATTACCATCCATAGAATGCATCAGATAGAAGGGAATTCAAATGAGATCTTTATTGCACAGATGATTGAGGAAGGGGAGGTACTAAAATTAGAACACAGTAAACTTACCTTGTAAGGTGAAGTATTTCATGACAATGTGGAAAACTTGCTGCCAGATTCCTGGAAGCTTCTGTCTACTATAACCACCTTGTTTCTTCACATGTTCTTCTTTAGGGGGCCTAAAGAACTAGTTGAGAGCATCATAGTTGGAAGTCTTGCTGATTTTATTCCATCTTTGCCCTTCCATGGAAAGGTCAGTCACCTTTGTAATGACCTATTTGTTTATGTCAAAGGTGATACCATACACAGTAGCCCTTCACTCATTCCATGACAAAACAAATTGTTTTGAAACAATTTTGTCATGGCCACTAGTCATATGTTCCATGAAGGGAAAGATTCCTCGTTCACACACATACGTCACCTTTGGGTTGTTTTTGAAGATGATGCCAATTTTTATTAGGTTCAATACAAAGTTTGGTTCCACCCATGGTAGTGAAATGCATAGTGAAATATAGTGAAAGACTGGTGGTATAGATGAAATGACAAGATGTAAATAGAAAGACCCCAAAAATTCCTTTTAAATATTTTTGTCATCTTCACAATTGTTTTACAATGACCATTTATATGGTACCACATCATAATGTGACCTTTCCATTCGTACATGTGTGGCTTTTAAAAATCTTTGGTACGAGCTCCAATTTTTGTAAATTTTTTTGCCTTGGGAATGACAACGTAGTTATTTATTTTGCATTTATAGAAGTGCACATGTGATGCCATTATTTAGCCATTGCAAATATGTAATCAACAAAAGGTTAATACAAATAATTTACAATCCATCATTAAACTATCCATCGTTAGAATGCCCCAAATGTCTTCGTAGACTTTAATCACCATTAGAATGATAGGGAAGTTATTATTGTGGTTAACATAGCGTGGTTAACATAGCCACAAGCCTAGATCCCATTACACTTATTGGTTTCCTTCATGGTTAATGTTGAGCTATCATTTTGCATGATGTTGAATGATAGGGATCCTTTCAAACCCCTCTCTTGAAAATATAATTGAGGATCAACTCCAAGGTTCTAGGTGATCTTGTGACCTACTAAAATCCACTCAATTGAAGATAAATGTGTATGTTCATGAGGAGGCCTTTGCTAGTTCTGAATAATTTTGGATAATCTGTTTGATCTGTTGCTATTTGAAAAAGTAACCACAAAAGAAACATATTATTTGTATTTTCTATTTATTTATGATGAATGTAATTTATCGATACAACTATATGAATTCCTATTTTTACTAATTATTAGAAAAGAAAATTAAAAAGATAAGGTAGTGAGAGATTTAAAGCAAATAACTTGAAAGGTAAATTCCTAACAAACATAAACCTTGATAACAACATGTCTGATAATTAAATTTTCAAAAAGATCAGTTAGGAAACCAATGAAAATAGGAGTAGTGCTTCCTCGATTTCATTGATGCAATCATTGATGGTGACTCAATATAAACCAAAATATGTTTCATATTTCATGAAATTGCAAGGCCATAGAAAGTGCACTCATGCAAGACAAGACACTATGCAAAAAAAGAAGATGATTCTTTCTCTAATTTGTCATGTCAACAGAATTTGTTAACACGAGGCAAACACTAGAACTAAAATGTCGCACAATCATAACAACACAATAAAACCATTGGCTCCATTATTATTCATGAATATGAATTCAAAAAAATAACACACTCCAGCAAGAATAACTACACTCAGAATGAGAGCACCAATAACATATATTATTGCATCAAAATAACAGCCTAGAGTACAAATTACATCCATGTATTTATAAGAAATAATCTCCTCCCTTTGTGTTAGGAGAGAGAGTTCTAAAAATGCAACTCATGCAAAAAACTAAAAAAAATCTAATTATATACAAACCAACTCTCTAAATGGTGCTAAGTAGGTCTCCACCCTTTTTTACATCAATTAATAGGTGCATGAGCCTTTACATGACTCAAAAGGATAAAGGAATGTGAAGATAAGAAGAATAGAGCTGTAAGATGGTCTGAAAGTCTTTAGAAGCTCTAAAAATGGAAGCTCAACCTTCTCTAGGAACTTTTGGAAGTTGAACTACCATCAAAATATGTTTCTGGTGCATGAAATGCTCTACATTAGGAATTGACTATTAATTGTTGGTGCACTGCTTCCTCTTCAGAACCGTTAGTGCACCTGTGCATCTACACATCTTGGTGATAGGTTCCAAAAATCCAAAATAATTCAAAGTGTCAAAACTTGATTTCGAACATCTGGGTGTTTTCCCTCTTTACACCAAAATGATGTCTAGATGTTTTGTTTGAAACTTCTCTATTATCTCAGCCACTTGAGTATCTTCTGATAAATCTAAACTCTCATATTTATCCTTGAATAGCTACCAATAATTTCTTACTTTGATCCTTGTTTCCACAAAATCCTCAAGCTTGATGTCCAGTTCCAACAATGCTTCTTCATTTTTGAAGGCTTGTGTGATGTCATCTTTTGATGAACCTTCTTCAAATGCAACTCTAAACTGTTGGAAAACTAATTGCATCACAAAAATCTTGGTCTTTGACTTATCCTCAAAAATCTCAAGGCTAGCAGCATTGTAGTACTTCTCTAATTCTAAAAATTATAGCATTTCATAACCTTATTACCTGCTGATATTTTCTCTACCCAATCATCAAGCATATCAAGCTCCTTAACAACATATATCTCCATTAGCATATGATACCTCTAACCTTTTATTGCTCTCAAACCTGATAGGTCTTTACCCCCAGTATGTACTTCATCCATTAGTCCAAAATCTTGGTTCACAATGGAAAGCAACTTGTCAACACTTGACTAGATGTGGTACAATAGGTCCAAATTTCCTTGTATGATCTGCACACCTTTCTCTTCAAAATTGTCATGCCATTGCTAAAATGCTTCCAAAAAGAGATCTAACTGTGTTGTCCCTACTCCTCTTCTCTCTAATTCTACTGCAAGAGTAATCTTTGGATTTTCTAGGATGATGGGGCCCACAACTTGATGCAAATAGTCTCTTTGTAGCTCATTTTTCTTTTACAATATTATTAACTCAGACTCATCTTGGTCCATGTGAATAAAAATATCTTTCATACCCATAGTGATCATCACTTTTGATGTGTCTACTATGGGCCTTCCCAACATGATCTCCTTGATTTGCTAATCTTTAGGAGTCAGTTCTTTGGTGTCAATAGGAGGAGGAGGAATGACAATATGTGCAAGTAGGTCCTGATCTTGATTCTTCATCATAAAGGCCAATGTTCGTACATCACCCTTAGGTGGCTCATGCCTCTTGAATGCTTTTATTAATTCCTTCATTCCCTCCTCGGTTGTTAGGTCTAGCTGCCTCTTCTAACGAAACATAACCTCTCTCTTCAACCATGTCAGTGTGGTGCCCATGGGAGACATGTACTTGGTTAAATAGGTTGGTCCTACTACAGGATCCTTTCCCTTATTAGTTCTCTTTGGAGTCTTCTTTTGTTGAGAAAGTTCTTTAGTTGGAGTCACTGTCTCTGGTTGAGATAAGGTTCTAGCCTATGTATTTTGAGGAGTTTGTTGAGGCTCTTCATGTATTCTACCTTCCTTGAATACTTCATTGACATGAAACTATTGGAATTCCCCTTCCTTAGTTGCTTGTTCTTCTTCTATAGCCGGGGGAAGTGGAGTCATTGATCCTTTATCCAAAAATGCAAAATCCCGAGATGGTGGTGTTGGAATACCCAAAGGTCCTTGAGGTAAAGGTGACAATTGATTCCAATCCTCTCCTAAGGGTTAACTCGTGGAAGTATCTCTTGTTTTCTCTCCCACCATCTCTGTGCCTTCTGGCATAAACTCAAAATTGGAGAGGTCAAAGACATAAGTTTCTTGATCCTCCATATCATCTATCCATCTTTGTTATTCATCCTCTGAAGTTGACACTTGAATAGGCTCCATTAGAGGAGATAGAGATATCACTGTGGAGCTTTTTCTCCTCTCTTCCTCTATTTTCTTTGCCTCAAGGGGAAAAATTCTATTTTCTCGCCTCCTTCATCCTCCGCTTCCAGGATAGTCTTAGGCATTTGTGGGATGGAGTGTTTTTCTTCTTTAGTCTCCTTCTCCAAGTTCCCACCATAGTTGATTCAACTCTTTCCTTCTTTGGAGCTAAGGGGAGGCTTGTTACTCTTCAATTGCTATTGGTGGTACCCTCTACTCCTCTAGATGTTCTTTTGGCTATTTTGATTATTCCTATTGTTCTTGCTCTTGGGTTGGCTCTTGTACTTCAGGCTTAGCTTAAGGCTTAGCTTGTGCTTGTTCAAGTTGTGCCTGTGCTTGTGGAGGCTCTTGTGCTTTAGTTATTTTCTTCCTTGCCTTAGAAGGTACTCTCTTTCTTTTGTTTCCCTGGTCAGCCCTGGAGTACTCAACCTCCCATTCATGTTGATATACTATTTCCAACCTTACTAGGGATTGGGAAGGGATGGTTGGTACGGTGCCCTTTGCACCTTTTCATTTGATCAACCTCGATGTGGCTTGTAGAGGTATTACCTTGTAGGACCAGAAAATGGGCTAATATCTAACATACTATGAGCAAATCATAAACTCAATAAACATACATTGATACCCTCTAGTCTACCATGAAATCTAAATAAACAAAAGGAAGAACACAAAGTTAAAACTCCTTTAAATTGTAGCTCCCATGTCCTTCTTTCTTCTCCATGTGATGTAGCTCTAATTGCCTAATGCACACATTTAGGAAACAAAAGCCTATGATAGTGATAATGCTATGAGAATACTAGAAGATGTGATTTAAGATTGAGAGAGGAAAATAAAAAGACTTAGAATCTAGGGGACTCAAGGACTCAAGGACCGAAAATGAGAGGAAGAATGCTCATTTTATAATCAACATGAAAGATGAGAGCATTGGACTTGTCACCTTGTATACGCGACTTGGCAAGAGATTCCTTTCAGAATCCATGACGCATATGACAAAAGATGCCAAATATAGGATTGTATGATGCTTGAAAGTCAAACATGGCTAAAAATGGAAGAGGATCTGTGACGCATCATATGACACCTCAAACCCACTTAAAGCCAAGAATCTATGACAATGGAAGCCAAACATAGATATGCATAAGGGAATAAGAATATTCAATTATGACATATCTTAGCCAAGTGTGATGATATAATCCATGATGTGTCATGTCCATTTGTCACGATGATGTCAATATTATCTGGGATATTTGAATTGAAAATCCATTATTCCACACAAATAGAAATTATTGAAAATGGAATTAAGGGTGAAAATATGACTTAGAAAATTGAGAATTTCTATGGTTTATGAAAGATGAATCAATTAATTAATAAAATTAATTAATTGAGGGCATTAGTTAGGAAGAAAAATTAATAAAATGACATAGGGTTAAATAATGTGTTATTTAATCCTATAGAGAAAATTAGTCGATGATTGGCCACTTTGATTAAATAAATGCGACAATATGCTTTGATGAAAATGTGATGACTATGTAGATTGACTAGGATGATGATGGATAGACCAAATCTATGGTCAAATTGATTGATTGATTGAAATTGATAACATACCAAGGACACATGACATGAATTAAGGACACACAACATTTAACTGACATTGTAAAATGTTATAGCATCAAGATTGGTCGATAGGGTTGATCATAATAAAATATAACATCGATGGACACTATCAACGTTATTAAATGGTTGATAATGCCATGATCTGACACTAAGAGACTCAAAAATGTTGAAGATCGGATGATGTGAATGTTAGTCTAACCTAGCACTGAGAGCCATGATAGTAGTAAGGTCAGATTGATAAGATTTGATAGATTGATAGGTTTCCAAGGCACTGAAAGCGACAATAGTGCCTAGGATTGAATAGATGATTGATTTGGGGTGTTTGACATGTTTCATGATGATTATGGTTGATTTTAGGTAGATTTGATACTATTTCAAGTTGATTTGAAATGGTTCCAAAATGATTTGAAATTGATGTGAAAAAGGATATGAATGATGACAGACACTGTTGAGAAAGTAGTGGAATGAGAAAGTAGGATGAATTAGTATGAAATTGTGATGAAACCATAGACGTGAACCATTTTTGAGCATCTACAAACCTGAGGAACTAGATCCATTCAAAATGGTTTCTTGATCCATTTGTTTGGCAATTCAACTATGTGGCTAGCCCAATGATTTATATCACCGTTCTCATCCCTCCTTATTTCAACATTCATTATTGGTCGGTCATAGATTTTATCCCTAGTGTATAAAGGATCCATGATATCTTTGACATCCTTTTCCACGACCTTTAGAGAAATCTTCATTTTTAGCACTTTTCTCCTAAGTATAGAGTCATTCTACAATAATCCCTTGTACAAACATTGTAGTCATCTATAAAATTCATCCAATGATCTTCTAATGCTTCTTCATGCACACAATCTTTCCTTGTCAAATGTTTCACCATCCTAATGTTATCAAAGAATGGGTGAAGGGAGTTTTATTCTTTCAAGGGACATTGATCCCACTCAGAGTTGAAGGTGGCACTATCTTTCTTTTGCTTCACCTCGAAAGCACCAATTGTGATGGACCATACCCATGTCTTCTTGTGTTGTCGTCTCCCTCTGTCATATGTCAAAGTGAGTTGGCATGCAATCTCTAGCAATATGAGCCTATCTAATGGATATCTTGGGAGCTTCTTTGGGCATAGTAGAGTACCAACTACCTGAAGATAGGTGAAGGTCTTAAACTGAATGTAGTGAGTACCAATCTCTTTGATCCTGGTTGTTGCCTCTACTAACATTCTTTTAGCATGGTCACCTTTGATGAACCTGATGATTGCAAAAATGAACCCATCATTAACCACTCTATATTCCACACTTTGCAGTGGGAGCTTTTTCTTTACAAATTGTGGACATATCACTTAGGGCCAAGCATTTGCATCTTGCATGCTTCCTTTTCTATATAGGCCTAGGTAATCTATGGTTCTAGCTGCCAAGACATACACCATGTATGATGTCATATGGAAGCATGGATCAAATTTGACATCTACTAACTGCTCATCCAAGTTGTCACTTAGGATGGTACCCAATTAATTCGCATCTTTGCCATTCTAATAGTTTCAATAAAGTGGACCATCCAGGTCGAAAGGTGACCTGTTGTTGGGAGTCCCATAACTCTGCTCAATAACACAATTGTGTATCCAATATCATCCTTCATATATCCTCTTGTTATATTAACTTTTCCCACTCTATGGCCCACTGGTGTTCTCTCAATCAGGAAGGAGGATTGAATTATTTCCTATGCTTCTTTCAAATTATCCTTGTACCATCATTCTGCTATATCATATGTTATTCATAGATATTGGTCCACCCTGGGAAGGTGAAACACTTTTTCTATGTTCCGTGGTTAGATGTCCAAGAATATCTCCCTTGTGACGCTCTTAACAATCTTCTTTTCAGTCACATAATGATCTGCAAGGGTCATTATCAGTTCTGAGGATTGAGCTAATGTCAGATGAGATGTTGCATTGACAAGGCCTGACCGAATGAGTCCTGACATTGTAGAAGATCTCTCTTTAAGTTTGTTGCAAATCATGAGGAATGCATTCCAATAAATATGTTCGAGTTTCATGTCTTTAATCTCAACATATCTGTCTTGAAACCTTGATTTCCTTGGTGGCTCTTGATATTTGAATGCGACATATTTTAGAGCCATCTTTTCCACCATTAAAGAAGAAGAATATTCCATCTTATCTGCACAAGAGAAACAAACAATAGTCAAAAGGTTAAAACTTGACCTAAAACAAACCCTAATTGATTCCAAAACATGTCAAAATCAATCAAAACATGATGAAAAATAGTCCATCCCCCCAATATCCCCTAGTATTCACTTTAGTGCACTTAGCACACCCTTATAGGTGCACATGTGTACTGTTTTAAGGCTTGCAATGGCTTTAAGGCGTAGTTGCGCATGTGCACACCTTAGAAGGTAATTTTTGGGGGAGGCTTAAGTTTTTTGCTTTTCTTAGTGGGTGTTTTGGGTTGAAATCCTAGATACAATCATATTGGTGATATCTCCATGAATATTTATGAACTTTAGTTTGAACAAAATCATATATCTAACCATGGCATTTTCTAATTGCAATTTCTCAAAATTATAAAAGAAAAGGTAAAATCCGTTCCACTTGCTTAGATTCCCTTCATTGATGATCATACTATTCATATTCTCAATTTTAGGCTTCCATTTCTTTCTTCCTTCAGTGGTGTCAATTGGTTTATCTCTCTCCTTGTCTAACTCAGATTTAGGTTTTCGTTTCTTTTTTATTTTCTTTCCCACATATGTAACTATTGTCTCTTGTCTCTTTCTTGGACAAGTGGCGAGTTCTTTTTTTTTCTGGCACGCGCGCCACACACACACATTAACCAATATGAATTAATTGAAATTACAATATATATTTCTACATTTTAAGCTACTTAATGACACCTAGATTGTTTTGCTACAATTGTACTAATCAAACTTATGAAATCAAAGATCTCAATGAGAAACTGGAAGTGTTGCAGGAGGAAGTCAGTAATGTGAGGGCTCAGAGAGCGGACTTGTTAAAGTATATGGCTTTTTGAACCCATTATAGTTGCCAGATCATGAGGGGCAACAACACAATACTCACCCATTCAAGCTCCAACTTGGGTGTATATTTTTTTCCGTGCATCCTAGAGGTCTCAGTGTTGTAGTCCCTTTGGTTTTATGTCTTTCTTCCTTTTATCTTTATTATTTTTTGTTAACTAACTATCATACTGTTATGTTGTGCGTTTGTTTAAAAGTTGTTTATATGCTTTTTATACTTGTATTGTATAAGACAACTAATCAACCTTTAGATCATGACTGTAATGATCAACAACTTTAATTTATTACTTATTAATTAAAACAAAAATACTAATCAATTGAGATCACAATATATATTTTATTATAACCTAATTGATGTTATCATATTAAAAGTTTATAAATATTGTTTAATTTAATATAATGAATATTTACACAATCCTCCACAAAATATTAAAAGTTTATAAATATTTTTAAATTTAATATAATAAATATTTACACAATCTTTCACAAATATTAATTAACAACAATTGGAAACTCAATATACATTTTTATATTTTGATTTAATTAGGAATTATTTAAAATAAGATATGCATCCATTATAATGAATAGAAAAAATTGAATAACAAATGATTTAATGCCATCATGATAATGAGATTTTTTTAAATTTCATATTATATTTTAAAAACAAATCTATTAAATAATTTTATAATATTAGATAATTTTATTATCATATCATAACTTTATAAGCAATGTCTAATTTGATATATTAAATATATATGTCAACAAAAGGGAAATTGAAATCTCAATATACCTTTTTCAAATTTGAATTGATTAATAATGAAATTTGCATCTATTATGATGGATAAGGAAAATAAGTAACGAATGATTTAATGCCATCATTGTAATGAGACAATTAACTTTTTTCCCCATAATTCTACACAATCATGGCGATGAAACAACACACTTTATTGATTCAATTATATTGCTGTCCATCGTTTTCATATCATTCCATAGCTATTTCAGGATTTCCTTTCTCTTATAAATCATGTGGGAACTTCCGTAATGATCAATTATTTTGTAGAAATATAGGGAAATTAATATTTTAATAAATACAGTTTTCTTTTCCGCCCGTGGGAGTCACCCACTTGTGATTGATTCATGTGTGGGCAAATGACCACTATCATGTAACCCAGTTCCTTTTAGACCTAACTTCTTCCTAGTCTATTCAATATTAGGTACAAAAGTCACATCTAATATTTTATATTAATTATAAAAGTTCATTATAGTTTAAAAGTTTCATAGGTGAAAGTGATTGCTTGGTACATTTTTTAATTTTAAAAAGTCATTAGATTTTTCAAAAGAGTAATCTAGTGTATATATATACTATTTATTTTTCCTATTGGAATTTATTTTTTTATTAATAGTAGGAAAAAAATGTATAAGAAGAAAGTTTAAAGTAAGTACTTTCAAACTTAAAAAGTCTAAAAGAGAGAACTCAAATTAGATATTGTTACAACAGATTCTTATATTTTAGTATGATTTATCGACTTTGTATGACTTCTTTTGACTTGGCTAGATGTTTGTCGACCTAAGTGGTTATAGATAGTTGATATAGACGTGTAGATTAGATATATTTGTTTTTAGACATGTGATGTATTTACATTTACATATGTTTGCCTTGATGAAATATCATGTGTAGGTATAGATGGGATGTTAATATTTATATTTCATTATTTTAGATTTGACTCGAAAAGAAAATGATGACTATCTAAGTTAGAAATTGATGTTTTTTCAATTCGATTGTGGATTTTGGGTATGAACTTATTGATGTCAAATTTAGTGTTAGCATGGTTGATAGGGAATGAAGATGGGGGTGTGGTTGAGGTAGCAGAGGCTAGCTCCTCGGTAAGGGTGTGAATGAAAATGTAAGGGTCAAATACACACACCATGTAGCTTAAATCTATTTTATGCATTTTAGATATCAAAAAAAAAATCCTAATTCAGTAAATGCAAAGGAGTGTGATTTTTATTATCCAAACTATAATTCTTGCAGATATTAGAAATTTATTTGGAATTATTAGAAATGAATGGTAAAACAATACATAATTTAGAGGAAGAAATTATCATTGTTATTTTGTTGAGTAATGAATAGAATTATATGGACGGTAAATAATTTAATACAAACAACATCACCTTTATTGCATGTTCTTGTTAATCTATGTATTTATTGAGATATTTGTTAAGTTGCAGTTTAGTTAGGATAAAACTTATTCAAACTAAAGGTGGTGTGCATGAAGTGCATCCGATAGTTGAAATGCGGAGAGTAGATAATAAATTACATAGTTAAACAAATGGATCAACGATTATATGCCAATCAGAGGCATCATTACTGGGGAGGTGAGATGAACAAGAGTGGGGGAAAAGTCTTTAATAAGAGGAAAAAGACATAGAAGAGAAGGGGGTGCATTCACACAGGACAATTGCTAGAAATGGTCTATAGAGATTTATAGTAGTTTAGACAACAGTTCCAAGTTCTTTTTGGTTTCTTAAGCTTTAATTCTTCATCTTATTGAATAGATTTAAGTAGATGAATTGACAAGAAAATGGTGTGAAATGTTATATATTACATACATACATACATACATATATATGCTTAACTTTTTTGTAATTTTCAATTGTATATGTGTGGATATACAAATTGAGTTGGCTTATTTTCAACCTTTATTGTTTTTGGTAGTAAAAGTCGCAAGAGGGTGTTGGCCCATGGAGCAAAAAAAAGTTGTGTATTAATAAAACATTAACCGTAGCTAGCATAATCACAACATATCAAAGCAACCCTATTCTTAACCCTATCAAAAACATAGTATGACACATAATCTAGAGTATTTAAACTAGCAACATATAAGTTTTTAAACTAGAAATTAACATAATCACTTCGCCATGTAGGGCGGATAATAAAATTTTTGTTTAAAAAGTTTCTATATCCATGTAGGCTGTTAAAAACCAAAAAGAAAAAATTACCAAAAAAATATAGCAACTAAGGTTAAGTATTTCCTCCCAACTACTAGGATAGCAACGTAGCAATCCATTTTGCCTTGAGGAACTCAAACAATTCCTTGTAGTCATCATCACTCTTGGTCTTAGTTTCATTAATCCTTTCTTGCATCATGCAAAGGGTGATAATGTGCGCTTGCATGACCTTGATAGAAACTTGTTGGAGTCCTTGATACACCTATTATACCCATTCACCTCTTTTTTTAGCTTCTGAACAATACTGTTGAGCATTGACAATTAGTTGTCTATGTTCCTTAGTAACCCTCCCACCTTAGGGATAGTATTGTTCATCTTTGGCATCTCCTGGAAAGAAACTTGCGGGGGAATAGGGGTGGGAGTGAGATTAGGAGCCAAGTTTCGCAAAGGGCTAGCAAGGGGGAGGGGGAGGAGTGGACTTGATCTAAGGGAGTGGGGGGGACTCACATGTCTTGGTAGAAGAGGACTTATTGGTGGCTTTAACTATAGAATTATCAAACTTCACACACTCATTTTTTTTAGTGCCTACTTGCATTTTTCCTTGGCAATTTTATTGGACCTACTCACACCAGGGGTCTTAATGGGATCACTAAACTCAGTCGGTAGACCTCTTTTTTTTTTTTTTTTTTGGTAACCTGTGAGTTAAGTACTCATTTTTTCACTAAATCCAGGGAGAGGAAGACTTCATTTTGGTCCTTTCCCTACTGGTACCGACCTGAGAGGGACCAACATCATGGGTAGAGCCAAGAGGGGTAGCTAATTGATTCACAATAATAACAAGAACATTGATAGGGCGACAAAGGGCACTATGGAAATTGTACAACCTAAACAGAAGGCCCTGGTGCATAATGACATTTTCCTTACCCTTATGAATGGCCTCAATATTGTTATCCATAGAATGTAGCAAAAAAAAGGGGAAGGGTGATGAGGTCTTTATTGTGCAGATGATTGAGGAAGGGGAGATGATGAAAGTAGAAGATAGTAAACTTTCCTTCCAAGGTGAAGTATTTCATGATAGTGTGGAAAATTTGTGGCTAGATACCCAGAAGGTTCTCCTTTCTATATCCTCCTTGTTTCTTCATAGGTTCTTCATCAGGGGGCTTGAAAATTTGGTTGAGAGAATCATAGTCATATGCTTTATCCATTTTTTTCCATTTTCCTCCTTTATTGGAAAGGCAATTCATCTTAGTAATAACCTCCTCATTTATTTCAAAACTAATAACCTACACCATAATCCTTCACTTGTTCCATGAAGAAATAGATTGTTTGGAGATAATTTCATCACGACCTCCAATCATACACTCCATAAAGGGCGAGATCCCCCCTTCATAAACAAACATCACCTTCAAATTATTTTTGAAGGTGTCATCAATTTTGTTTGGTTCAATATGCAGCTTGGCTCCACCCATGGTAGTAAAATATAGAAAGAGTTGAATGAAGATGTAGATGAAAAAGGTAGGTTCAAAGTTAATAAAACCTAGATTTTCCTTTTGATGGTTGCCATAATTTTCACTTTTGTTGTAATAATGACCACTGGGATAGTACCAACTCATAATGTGTCCAATCTCATCATACATGTATGAATTTATAAAATTTGGATCTATTTTGGTACAAGCCTCATCTTTTCTATTAATTTTTGTCTTGGAAATGACATCATACTTACTAATTTCATAATTATAGTAGGGCTCATGCCTTGTCATTATTAACCATTGTCGATATAAAAGTGACAGATGAGTATTGTAGTTAGATCTCCAAATCACCGTAAAGGGTAGTCATCATCAAAATGATGGGGAAATTATCACCATGGTTATCAGAGCTATAACACAAGCTCTTGTTAATCATATTATTGGTGTCCTTCATTGTTAACATTATTGGAATTTTGTTCTTTCTTCCTTAAAAGGTTTTGGGTATCCTCTGGCATTTGATTATCCACACTCCAACATCTTAAACCCTCCAAATATAGGACAACCATAGTCATATAGTCAACAAACAAAATTGCCCTCGTGGCATCTATGGTCGATGGTGTAGGTTCGGAAGTAGTGTAGGAGGATGATAAAATCATTGAGGATCAAGTTCACTCTCCAACTCGCACTACTCCCCTTTTGAATAACCTCAAAAATAATTTTAGAATCTCCTTCTATCATGATCTTGGTAATTCTCATAGAGGTAGTAAAGTTCAACCTCCACAAAATGGCCATTCATTTAGCTTGACTTACAATATGATCCTTTAGTAGTTCATCATAAGAATATTTGAGTTATCCCTTATGGTCCCTTGAAAATTTTCTACTTACTTGCATATGACTTCTTGTAGCACCATCAAAATTGAGTTTTCAACACCCCTAGGGAGGTGTAGACTAGTTGACGTTAGCTCTTGCCATACTTTTTTAACTGTCATATTTAACAAAATCTTACAGGAAGTTCTAATCTTTATCTATTCCTTGATCTAGAAGAAAGGGGAGTGAGTTAGGAAATTTTCACTTATAAATATAAATGTTCTCTTTCAGCATGTGCATTCCTAGGTGGAGCGTGGTTTGGGGGTATCAACCTTTGTTGTTATTACAATAGTTCTCCTTGTATTTTATTTGATAAAAATTGTTTGAGATCTCTTCTTTTCAGTTTGATCAACCAATTAAATTTTTTAAGTTAGAATGATAATTTTAGGATTTGATTCAGGTTACCTTTGACTTTTTTATACACTCAACAAAGAATGTTTTTTAATCTCTTCTTATCTTTGACCATGGAATTGTCCTTTAGAAAATAAAATAGTCATGGTATGTGAGATTAGATCTCCCTCATGTTAAGTAGTTTTCTTTATAAGCATAAAAACTTACAAAATTATATAGTTTGAAAATCACTTACTAATGAATTACAACACCTAGCTAGGTCTAATTTTTTGGTAATATTGATGCTTGTATATGTGGCATCAACTCAGTCCTTTGCATATATTATCTACGATGATCAGAGGTTATTTGAAGTAAGAGGATCTAAAAAGTGTTGAGCTAGCCCAATAACATAAAGAAAGTAGTGTCCCTCGATGTCTAATTTCCATTTGTCTATTCTATGAAAATATTTAAAATTTCAATTCTAAGTAGCAATGATTAATGAAAGGAAATTGAAAATGTGTGTAATGTTGGGGTTTTTTTTCGCTCTACTAGGGTTTCTTGCTTCATGTGAACTTTTAGTTTTCTGTGTACAAATTTTCGTTTGAACTTTCTTCCTGTAAGCACCACTTGTCACACTGCATTTACTGCAAGAGTTTTTTAGGCTAGGATATAATGGCTTCGGCCAACAGTGAACCAATTGTTTTTGGTGTTCACATTGCTGCTTTGGTCTGCCATTGTGCCACCATAGAACAAATGCCCGCACAAGTTTGTCTCAAAGTTTTTTCACAAGTTAATCCTGACATTATCCTTCCTTTGCAAGAATTTGATGTTGCATGTGATTGGTTAGAACAACACACCTTGATAGGTTATTTTGTGGGTAGGACTCCTCCTAAAGCTATGCTTCGAGAATGGGTTAACAAGAGCTAGACTCCTCATGGAGTTTTCCTTGGCACTGTGCAAAACCTTACGAAAGGTTTTTTTATTATTTCATTTCGCTAACCTGTCGCAAGCAGATGTAGTCTTTAACAATGGACCTTGGTCTGTGTGTTCTTCTTTGCTTGTTTTCAAAAATGGTCAAGAGACTTCACAGTCTCAGATGATAAAAAGCTTAGGGTTCCTGTATGGGTCGAGTTCCCAAGTTTACCCCTACCATGCTGGCCTTTCATTGAGTCCATTTCCAAAGCCCTTGGTAAATTTGTCACCAAGGAGCCTGAGAGATTTTTTAATGCTCGCCCGCAACAACGCGTTTGCATTGAGGTGGATCTTTCCAAGGATCTTAAGGATTCTATGGAAATTCAGATTGGAACTCAAACCTTCTCCTAGAAGGTGCTTTACTTGAACCTCCCCAACACTTGTTATAGGTGTCAGTCTACAGAACACAAGATCAAGGACTACCTTTTGGCCATGCCTAGGGTCAAGCCCACGCCTAAAGAGGTGCCTGTCAAATAGGCCAAAGGGAAAAAAGAAGAATGGGTTAATGTTGGGTGTAAGGGCAAGGCTCCCTCGAATCCCTTGCCCCCCAAGAAGTCCTATGCTATGGTCGTCGCAATTCCTCCTACCCCTACAGGAGCGCCAGTTCCAGCCAGCATATAGACGCAAGCAACGGACAAAGGAAATACTCCTAGAGTTTTACAGGTTTCAAACTTTATTGGCATACAGGGGACCAAGGTAACCACCAAGGTTTCTGCCTTGGTTGGGGTGCATACTCCTCTTGCTGCTTCTTCCATAGCACCTCTAGTGACGTGACATTCCTGTAGTCGTCCTAGATGTGTGGAGATACTAGAGGTGAAATGATAGGCTATAAGTCCAGAGGGTTTTCCATCAGACTTCAACCATGTTTCTACCTTCTTGTAGAATAGCTACTAATCTCTTGAGGACGAAGATGATATGGAAGAGTTCTCATGAACTTCCTATCATGGAATGTTTGAGGTCTCATAGACCTCCCCAAAAATTACTATGTTCGAGATGTCCATCATAGACTTGGTAATTTAGATTTTCTCTGTCTACAAGAAGTTATAATTTCTAGTTTCATGCTTTCTTTAACATGCCGTGTAATTTGGCAAGATGGCGTGATGTTTTCTTTCCAGCACGAAGCTGGTTGAGGTGGTGTAGTTACTCTCCTATCACCTCACCTTCATTCTGCTATTATTTCACACATTTTTGACCCCATGCACAAAATTATTTGGCTTTTTCTTTCTATTAACAATCATTCTTTTGGAGTCATTAATGTTTATGCTTCCAATGATGTTGTGGAAAGATCCCAGATGTGGGCCTAGCTAGTTGAAAGTTTGCCTCCAGCTACTTGGGTCATGTGTGGGGACTTTAATATGGTTGAAGTGGCCTCTGACAAAGACGTCATTCTACCTTTTCGTTGGACAGCTAGGGTAAGACAAGCCTAGTATTACATGCACAATAAATTGGGCCTTTTTGATCCCAATACCAACCGCCACTAGAATAGTGGGGTTTGGCATACTTGGTCCAACTTTCAAGCTGGCTCTGACTGCATATTAAAATGCCTTATTCGTGCTATGATCACTGCACAATATTTTTTCTTTTTTTTTGAGGATCGAGATCTATCTGTCATTCCTCTACTAGATGTGACGTTATTTGACTACCATCCCATTTATTTTGTCATTTCTTGGAAAAAAATTGTCTCGAAGGTGGCCAAGTCTCAGTTCTTCCTCAACACATCTATGTTGATGCATGTTTTCACCATCTTGCACATCCTACATGTCTGGAATTTGGAGCCACGTTCACCTTCTCAAGGGGGATGGATTCAATGGTGGAATGATGCCATTACTAGAACTGCCTAGTTCTTGTGCATTTATGGGCGACAATCGACTATGTTCAAAAAATGGTCATATGAAGCCAACACACTTGCCCTTAAAAAAGCCTCTGAAGCCCTCACCCTCAATTCCTTTGATGTGGACTTACAAATTTAGCTTGCCAATATTTTCCATGAAAAACAAATTGCTAATAATTTTGCTACTCAGGGAGCCCAAATCAAAGCCTGTCTCCACTATTTGGAGGTTGGCGACAAAGCCTCGAAGGAGTTTTTTCAAGGGAGTTTTTTCAAGCTCTTCGCGCTCATCATACCAATGTTGGGATTAAAAAGATCAAAAAGGAAATGTTGTTCTGTCTAGTCTCCCTGCCATCCTGCAAGCATTTGTTCATCACTATGAGAAAGTGTTTACTTCGTAGGGAAATTTGGTTGCTTAGGAGGAAGCTCTCAAAAAGTGTATTTCTGTTACTCCAAACCACCTAGCTGTTGAGCAATGTGCTTTCTATGAGAAACTTCTTTCCCTCTGAGACCTTAAAGAGGTAGTCTATTCCATGGCAGGTGACAAGTCCCTTGGGTGTGATGGGTTTCCTTGTGAATTCTACAAACACCTCTAGGAGCATATAGGTCCTAATCTACACAAAGTTTATCTTGAAGATTATTATTCTAAAAGATTAGGAGCCATTATAAACAAAGGAAATATCAAATTCATAACTAAAGCCGATGATCCAGAGGACATATGCAATTGGAGACTCATTACCTTTCTGAATGTTTCTTATAAGATTATTGCCAAGGCACTCTCTCTCAAAATCAGGCACATGTTGCCCTTAATTGTGCGGCTAGAGAAAACTGACTTCATCAAGTCTAGATACATTCTTGATAACATGACTTTTGTCTGGGAGGGAATGGAATGGGCTCGCAAGTCCAATCAGAAGGCTATCTTTTTAAAGATAGATTTTGCTAAAGCCTATGATCACATTGAATGGCCCTTCATCTTGGCTATGCTCCAGGCTCTGGGTTTTGACCCCAATTTCCTTCAGTCCATGGAGATGCTCTTTGGTGATGCTAATGCTTACATTACCATTAAAAATTTGCAATTTGAGGGCTTTGGAATTTTTTGTTCCATCAAACAAGGTTGCTCACTAGCTCTTGTGCTTTATGTCCTTGCTATGGAAGGCTTTGGCTATTTAGTTGCGCATTCTATGTCCTCAAGACTAGTTCATGGCATTTCCTTGCCTGAATCATCCTCCCAATTAGTCAATGGAAACTTTGCTAATGATTCCTTTCTTACTCTTTTAGAGGACGAAGAAAACATCAATAATGCTTTAAGTTGCTTGGACACTTTTTGTCAAGCCTTTGGTTCTGCCATTCAATGGTATAAAACGCTCTTCTTTCGTCAGTCATTTTTGCCAGCTCCAGCTTGGCTCAGCCAATTTGAGTGAAAATGGGTTACTCACGGGGAGATTTTTCTCTTTCTTGGCATCCCTTTTGCGTTCTAGGTGTTGCCTATGGAACTTTGGAATGCTGTGCTAGCCAAGATTAGCAAAAAGCTTGACTACTGGATCAAAAAGCCGCTCTCCCTCATTGGAAAATTCCAGATTTGCTCAAAGATTCTAGCAGCCACTCATGTGTATTACTCCTCTTGCTGGGCTCCATCCAAAGCTTCTTACATGAAGTTGGAAATATTGCTCGGTGATTTTCTCTAGGCCTTTGGTTCTAATCACCATGGCTTTCATAGAGTGGCCTAGGATTTTTGTTTTCTCCAAAAATGGTCCAATGGTCTTGGCCTACTTTCCACTCAGAAAAAAGGTATTTCTCTTTGTGCAAAATGGATTATTAGGTCTATTTCAGGAGATGAAGCTTGGAATGGTTCAGCATTGCATTTCTTCTGGCTTTCCTGTCAACAGGCCTACATAGAAGGGGATTGGTTTCTAAACCCTTCTCATCATGCGTGAGCCAGTGGCCATTTAGAGCTCATTCATCATCAAGAGCATCTAGAAATCTTGGGAGGCTATTAAGCCTTGGCTTCGATGGGCTAGAGATGAATTCTACAATGGCCTCTCCTTGAATCAGTAGAACATTTGGTGGTCTCCCTTGTTTTCCATTCAGGGTACTCCCCTCATCAAGACTCAAAGGGCCAATGCTCTGCATTTTTTTAAACATGGCATCAGAACTACTAAGGACCTCTTTTCAAGGGTCACCATGAGTTTCAGGACTTGGGAATATATGCAAGTACAATACCGCCTTACCCATTCAAATCGACAGACTTTTGACCTTCTACTTTCTTCCATCCCTGTTCACTTAGTTCATAAAGTGGGGATTCAGTCTGCTCGCCCTTGGTGGCTTGATTGGAAGTGGTATCCTACCACTCCTTTTTCTAATTACAAGCCAAGTTTGGGCTACAGATGGCTTTCGCCACATCTTTCGATCGTGGATATGCTAAACCACAGATGGCATTTGCAATCTTCTCTTTCTCAATGGAGAAAACACTTTGATACCATTTGGAATGCTATAACTGAACCCAAGATTATGCATTTTACTTGGTGCCTGGCCTTCCAAAGTCCTCTTGGGGCCTCGACTCAAACACATTGGGGTTCCTATTCCTAGATGCCCCTTTTATGGGCAACCAGAGTCTTTCTTGCATATTTTTTGGTTTTGTAAGCATGCTCAGAATTATTGGCATTAGATTCATGATTTTTTAAAGCCATTTAGACCTGAGTCTTTTTCTTGGCACATGATTCTACTGGGTGACTCTCCCAGATTTCCTTAGAAGTTTGCGTAGATTTCGCATACCTTAAGGTTGGAAATTATGTTTTCTTTGTGGAAAGATAAGAATGTTGTTCTTTTTACACATAGTTTTTTGGATGTTATTATTGCTATGTACACTAAGGCATGGATTTGTAATAATGTAATTATGCAGATTCAAGTGCAAGCTAACAAAGTTTCCCTTGAGGTAGCTCACCTGCAAGAGTTGTTGAATCACTGGGGTAATGCTCCCTGCACTATTGCTAGAGTTTCTCGTGATGCCTCAATAGAGACCTCGACGCCTTGTGGCCACTGTCCTTGGTGCCACTCCTTTGGCTGCCACTTGCACACCCCTTACTCCTAGGCTTCTTGCCACCGCTCTCCTAGTCATGGTGATGGCAGATAGAGGTGCCCCTCAGCTTCCCCACCCCGTGGTGTTTCTATTTGGTGCTCGACTCCTCCTCCTGGTACTCATAATGTGCATTCTAGGAAGTGGCCTAGCCTAGACCTGGGGATCTCTCCTCCACGGCCAAAGGTTAAAGATGTGGAGGCCGCCACTATTACTGCTACTGCTGATGATGGCTGGACTATTCCTAGCCCACCCCCCAATCCCAAAGATGATTGGGGATTTCAAGATAAAGATGATCCACCACCCTCGGTTGGCACTGCTTTGATAGCCTGAGGTTACCTTATATTTTTTTTTTAATGAATAGTTTATGTTTCTAGCTGTGGCTGTGTTTTTAGTCCTGCTTCAGTTTTGTGAACTCATTCACAGGGTGATCTTGTATCCCTCGACCCTTTTTTTGTGAATTGTAATATGATTATATTTTATTAATAGAAAAGGACTATTCATAAAAAAAAAAGGAAATCAATTAATTTATGTCATGCTACATATGATAATTAGTAAAGAAGAAGAATTACTAAGTAAGTTAGTGATTAGAAATATGAATAAAATATTACCCTACATTAGAGATTTAATTTGAAATGGTTGTATAACTCATGCAAGAAACCTAATTATAAAGAGTAATGACTTTGTCGCAGCATACACATGAACTTAGCTAAAATTTCAAATAACCATAGGTAGGATAGGCATGTATGTTGGTCTTCAACATCTCTATCCTCTTGCAAAGTTTTCCCTTTATAATGGAGAAATAATTTACCAATGACCAGTTCTCCTTTTGCAATTAGATTTTAGGATTGATTTTTTTTTCATTTAGGAAAATTTGAGAAATATTTTTTTATTCATTTTTCTTTTCTCAAAGGATAAGAATTGTGTTTCAATTTGTGAATTTCTCAGGGACACTTGAAAGGTTCTATACTTGAATTGAACTATTGTGAGTATATGTGAGGACTTATAATATATATTATTGATCTTGGAAGTCTTTAAAAAGCTTAGTAGTTTTATTTACATTTAAAGATTCTCAAAATCAAAATAACTTTAAACTTTTAATGCAAATTGTTACCTTTTTAGAACATCTCAAAATTTTCCCTAAACATATGTGATTAATTAATTTTTTTTGGAAATATTAGATTAAATAAAGACTTTTAAATCACTGACTTGTTTTCCTAACATATCTATTCAACTATAATGGTTTTATTTCAAATTTTGGAATGTATATTTTTTGGTAATGATTAAATAAAAACATAAACATCATGTTCTCATATTCTTAAGACAAACTTAAATAGGACAATGATGTTGTTCAAAAATTTCCATTTTGTTGTATTTGTTTACTTTCATGTATCTAAGATTTAATTAAGTTAATTAGTGAAATAAATACTTCATTCAATGATTGAATAGAGGGTATACTATTTTTTTAGAAATGGGGTATAATGTGGAATTGATAGAGAAGGGCAACTGAATTATGCAATTACCTACCAACTATAAATCTTCTACATAAAAGTTTCTTTATACAAAGCTCAAATTCACATATGTTTTCTCTTAATATGGTTGGTTAGATGTTTTATTTTTCACTCTTCCATTTTGTGTTATAATTTCTACTTAGACTTAATATTGTTAAGTAGATATAATCACAATTTCATCATATTCTTCCAGTCCATCAATGTCAATTTTTGAGGTTTCTTGAGCAAGATCAGTGCACTTTTTATTTTGGGAAGAGCCTTGGAGGAGCTAACCACTCTATGGTTGAGCTGAAAAAGCACATGGACCACATTTCCATCTCAAGATTTGCAATGTACAAGTTGTTTAGAGGCTTAGGAGATAGAAATGTAGATTCAGTGTGGTGCCATGATGACATGAACATGATGGTATTTAAATTAGATGTGTTATGTGTATACATGATGTACTTCAAATATCTTCTAATGTATTTTTTTATATTGATGTATTGATGCTCAACAAATGGTCAACAACCTTGTTGATTCAAAACTTTTATATGTTGATTTGACATTAAGGTTTATTTTGTATTTTGAAAACTTGAAATGTAATGTATTATTCTTAATTCAATGGTATTTGGTTGAATCATGTACTTGAATTTTTTTTTGGAGGAACTTTTATCTTCGATTTGTGTTTAAGTTTCACTGACTTTGCCTATCCAAAATTCTCGTTAGTTTGATGACATGGAAAGATTTGAGGAAATTTAGTCTTTTCATGTGGTATCAAAGTTGTGTTAAAACACTAAGACCTTAGTTTTTTTCTCTAAGTTGTGTATTTTTGTGTGTACAAGATTTAACTTAAAATGATGAATGCCAAAAATAGTAATTGGGTAGGAATTAGAAATAATGATGAGGATAACTTGAAATAGAGGTTAGACAAAATCTTATCACTTCTATCTCAATAGGGAAACCTCCTTTTTCAGAAAGGTGATCATATGGATCACCTCAAACATGATCTAAGGGATGGATAGAATGAAGATTAGTGGAAAGAGGCCCATCGGAAACTTGAGGAAGATATGAGAGTTGCATCTCAATGATAGCCACAAGAGGGTTAGAGGTTGGAAGCTCTTAGAGATAAAGTAGAAAGGAGAATTGATGAATCATTGAAGGGAAATGTTGATAAAATTGAAAATCTTAATAAAGAACAGATAATAGAGGAGCTCAACAAGGACCTTAAAAAGGTTGTACCACCTACCTTTGATAGTAAGACTATAGGAGATGATGTATAGGAATGGCTTATCTCCATGAAAATTTATTTTCATCTTCATGAACATTCAAGTTAGTCTAGAGATTTATGGGGTGCATTTTAGCTAATTGGTGGAGAAACTATGTCGTGAAACAATGAAATGGATGGAGAAAGATGCAACCTAGATAGATATCCTAAGAAGACTTCTTGGATATTTTTAGGAAGTTATGGTTACCTTAGCTACTCTATGATAGGAAAGTATCCAAGTTTTGGAATTTTTTTGGGGGTGATGATAGTGGCCAAGTAACATGATAGATTTTGCTACTTGGTGAAATGTGTTCCATAGTATCTATAGGATGAGTATTTTAGAACACATAGGTTTGTTTTGGGGCTACACCTATAGGTTCGATCTAAGGTTGAAATGTATGAACCAAAGAAAATGGAGCTTTCTTATGTTAAGACAGTGCTTCAAGAGGATAAATTGAAGAAGGTACTAGCCATGAGAACTTCATAGAGAAACAATAACGTGAAAAGATACAAGAGTAAGTTTGAAAATAGTAAAAAAAGGAAAAATGCATGATAGTAAGTATAAAATATGAGAGGAAAAGGTAAGGCTAAAAATAGAAATAACTAAAGGAAAAGAACTGATAACAAAAAAGAACAGACAACTGGATGCTTCAATTGGAGAGACAATCATTATTCTTCTTATTATCCTCAAAGAACCACTCAAAGGGATGGTAAAGAACCTTAGGTTCAACACTAGATTCATGTAGCTATGGACCATCATCAATATGAATTTCAAGAAACTTCTATTTAGTTTGTTGGTAACCTCTATGATTGCAATGTTACTATTTTAATTGATAGTGGAGCTACTGAGTTTTTCATAGATCCTATGGTAGTATCTCATATACCTATTAGATATGGATACATGTCAAAACTATGGATAGTAGAACACTAAAATAGGGAAGAGTGCAAGGCTGAGTAGTGGCTTGTAACAATTTAGAACTTCCAAATTTTCAAACACAAGTTAATATTTATGTTTCTCCAGTAGGATCTTATGATGTTATTTTTGGAATCAATTAGATAACTAAACATAGAGCTATATTGAATTACAAAGAGAATTCAATAGAGTGTCTAGATGATTTAGGACCACCTATAGTTGTTAAGGGTGTGAAGAAGCCTTTGGATCTAAGATAGATGTCAACTATGCAATTGAAAAAGGCTAAGAGGAAAGAGTGCATGATATACATAGGTTATACAAGAGATCTTGATACTCCTCCTAGTTTGAATGGCTTCTCTATTTTGTAATAGTTCTAGGATGTGTTTATAGAAGAGCTACTTGAATTACCTCCTAAGAGGGGATTTGGTTTCTCAATTAATGGTATGCCTAGAAAAAAGCCTCAATCTAAGGCTTCTTACAGAATGACAACCGAGATGTATGATCTTATCAAATGGTTCATAGGCCCTAGCATCTTACCATGGGGAGAACATGTGATCTTCATGAAGAAGAAAGATGTAACCTAGAGGTTATGTATAGAATAATTAATTCTCAAAAGGGTGACCATTACTAACACATATCCACTTCCTTTCATAGATGAACTATTTGATCACATGAAGGGAGTAGTAGTGTTCTCAAAAATTTATTTGAGATCTAGGTAGCATGATATTTGGATCAAAGAAGAGGACACGAATAAGACCACATATAGAACAAGGTATGGACACTTTGAGATTTTTGGTTTTATCTATTGGTTTATCTTATTATCCTCTAGCTTTTATAAACTTGACGATTAATATGTTCAAGGAATTATGTTTAGACAAGTTTGTTGAGACTTTCATTGATGATATTTTGATCTACTCTAAGAACTTAGAAGAACACGAGGAACACTTGTGAATAGGATTGAAGTGACTAAGGGATACAAGATTATATGGAAAACTTTCAAAGTATTCATTTTCTTAGAAGGAAGTTCACTATTTGGTACATATCATCTCCACTAACAGAATATCAATGGATCATGCAAAGATTAAAGCCATACTTGAATGGCTAACATCACAAAATGTGAGTGAAGTTAGAAGCTTCATGGGATTAGTAGGGTATTATAGGAAATTTGTGGAGGGAATCTCCAAGATTGCATATCCTATTGCATCTCTTCAAAGAAAATGAAAGAGATATGAGTGTATTGATGCTTGTGAAAGATCCTTCTAGTTGTTAAAGAAGAAGCTCATGGTTTCTCCTATATTGATCATGCTTGACCCTAATTTTCATATCATAGTATGCTTCTGGTGAGGGTCTAGGAGCTATAGTTATGTAGGATGGTAAGGTGGTAGCTTATGATTCATGAAAACTAAAATAATATGAGTTTAATTATTGTGCCTCATGGTTTGGAGCTATCCTCCACAGTATATGCACTTTATCTTTTGGGTAAGCTATTTGAATAAAAAATAGATCATATAGGTTTGAGATACATATTCACCAACCTAACCTTAATATCATAAAGAGAAGTTCATTGAATTTTTTGAGTGAGTATGATTTTTGGATCAATTACATCAAAGGGAAGGAAACTAGAGTAGATAACACATTAAGAAGAAGAAAGTATATTTCAGCTATATCCACTACTAGGACACACCTAAAGGAATAGAAATTGCAAAACCTTTGGGGTAATGACCACCATTCATTGGTCAAATCAGCATTATGTTGTGATTCAGAAGTGTTAGGATTAAACCATGGATAGAAATATCAATTACATGCAAATATAACCAATATCAAAAAATAATAGATCACATAGAAAAGAACACAAGGCACCAAGATTTAACGTGGTTCACCTAATCCCTAGGCTATGTCCACCAAACAACAAGTCTTATATTATTATGATCTAGTAATTACAATCTGATTATAATATGTAATCCCTCACAGCTCAATACTGCCACAAGAACCAATTTTTGCATTACAACTATGAAACAATACCTAACCCTAAGCCCTTTTATACAAGTATTTTTACCACTTTAGGGTTACAATAAATAATTACATGTTAGCCCAAAATATCGATAAAAATGGGCCCAAATTAATTTTTTCAGGGGCTTCATCCCCAAACCCCTGCTTGGGGCCCGATTTAGCCTCGAACCCTAATGAGGAATTATGGAGCACGTACAGTACTTACCTTATTAGTCACCACAATCTAACAATATCCCACTTGGGGACTGATCAGGCTCCACACTAAACAATAATCTCCCACTTGGAGATTGATCCTATAGCTATACCACTACTCCATGAAACTCCCACTGGATCAAACCACCTTGGACTCTATTGTTCTTCTATTCATGTTCAGTCTAGAAGACCAATCAAAGCTGAAGAGTTTAGCTTCTCCCTTGTTACTACCTTTGTCAACATATCTGCTAGATTTTCATCTATGTGTATCTTATCCAGCTTTAACTGTCCAACTACCAAAACTGACCGAATGAAATGGTACCACAATTGTATGTGTTTGGTCTTTGAATGCAAAACTGAATTCTTTGCAAGATGAATGGCACTCTGACTATCTATAAACAAATAATTATCCTTTTGAGGGTGTCCCAATTCTTCCAAGAAGAACTAAAGCCATATCATCTCCTTGGCTGCCTCTGTAGCAGCTACATACACTACCTCTGTAGTGGATAAAGAATTAACCTTCTATAACCTAGAAACCCAACTCACAAATGCCCCACCAATAGTAAAGACATAACCTGTAGTACTCTTCCTAGTATCAATATCCCCTGCCAAATCTAGGTCAACATAGCCCTACAAATCAGTAGTAGATCCCCCAAAGTGTAAACACTTATTGGATGTTCCTCTCAAATATCTGAGAATCCATTTGACTACATTCCAATGCTCAATTCCTAGATGACTCATATACTTGCTAACAACTCCTACTGCATGTGCAATATCTAGCTCGGTACATACCATAACATACATCAAGCTTCCTACAGTTGAAGCATAGGGTACCTTGGACATCTTATCCTCCTCTTCTTGTGTCTTGGGACACATCTCCTTAGTCAACTTCAAATGACCAAGTAAAGGTGTACTGACAACTTTAACATTCTCCATAGAGAAACGTTGCAGCACCTTCTCCACATAATCATCCTTAGATAGCGTCAATGTTTTGTTCTTCCTATCTCTGCAAATCTTCATACCAAGGATTTGTTTTTCTACCCCCAAATCCTTCATAGCAAATTCATGTGCTAACTGGCATTTTAGCCCCTTAACATGATCCATGTTAGACCCAACTACAAGCATATCATCATCATATAAACATAAAATAATGGAGCTATCATCATCCAACCTCTTAAAATAAACATAATGATCTGAATGACACCTACGATATCCATGCTCATGCATAAAACTATCAAATTTCAGATACCATTGCTGAGGTGCTTGCTTCAAGCCATATAAACTTTTCTTCAATTTGCACACTAAGTTCTCCTTACCTTTGACCTCAAATCCTTGTGGTTGAGCCATATATATCTCTTCATCCAAATCACCATGAAGGAAGGTTGTTTTAACATCAAACTGCTCTGAATGTAAATCTTTAGTAGCCACAATACTTAAAATAGTATGGATAGAAGTCATTTTAAGAATAGGAGAAAATATCTCATCAAAATGAATGCCCTTTTTTTGTGCAAATCCTTTTACAACTAACTTGGCTTTTAAATCTTTTCCTACCTCCATCCTCTTCTTTTAACTTTTAAACTCACTTATTCTGTAAAGCTCTTTTACCTACAGGCAACTTGCATAAATCCCATGTCTTATTCTTCAATAAAGAGTCCATTTCATCTTTCATTGTAGACTCCCACTGAATCTTAGTATCCACTTGCACAACTTCATCATAACATTCAAGTTCACCAACATCAGTAAGTAAAATTGAATACAAAGAGGGAGAAAATTTTTTTGGAGGTCTAATTTGCCTTGTTGACCATCTAACATTCACTGGTGTGTCTAGTATTTGTTGTTGCAGTTGTTGCACATCATGAGGAATCGCTAGAACATCAACTTTTGGAGTATCATCCAACACTACCCAATCATCTTCTTTCTTCACATGTTGCTACAACAAATCTTTGTACAATAGTTTCTCATTGAATATGACATCCCTGCTTCTTAAAATTTTATGATTTTCAAAATCCCAAATCCTATAACCAAATTCATTAATTCCATATCCAAAAAATACACATTTCTTTGATTTAGCTTCTAGCTTGGTTTTGCTTTTAGAATCTATGTGAGCAAATGCTTCACAACCAAAGGTTTTGAGAAAAGAATAACTCACCTTCTTACCAGTCCATGCTTCCTCTAGAATACCACAACCCAAAAGAGTAGAGGGACCTCTATTAGTCAAATATATAGTAGTATTGATAGGCTTTGCCCACATGTGTAAAGACAACCAACATGCAACCTCATGCTCCTTGCGCACTCCATTATAGTCATGTTCATGCATTCAACCACTCTATTTTCATGTGGAGTCCTTGGAATAGTTTTCTATCTACGAATACCATTAGTGAAGCAATAATCTTCAAATACATTACTATAATATTTACGACCATTATCAGATCTGAGACATTTTAATTTCTTACTAGTCTCATTTTCAACCAAGCATTTCCATTTCTTAAAAGTTTGAAATACATCACATTTATGTCTAAAGAAATAAACCTATACTTTTCTAGTTGTGTCATCAATAAATGTAACATAATAATGAGATCCATCAAGGGAAGATGCCTGAGCCAATCCCCATACATCGGTATGCACAAGCTCTAATTTCTCCTTTTTGTTTTCCATCCCAGTCTTCACAAAATTCACTCTCTTTTGTTTTCCATACACACAAATTTCATAGAAATCCATATTAATACATTTTAGACATGGTAAAACTTTCTTTTAATGAAGTGCTTTCATACCTTTCTCACTCATGTGCCCAATTTCGTTGTGCCACAATGTTGTATCAGAATTTACAATAGCTATTTGTTCTCGCTGCTCAACTGTAGCAACTATTCCTGAACATTCATTTTTCTTTGAAACAATTAAAGTAGAAGGAACAATATGACATGCAAAAAGATATAAGGTGCCTACTTTCACACCTTTTGCTACTATAAGGGAACCTTTTGAAACCTTCCAATTTTTATAATTAAACGTAACTACATAACCCTCATCACCGAGTTGCCCTGCTAAAATTAAATTCTACTCAGGCTTGGAACATGTCTTACCTCATGTAGTAACCAATGATTCCCATTTTGCAACTTAATCTTAACTTGTCCATTTCCAACAATCTGACGGAGTTCATTATCTCCCAAATAAACAAGTCCAAAATCCCCTTGGACATAATCAATAAAATAACCTCTATGAGGTGTAGCATGAAATGAAGCACCAGAATCTAAAACCCATGAATCATCAACACTTTCTAAAGACAGAAGCAAAGTATCCTCTTCAGATTTGTTACTTACCACATTTGCCTCCTTGTCTCCATCTAGTTTATCTCCTTCATTTTTCTTTTAATTCCAACAATATTTCTTTTTGTGCCTTGGTTTCCCATAGTACCAACAGTTGTTCAGTCCTCTTGATTGAGACCTCCTCCCCTTTGACTTTCCTCTTGATTTCCCATAATTTTTGGAATTACTTCCTCTCTCAATCGTTATGCCCCTGCTTTGTGCATTCAAAGCACTTCCTGATGTAGATCCATCTGAGGTTTTCCTACAAGTTTCCTCACTGAAAACAACATCGATCACATCATCATATTTTAGGGTGCTAGATCCAGGAACATAATTACTCATAGCCATTACCAAGCCATTCCAACTTTTAGGAAAATAACACAAAATTAAGAGAGCCCTAATTTCTTCACCAAAATTGATACCCACATAAGATAATTGACTAGTAATAGTATTAAACTCATTTAAATAATCTACAATAGATCCACCTTCTGCCATTTTCATATTAAATAAATGCTTCATGAGAAATACCTTGTTTGAAGTAGAAGGCTTTTCATATAGTTTCGCTAGGGTTTGCATCAATTTTTCTGTCATCTTTGCTTTTGTAATAGTAAATGCCACTAATGGTGCCAAGAATAATTGAATGCTTCCAAGTACCTTTCTATCTAAAAGATCCCATTCATCATTTGACATAGATCCCTAATTCTTGGCTTTGCCTTCCAACAGCTTCTGTAAATCCTTTTGATAAAGATAGTCTTCCATTTGCATCTTCCATAATTGAAAGTTCTGCACATTAAACCTATCAACCCTTAGCTTACCCTCGTCTTCCATTGCTCCCACTTGACCATGAGACTCCCACTCAATCATGTGACTTTCCTATAGAGGATAACTAAAAATTAACCTCGTTTTGATACCACTTGTTAGGATTAAACCATAGATAGAAATAGCAATTACATGCAAAAATAACTAATAAAAAAAAATAATAGATCACATAGAAAAAAACACAAAACACCAAGATTTAATGTGGTTCACCCAACCCCTGGGCTACATCCACCAAATAGAAAGTTCGATATTATTACGATCTAGTAATTACAACTTGATTACAATCTATAACCCCTTACAGCTCAATACTACCAAGAGAACCAATTTTCGCATCACAACTATGAAACAATCCCTAACCCTAAGCCCTTTTATACAAGTATTTTTACTGCTTTAGGGTTAAAATTAATAATTACATGTCAACCCAAAATATCAATAAAATAGGGCCCAAAAATAATAATTTCGAGGGCTCTGCCCCCAAACTTGCATTCGGGGCCCGACCTAGCCCTGAACCCTAGCAAGGAATTATGGAGTATGTACAGTACTTCCCTAATCAGTCACCATAATCTAACAAGAAGATCAATGTTTTGATGGTTACCATGGTTAACTTTAAGAAACCTCTCCCAAGAAAAATATGTAAAATGTTGGCAAATTCAACATTTAATATGTAGGAAAACATTCTAATCGAGAGCAATTTCTTTTTCTTGAGGTAGTGGAAAAGATTATTTTCTATTGGTAAAATTTTCCTTTTTTATCAAAATATAATATTAATTGTGCCAATTGAAAAAAAAAAAATCATGCATGTAAATAAATGTAGGTGATTTTTTTGGTTGGCCATAAACATTTTTGTAACGTAAGAGGAAAATTAATTATCATATGCACAAAATATTAATATAGTTGGCTAATATGTCATTTTCTATGGAAATTTTATTTAATTTTTTGTCAAATTTACAAACTTAGAGGTGGCCCATGACCCATATGCCAAGTGTACACTGTACACTGTACAATGTACTTGTAGTCTACCAATCTATTAAGATTCAATTAATAATGTGTCATTTTTTGTTGCCAACTTTGCCATTGTTACTTGGCATGTTATCATTATTCTGGTGAAATGAATTGATGTAGACCATCAATGTAAGATAGATCAATGATCTTGGCTCTATTTTGGGCCTAATTTTAAATGTTATAATATAAAGTCTAATTCTTCTCAAAATGAGGACACTGTTGGATATTAATTGTGTGTTATCTTTGATGTCACACAAAGGTCATATCAGTCATCATATAGTGTCTATCGAGCTCAAAAGGTCAGCAAGGCAAAGGACAGTGTCTATCGAGCTCAAATGGTCAGCGAGGCAAAAGGAGAGAATCTATCGAGCTCACTCAGTCATCAAAAGAAATGTGGTAGAAATAGTTCTTACCGAGCTCACTCGATCATCAAAGAGAATGTGGCAGAAACAGTTCTTATCGAGCTCTCAAGAAGGAATTTAGTTCTTACTAAGTAAACTCGGTAGCCAAAGGATTTTATAGATATTGCAATATTAACCGAGTCAAGAAGGTTAACTTAGGAAATTTCTGGAAGTAGTATTTACCGAGCAGGGTCGGCTAGTAAAGGATTTCACTGTTTTATGAAATAATGTTTATTTGTTTAGAGTAATATCTGTAGTTGACTGATGTATGGTTTATTGGAAAATGTAACATGTACATGGGCAGACTTGATAATCTGAATGGTATAAGTAAGAGGTCAAGTTGTGAATTCTAAATGTAGTTGAAGTATGTTCAATTAATGAAATATGAGTACTAATCATTGTGGAAGCGAATTTGAAGGATGATCAGAGATCATTGAGGAGCAGAAGAGCCATATTTGATCAAGAAGGATCTAATGATGTTGAACAGAGACCTGTAGTCAGCAAATTCAGTTGCATCATGTTCAAGTCAATTCATTTTTTCTTTCTAACCATTGTAGTAGTGATTTCAAATCTCTTAACAGAGTTGGTTTAACAACCATTTTATAAATCCTCTAACAAGGTGACAGTTCAATTGAATTTTTCTAAAGACCTCTAGCAAGGCCTCTCCTAACAAGGTGATTAAATCCTCTAATAGGGTCACACCTAACAATGTGTATTGTAACCTTTAACAGGGATGGCTCCTAAAAGGGCTCACTTCAGAAGAGTAAAAAATTGGTGACTAGTTACTTGGTGATTTTTCCCATATTGGATTTCCACGTTAAATCTGATGTCTCTTGTGTTCATTTTATTTTCAATTGCATGCATGTTTTCTTGAAGATAAGTAATAGTTTAATTTACTGAGTTACAACATTTTTGTTATGTTTATCGAGTATCAACAATAACTAGATCTTTAAGACATCTAAGGGATCTATGGATTAATTTTTGTAAGTAACTGATTCACCCCCCCCTCAGTTACTCTACCTTTAATTCCAACAATTGGTATCAGAGCATTTGGTTCTTACAAGAAAAGATTTCAAGGATCTAAGCTAAAGATCAGGATGTCTTACAAAAGGGAAATTCTAAGACTTAACAGGGACAACTTCTTAGCATGGCAAGGATTGATGAGGCTTCATCTGGCTTCTATTAGTGATACAGGGCTAAAGTACATTGATGAAAAATATGAAGAACCTTCTGGTACATTATCTGTCAATGATATTGCTGAAAAGAAGACTCACAACAACATGATGATAGATATAGCATCTGCTCTGAGTTATGAAGATTTTGATGACGTCAAGGATTGCAAAACTGCCTTTGAAATGTGGAACAAGTTGAAAGAGATCTATGACGGAGATGATAATGTGAGAAGAGCCAAAGCAGAAAGTTTGAGAGGACAATTTGATCAAATGAGGATGAGAGAGGATGAAAACATTGCAAAGTATGTTGAAAGAGTTAAAGCATGTGTTAGTGCAATCAAAGCATCTGGAGGAGATATCAATGATGATACAGTTATAAGTAAAGTTCTTGGAACTCTACTTCCCATTTATGCAATCAGAGTCTTTGCAATTCAAGAAAGAAGATGTGAGGCAAATCATAAAATAAATTTAGAGGCCATAGTTGGAAGATTGACTGCATTTGCGCTAGACAACTATGACAATTATGTTCCAACTGCCAAGAACATTGAATCAACATTTGAAGCCAAGCTTTCACTCAAAGAAAAAGGGAAAAAGATGAAGGATCCATAATCAGATAGTGATGAAGAATCAGAACAAAGTTCAGATAGTGATCTTGAAGTGGTTGAAGCTCTACTAGCAAGAAAATATTCAAGAGGCAAAGGGAAATACAAAGGTAAGGTTCCTCTAATTTTCTTTTCTTGTGAAGAAATTGGACATATTGCAGCTAGGTGCCCAAATAAGCAGAACAAAGATGAGAAGAAAGGTCACAAGTACAATGGTAAGAAAGACTTCAAATCATTCAAGGATAAAGGTAATAAAACATGTCTCATGGCTAAAGATTCTAATGATTTTGATGATGAAGAAGAAGATGAAATTGTCTACATTGCTGTAAAAGATGAGTCTGACAATGATGAGGAAATAACACTTATTTCTCATTTGAGCAGAAATGATACATGGATCATAGATAGTGGTTGTTCTCATCACATGACTGGTTATAAAACTAAGTTTGAATACTTTGAAGACTATGATGGTGGCAGTGTAAGATTTGGTAACAATGAACCTTGTTGTATGAGAGGAAAATGAAGAATCTCACTAACCAAGGAACTTGTATGTGATAATGCATACTAGGTAGAAGGACTAAAGCATAATTTGTTGAGTGTGGCACAGCTACTCAATAATGGATTCAAAGTAGAATTTATGCATGGAAAAGCAAGATTGCTAGATGGAAAAGGAAAGCTGATTGGATCAGGCATTCAAACAAAAGGTAACTTATTTTATCTTGAACTTGGTGAGTGTTCATGTTTCATTGCTCAAATTGAAGAAAGTTGGTTATGACATAAGAGGTTATGCCATGTAAACTTTAAAAACTTGATAAAGATCAGTAAATTTAGAAAAGTAAGAGGTATTCCTAATATAAAGAAACCTGAGGTTGGTCTATGCAAGAATTGTCAAGTTGGTAAAATGGGAAAGACTAGCTTTAAAAGCAAGAACTATTAGACTGAAGAAGTTCCAGAAATTGTGCATACTGATTTGTGTGGACCTATTGGCATTGAAAGTTATATGGGTAAAAAAAATTTCATTTTCTTTGTTGATGATTATTCAAGAATGGTGTCTATCATGTACCTAAGAGAGAAATCAAAAGCATTTGAAAAGTTCAAATGGTATTTGGCCAGAGTAGAAAAGGAAACATGCAAAAGATTGAAATGCTTAAGATTTGATAGAGATGGTGAATTCATTTCACATGAGTTCAATAAATTTTGCATTGAAAGGGGAATCAAAAGATAGGTTTTAACACCTGGAACTCTAGAACAAAATGGAATAGCAGAAAGAAGGAATAGATCTATCATGGATTGTGCAAGAACTTTAATGATTGAGAAAGGCATTGCTATCAAAAGCTGAAAGGAAGCTATCAACATTGTAGTTCATACCTTGAACTGAGTACAACTAAAAAAGGACTCATTCAAAACACCCTATGATTTGTGGTATGGCTACAAACTTAATGTAAGTTATCTAAAAGTATTTGGAAGCAAATGTTACATTTTGAAAGAATCTAGAAAAGGTAAATTTGATGTAAAAAGTGATGAAGGAATATTTTTGGGATACTCTTGCAAAATAAAATCATATAGATGTTTGAACTTATCTACTCACAAAGTTATAGAAAGTGCACATGTGAAAGTTGATGAGTTTGTAGAAAGAACAGAAGAAGAAAGCAAAAAGGAACCTGAAGACTATAGAAGATTTGTTTACATTGAACCTGATGCAATGCCAAGTATACCTATTAATCAAGACTTCTCAACTCTAGAATCTTCATTAACTGAGTCACAAGAAGTTCAAACCGAGTCAGTACCTACCGAGCTGCAAGAACCTGAGTTGCAAACAAAAGCTACTAAGTTAGCATCTAACGAGCCCAAGCAACTAGAATCAGAACCAGAAGTTGAAACACAGAAGGACAACTGTGCAAGTAATTCAATAGGCAAGGAGCCCGTGTTAGCCAAGTATGTTAGAAAGCATCATGCACCAGATCAGATCATTGGAGATAAATCAAAAGGAACAATGACAAGAAGTAAGTTGAAAGGCATTTGTTTACTTGCTGATTTTGAACCTAGAAATGTCAAAGATGCATTAGATAATGAAAGTTGGATTGAAGCTATGAATGAAGATATAGAATAGATAGAGAAAAACAAAACATGTACTCTTGTACCTAGACCCAAAGACAAAAATGTGATTGGAACAAAGTGGGTATTCAGAAACAATCTTAATGAAGATGGTAAGGTATCAAGGAACAAAGCTAGACTAGTATGCAAAGGATACTCTCAAGAAGAAGGTGTAGACTATGGAGAAACTTTTTCTCTTTTTGCAAGATTGGAAGGTGTCAGAACCTTACTTGCATATGCTACATTCAAAGGATTCAAATTTTATCAGATGGATGTCAAGTAAGCATTTCGCAATGGCATATTGGATGAAGAGGTTTACATTGAACAACCTAAAGGTTTTGTTGACCCAGACAAGAAGGACATGGTCTGCAAATTGCATAAAGCATTATATGGACTAAAACAAGCCCCTAGAGCATGGTATGAAAGATTGCATAACTATCTTATTCAGATTGGTTTTCAAAGAACTAATGACAACAATAGTTTGTACAAAAAGGAAGGACCACATAATAAGATTGTTTTGGCAAAAATATTTGTAGATGATACTGTGTTCACAGGAAATGATGATCTTTGTAAAGAATTTTTAGAACAAATGAACAAGGAATTTGAAATGTCAATGTTTGCTGAAATAAAATTCTTTGTTGGTCTTCAAATTCAATAGAATAAGAATGGAATCTACATCACTCAATCTAAATACATCAAGGAGATACTGAACAAGTTTGGTATGGAAGACTGCAAACTAGTTGGGACTCCTACGTGTACTGGATTAAAACTTACCAAGGATGATGAATCAAAGGAAGTGGATCAGACATTGTATAGATCTATGATTGGAAAGTTGCAATATGTAGTGCATACAAGACCAGACATTGCCCTTGTAGTAGGAATTGTACCAAGATTCTCAGCAAAACCAAAAGAAAATCACATGATGGCAATCAAAAGGATCATGGGATACTTAAAAAGAACCAAAGAATATGGATTATGGTATAAACTTGGGGGAAATTTGGATTTAAAGGTGCCCACTGGTGCAGATTGGGCAGGAAATATTGATGACAGAAAGAGCAGAAGTGGAAGAGCTTTCTTTCTTGGAAAAAGGTTGGTTTCTTGGACAAGAAAAAAGTAGAATTGCACATCTCAATCCATAGTAGAGGCTAAATATGTTGCAACAGTAGTAAATTTTTTAAACATTGTGTGTTTCAAACAATTTTTGGAAGGTATGAAGCAAGAAATCAAAGAACCTGTTGTTATGTTTTGTGATAACACAAGTGCAATTAACATCTCCAAGAATCCAGTGATGTATTCAAAAACTAAGCGTATTGCCATAAAGTATCACTTTGTTAGAGAATTGGTACAAGAAAAGGAAATAAGATTGGAATATGTCCATACAAAGAAAAAAAATGTTGACATATTCACAAAGCCTTTACCTAAGGATGCATTCTTGTATCTAAGAGGTAAGTTAGGGGTCATTCCTCTATCTGAAGCTCACTAAAATATAGTTCTAGTGATGCATCAATAGGAACATAATTGAAGATCTATCAGTTGATGCAACAAACCAATGAAGACATTGCATATGAATCAGTACATCAGGTACAATGCAATTCAGCTGTTTTGAGTTGTCTTTGGCATATGTTGTCAAAGAGGGAGAATATACTATCATAAATTATAAGAGTTTTTGTAAGAGGGAGAGATTATTATGAAAGAGGGAGTTTGCTGTATTTGAAAAAGAAAGTGAAGTATTCTATTAGTAAAAGACTTATTTTCAAATTTCATTATGCTATGACATGTTGTGTTGCCATCAATGCCAAAGAGGGAGATTGTTGGATACAATTGTTCAATTGTGTGTTGTCTTTGATGTCACACAAATGTCATATCAGTCATCAGATAGTGTCTACCAAGATCAAAAGGTTAGCAAGGCAAAGGATAGTGTCTACTAAGCTCATATGGTCAGTGAGAAAAAGGATAGAATCTACCGAGCTCACTCGGTCATCAAAGGAAATGTGGCAGAAACAGTTCTTATCGAGCTCACTCGATCATCAAAGGGAATGTGGTAGAAATAGTTCTTACCGAGCTCTCAAGAAGGAATTCAGTTCTTACCAAGTAAACTCGATAGCCAAAGGATTTTACAGATATTGCAATATTAACCGAGTCAAGAAGGTTAACTCAGGAAATTTTTGGAAGTAGTATTTATCGAGCAAGGTTGGCTAGTAAAGGATTTCACTATTTTATGAAATAATGTTTATTTGTTTAGAGTAATATCTATAGCTGATTGATGTATGGTTTATTAGCAAATGTAACATGTAAATGGGCCAACTTGACAATCTGAATGGTATAAGTAAGAGGTCAAGTTGCAAATTCTAAGTGTAGTTGAAGTATGTTGAATTACTGAAATATGAGGACTGATCATTGTGGAAGCAAATTTGAAGGATGATTAGGGATCATTGAGGAGCAAAAGATCCATATTTGATCAAGAAGGATCTAATGATGCTGAATAGAGACCTGTAGTCAAAAAATTTAGTTGCATCATGTTCAACTCAATTCATTGTTTCTTTCTAACCATTGTAGCATTGATTTCAAATCTCTTAACATATTTGGTTTAACAACCATTTTGTAAATCCTATAATAAGGTGACAGTTTAGTTGAATTGTTCTAAAGACCTTTAGCAAGGCCACTCCTAACAGGGTGATTAAATCCTCTAATAGGGTCACACCTAACATTGTGTATTGTAATCTTTAACAAGGTTAGCTCCTAATAGGGCTCACTTCATAAGAGTGAAAAATTGGTGACTAGTTACTTGGTGGTTTTTACCATATTGGGTTTCCACATTAAATCTAGTGTCTCTTGTGTTCATTTTGTTTTCAATTGCATGCATGTTTGCTTGAAGATAAGTAATAGTTTAATTTACTGAGTTACAATATTTTTATTATGTTTGCCGAGTATCAACAGTAACTAGATCTTTAAGACATCTAAGGGATCTGTGGATTAATTTTTGTAAGTAATTGATTCACCCTCCCTCTCAGTTACTCTACCTTTAATTCCAATAGACACATGTCCAAAATCCACTCAATGTGATCACTGATGACAACTGTAATCATATTGTATCACTTGTCACTCATGACTTAGGACTATTTCTTACATCCGACCATTGATTAAAATAAAGATCGATGGTTCGAGATGGATTTTGGGTCAATTTGGGGAATGTTATCACTTTTTCCTAGATTTATCTGGATCTGTGACACGTGTTTGCTCACTACTCAATATATTGAGATGACACATGTCACATGTCTAAAGGGTATCTACTACCTAGTAAAAATGAATCACATAAAAATTAAATAAAAAATTGCTTACCTTTAAGGAAAATCATGACTCACGACTAGACAATGCACTCAACACTTTGAAACTTTGGCAGCAATAAGAAATGCCAGATCAAAAAAGAGAAAAATGTGTAAAATAAAAGCCTCATATAAATCTATTTATACCAAACTATGCTGGAAATTTGGGTAGGAATTGCATGTGGTTATGTATAAAATAAGCAAAATGATGTGTCCTATGTAAGCCCAAAATATAAATAGTTGGCTAAATAGGGGTAGTTGAAGACGCATATCAATAAAATGGTAGGCGGTGCTTGGCCCTAGGGCAATTTTTTTTTTATGGTAAGGGAAAAATAACATTTTCCAATAAGAAAACATGAGGTAAAGGCTAGCAAAAAATTTAAAATAATTATGTTAAAACTAATGGGCGATTGGCACATGCTCTGGACCCAAATTATGTAATATCTTGGTCACGTGGTTAATCCCATATGTAGGTTTTATTCCCCAAATGATGATTTCTCAAAGAGACGAAAATGCCAATTGGTGAAGATTCACCACTAAAAAACCCTTGATGGTTACTCATTTGATGAGGATGTTATGTTGAGAGAGAAAGGAAGAATGCATATTCCCAACTAGGAAGGGTTGAGGAAGTTAGTTTTTAGGAGATGTAAATTGCACTATGTTTTTAGGACATCTAGGGGAAAATAAGATCCTTGTCAATATGAGGCCTTTGTATTTTAGGTAAGGACTTAAAAGAGATGTAGTTGCATCCATAACACAATATTTATAATGTTAGTAGGTTAAGGATGAGCATGTCCATCTAGCTAGACTTTTGTATCCTTATGGAATTCCTAAGTATAGGTGGTAGGTCATCACAATGGACTTTGTCCAAGGGTTTCCTATGATACGGTGCAAACATGCTGCAATATTGGTTGTGTTTGATGAATTAAATAAGGTAGCTAATTCCATACTAAGAATTTTGAGGGATAGATCCTTGGTTTTGGACAAAAAAATTGTTTAGGATATTTTAAAATTACACGGAGTTTCTGAGACCTTTATATCTATTAGGGACACTCGAATGGCATCAAGGTTTTGTACAACCTTGAGTTATTCTTTAGGAACTAAATTGAACTTTAATACAACTTATCACCCTCATAAAGATAGTTAAACAAAGAGGGTTAATCTAGTTCTTGGGGACTTTCTTTATATCTATTGCATGGATAGGGTTACAAATGGGAAGAATAAATTCACTTAGTAGAATTTTCTTATAATAACTTGTGCCATGATTCTCTAGGAATGTCTCCTCTTAAGGCTTAATATGGATAGAAGTGTCAAAATCCTATTAATTGGGATATATTTGAGAATAGGATATTCGTAGTTATTTTCTTCATTTATTTTCATAGATATTGCCATATTATTGTGATTATATTTTTGTTTTATGTATGGTATGAGAAAGTTCGTTACTTTCATAAGATATCAGGTCAATGTCTCTTCCTATAGGGGAGGAATGTGACAACTAACTTTTAGACTCCTGTATCTTAATATGATTTATCAAATTTTTATGACTTATTTTCACTTGGTCAAATTTTTGTTGACCCAAGTCATTATGGTTATTCTATATAAATGTATGGATTAGACATCTTTTCTTTTTAGACATGTGAATTAGTTACATTTATATATGTTTGTCTTGATGAAATATAATGTGCTAGAATAGATGAGATGTTAATAATTTTATTTTATTATTTTAAATTTGAATAAAAAATAAAATGATAAGTATCTAAGTTAGAAATTGATGTCTTTTTAATTTGGTTATGGAATTTTGTTTCTGATTAAGAAAATAGGTTTTGAAGGGACCTTGAAGCCCAAATACAAAGCATGTGCAAAGTAAGAAAAGCTACAAACTAAATTGAATGATATACTATAAGCTCCTTAGAAAAAAAACATAAGACATAGACACAATAGGACACATACAAAGGAAGGAGAGCCCAACAACACAAAACCCTCATCCTCATGGACTGGTAGTCAACAAAGAATAAGTCATCAATGAACTGACCACCCAAGAAAAAGAAAATAGACAAAAAAATAATAATATTTCCCCTTAGCCCCCAACTTGTGGGCTTTAGGATAATAATTGGATGGAAACCTCTTTGAATGTTTTCTTAAAACATAAATCCATCCCTCCTCAATCTTAGCTTCCACATAGTGCCAGGCCAATGAATTAGCAGAGTTGTTAAAACCAACAACCCCAACACCTATAATGACAGGGCCAACAATATCACAACTAGTAGTACCAAATCCCCCATTCTCAATTAGGATAAGGTTAGCCACATTATACCTTCCCTTGGAAGCCACAAAACCAATACACTAGTTATTTCTAGAAATATTAGGCTCTTCAGCTTCATTCAAGGAAAAGACAACAATATTATTCGGATCAATAGCAGCAACTAAAGTAACTCCATATACATCATAATCATAGCCAACCATAGAAGGGACCACAACAATAGCATCCACATAACCAATACAAGCAACTAAATGATTAGAAGGGATAGTATCACCTTCCTAATGATCAACAATAGCCTTAGAGGAAACTTCAACCACAAATGAGGACTTCTTGGACATTGTTTAATATTGCAACAAAGCACCCTTCCATTATGAGGAGGGTTTCTTAGATTTGACCTTGTTAGCCTCACACTTTGCAACAACATGCTCGGTTTTGAAGCAGATCCTACATATGAATGGAAGACATTCATAATATAAAGATTGAATCCAAGAGCCAACAGGACTACACAGTTTAATCTCCATTGTAAGGCCTTTAGACACATCAATATCCACAAGAATCTAAGCATAGGTAGAATACAATATAATAGAGGACTAAGAGTACACCATTATAAAATTACTTAAAGTCTCACCAACTTCCTTAAGAACAGAATCATTCTAAAGATGAAGAGGGAGGTTAGGAAGTTGTACCCATATAGGCATTTTATAGAAAGATTCAACAGTAGCATCAATGCTAGATTGTGGAGACTAATTAGGGAAGTACTATACATACTCCATAATTCCTTAGTAGGGGCCAAGGCCGAGTCAGGCCCCGAGTGAGGGTTTGGGGGTGGTAGCCCCCAATACCATTGGGGTCATTAGGCCATGATTGTCCGCCCCTGAGAAATTTTTTTTTGGGGTTATTTTATGGCCGACATGTTGTAACTAATTTTAACCCTAAAGCAACAAAAATACTTGTATAAAAGGGCTTAGGGTTAGGGATTGTTTCATTGTGGGTGATCTAAAAATTGGTTCCTATGACGGTATTGAGCTATAAGGGATTATGAATTGTAATCACTATATCATAATAATATTGGAATTTATATTTGGTGGACTTAGCCCAAGGTTTGGGTGAACTACATTAAATCTTGGTGTCTTGTGTTCGCTTCTGTGCGAATTATTATTTTTTGATATTGTTTATATTTGCATGCATTTGTTATCTCTATCTGAGGTTTAATCCTAACAGTCAAAGTCTTTGTGTGAAGGTTTGATCATCAAAGGGAAGTGGTTCTCCCATGTGAAAAAATTATCACATAGGATGGTTCTTCTATCATCCATATTGTTGAATCTTGCAATAAAGAATCCTTTCACCATAGGAAATATCCAAATAACTCTAGTCAGATATAGCTCCTAGTGCTTAGTGATCCAAGTGTGAAGCTCCTTAAGAGAGGGTTAGAAGCCCCAAAAATGAAAAATAACCACATCCACCTTGAGGGTCATAGACCTTTTCTCAATATTTGAAATTGTATCTTTATCCAAATAGATTGCAATGGATTTATAAGTAGGAAAGGTTATAGAGATAGGCTTAGATCCAACCCTCAAAACTCCACCTTTAATGGATTGGCCATAAAAGGGGACATATTTGAAATCTGCTGCCATAACCTCCTTCCAAGCCACAACCTCCCATAGAATAGCTTCATCTACAGAAAAATGAGATAACAGAGATCTGATTGGGATTCCCCCAGCTAAGGCAACTCGGACCCAACCACAGACAAAGAAGAACTAACACCAACTCCCCCCTCCACATGAGAAACCAAGCAATTGGAAACACATAATTCCATATCCTTAGACCCCTCAGATGAGCACAAAGGCCCACCAAAGGCATCATTATCAATAACTACACCAAAACTCAATGGATTAGATGCCTGTGCATGAGCGCGCACAATAGTTTTCAAATTCACCATAGCATGCCTTTGTATAGAGTCCCAACATGTTGGTTATGGAATTTCGCTACTAACCTATTGATGTAAAAAAAAAAATTTAGTATGTTTGATAGGAAATAAAGGCAGGGGTGTGGTCGAGGTAGAGGAGGCTAGCTCCTCAATATGGGTCTGATCATAAATGTGTGGGTCAAACACACACACCGCATAGTATAAATTTATTTTAGATATTAAAAAAATATTGCCTGATTCTATAAATGTAAAGGAGTTTAATTTATTATGTGTAATATAATTCTAGTGAATATTAGAAATTTATTTTAAAATTATTAAAAATGAAATGCAAAAAAAACATATTTTAGAGGAAGAAATATTCATTATTATTTTTTCTGTAACATATAGAATTTTATTTAAGGTATATAATCTAACACAAATAAAATTTCCTTTATAGCATGTTCTTGTCAATCTATGTATTTATTTAAGTATCTGTTAAGTTGTTTTAAGTAGGATAAAACTTGTTCAAACTAAAGATGTTGGGCATAAAGTGCATTTGATAGTTGAAATGGGAAGAGTGGATAATAAATAAATGGGATTTAAATAAATGGATTGACATTTATATGTCCAATCAAAAACATCATGTTACTGAGAAGATGAGAAAAATAGGTATGTGGGAAAAATCTTTGATAAGAGAAGAAATATATAGAAGAGAAGGGGGGGCATTCACACAACACATCAACTAGAATGGGTTGCAGAGATTGACATCGATTCAAAGAGAAGTTCCAAGTTCCTTTTGTTTTTCAAGCTTTAATTCCTCTTTTTTCTTTTGATTTAATTTAGATGAGTTGCTAATAAAATGGTGTGAAATGCTATATTTTTTGTGGTCTTCACTCATATATGTGTGGATAAAAAAATTGATTTGGGTTGGTCTCAACCTATGTTGAACATTCTCACAATTGTCCTTGTATTTCCTTTAATACAATTTTTCTGAGATCTCTTCTTTTGAGTTTGATCAACAAGTCTCAAATTGCAAATTAGAGTGGCATTTTTTTGTTAGCCCCAATTGATAATGCAATTGATGATTCTACAAATGCATGTAAAAGAGTCATATCAATTGTTATTTTATCATTAATGTTAAAGTCTTAGTTGGATAGACATTATACTAACTCAATAGAGTGCTATATCAAGTTGATTGATGAAAAGGATTTGAAGAAAGTATGTTGAAGCCAGAGTTGATAAACATAGTATTCAATATGCACTTGAATGAGTTGGATAGTGATAATGTAATGTTAGTTTGATTGTCTTACAATCATGAAATATTGCAATGCAATGAGTTCTGCAAGCTATACCAAGTGAGAAGGTTAAAGAAGGTAGAAACTATTTTTCAAGTGACTACAATGTTCATCAAGCAGTTGGAAAAGTAAAGTGGAAGTTCAGTATTACCCAAGCAAGTTTAGTATCAACCAAGTGCTATATTACCCAATTGAAATGTTATGTTGACCAAGTAACAATTAAAAAAACAAAATTTGTAAATATGGAATCAGAGGCTGACTTTTTATGGAATTAAAGAATGTTCAAGAAGTTCAAAGGCATGAGTCAAAGTGTGTTACAAGATCAATGATTGGGAAAATGTAAGGAAGATATAATGATGTAGATTAGAGAAGGATAAGGATGGACAAAAAGTTCTATTTTTAAGTGTCTAGATTCATTGTATGAGGTATTAATTTGAGATCAACGATCATGATTAAATGACAATAATTGGAAGAATCTAGAAGCATAGATATGCCTATTTAAGGAGGGATTGAGCAAGTTTTTTGGTTTCTAATGTGGTCACTAATTGAAATGTTGATTGTGTTGCTAGTTGGATTTTGTTTGAATGCTAAGGAAAATATTAAAGTGTGAAGTTTTTTAAGTTGAACATGGAGCTAGGTGAATTGAGTAGGTTTAAAAGGAAGGAAAAAGATAGGAGAATCAGCTAGTCAAAAGAATAGAGTAAAGAGATAAAGGATAGAGATCAGAAAGAGACCAAGAAGAAAGGAGATCTAAACAAGCAAGGTAGTGTTATATCTAATAGATCATTTGTACTATTACATTCTAATAACTATAGCAGAAAATTCTCATATCCAAGTGGACCTAAAAAGTCTATGAAATCCTATATGGCAACATCGATTAGTGGTGTTTATAATTTTTTTAAAATAGGTCACTCTTTAGACAAGATCAAAGAGTGACAAGGTCTATATGATCTTTTGGTGTAAATTCTCTAACAAGGTCACATTAGCAATGTGCATGTATACCTTTAACAAGATTGGCTCCTAGAAGAGCTCACTTCAAAAGAGTGAAAAATTTGGGTTGTCAGTCCCAAGTGGTTTGTCCCTTTATAAGGTTTCCATGTTAAAAATATTGATGGTCAATGTGTGAATATTGTTATGTTATAAGTTAATTTTCATGTTATTTTCATTTTATTGCAATTTGGCAACAACTAAGTTAATGGTCAGTAATAACTAGGTTTTATTGTCATCAATTAGTTATAACATAACATTGAATGAATAATTTGGAGTAAAGTGATTGAACGAGTTAATTGATAAGTTGAATAAGTATACCAAGTGAATGATTATGATGTTTATGAATTTTTTTGGTACTAAAATTATTTTAAGGGATTGTAGGACAACTAAACATAACTAATTCACCCCCATCCACCACCCCCCCAATTATCTAACATTTTATTCTCTAATTTAGGTCATCCATTATTTTGTTTATACAATCAACTAACAATGTTTTTGAATTTTTTATTATCTTCAACCATGGAATTTTCCTTTAGAAAATATTTTTTTTATGACATGTGATATCACATCCCATTCATGTTAAGTAGATTTTTTATAAATAGAAAAACTTAGAGGACTATATCAGTTGGGAAATTATTCACTAATGAATTAAAACACCTAGCTAGGTTTGATTTTGTGGTAATATCGATGTATATGTGTGTGGAATTATCTCAGTGCTGAAGTTTAATAACTATCATTTGCATATATTGTTTGTGATGATTAGAGAAAATTTGTAGTAAGAGGATCTAAAAAGTTGTTGATCTAGCCCAATAACATAAAGAAAGATGTACCATCATTTTGGAAAATATCTAATTTCCTTTTGCTTGTTCTATAAAAATATTTAAACATCAATTCCAAGCAACAACAATTAGTGAAATGATATAAATTAATTTATGTCATGTCAAGTATGATAAATAATTTTTAAAAAAAAGAATTACTAAGTAGTTTAGCAATTATAAATATGAATAGAGTGTTACCCTAGATTAGCGACTAAATCTGAAATAGTTATATAACTCATGTAAATAGCCCATTATAAAGGGCAATGACTTCCTCCCATCGTATGCACAAGCTTAGCTGAAATTTTAAACTTGCACTTGCAACGAGTCCGTGCAAGTGTATAGCTGATAGGCGGACATATGTAGCTTGTCAAATTATAACATCTTGTTATTTATTATTTGATTTGTTTATCACCCCCTCTCCTCTCTTTGCTTCCTATTTTGTTCCCTTCCACTTCTTCCTTTTTTCGCCTTCCTTAATGACTATCCCAAACTTTGATATTTTATGTTGATCTATGTCTCTACACTCTCCCCCATTTCCCCCTTTTTCATACTAACACTTATCCCTTCACTTCCATCCTCTTATTTTGCAATGCTATAAAATTATTATTTAAAAAAAAAAATTTAACAATTAATTATATATCATTCTATTACATCAAGTAGAGCCTACCCACTATTCAAACTATTGGAAATTTATTGTCTTTGTTATATTTAAATTTATATGATTTAATTGTTTTTATTTTTTTAACTTCACTTGAATGATAGCATATTTATATTTAAATATTATTTAAAACATCTTCTAGTTATGTATTTCATTTTATTTAAATAAATAAATAATGTATAAAATTTATTAGAAAAAATTACTTATGTCAAGATTAATAATTATTCTAACCCAAGACCTCTCTAATAAGAGGCTTGTGTAGACTCTTGTCTATTTATAATAATCATTTTTAATATATCTATATATACTAAAATATTTTTTAGAGAATCTAAATTATACTAAAATGAATAACATATTAAAATTTGTCAATTTATTGTTGGTGGGCAATAAAAAAGAACTTAAGAAAATATTTATATTTTAAAAAATATTCATGTTTCCCTTATATCATTTAATAACTAACTAAAACTAACCAAGGATACTAAAGGACAATTATCAAATGTCTACTATGCAATTTCTACCTAAGCTAATATTATAGCATAAATAAATCACATCCATCATATCAATTGACAATTTATAAAGAGACACTGCAAAAAATTAAAAAATATAATTTCATCTTGATGCATACTCTTAACCTCAATCTTCACTTAATTTAATGAGAACAATTTAGAGATCCACACTTATTAAAATGAATCTATACATATTTTCTTCATTAAATAACTAAATCTTTTATTTCAAATTACATCTAAACCACATTATTAATTACAAATAGATTAAAGCCTAAATGCAAATAAACAACAATTATGATTACCTTAATCATTCAAAAACTTATTTCATCTTCTAAGTATTTTAAATAAAATTTATATAACATTTCTCAATTGATACCTAATTATCATAGCTTAAGGATTAACTAAATAAAACTAATTTAATTTTTTTCAAATAAACTAATCTAATTCCAAGCCTTTATACACATGGATCTCTTATGCTTTTTTAATTCTCTAGGAAGAGTAGTAAATAATAAAAGAGATTTGGTCTTAAGTGATGAGTATGCAAAGGAAGTCATTTCTTCCTGAAGCGAATTCTATGTATAAATCCTTAGTGAGTATTGAGGCCTGCCAACATATTTAAAGTGTTGGACATTGGTATTTGACACCACTAGCTAAGTCCCAGAATCAGAAAGGTAATGGGAACACCTTCATTCATATTCGGGCCCACCATAGAATAGTAGGACCCTTACAATAATATACCCAATTGGATATCAGAAGTTCTACTTTATAGCATGGTTTATAAGCATAAGTAGTCCTAAGGTAAGGGCCTAAGTCATTGTCTTTGCAAAGGATGGGTGGTTGGATTTGGTGCCCATAGAATTATAGGGGGTTGTGTGGTGTTTTTTTGTTTGTTCAATCACTTTGTTCCATCCAGTCCATCCATGTATAAACTACTTGGTTGTTTGATTAATCTCCACCAGACGTAGGGGTAGGGCCAATGCCACTACCTTTGAATGCACTATGATATATAGAAAAAGGGGGAGGATGCCCATGTGAAGAAAGAGAAGCCAAATGGAAGGCTTAGTGTCTTTTGAGGTCATTGGCTTTATAGATACATGTCTCAACCACTCGACCCAATGAACTATTCTTGGGCTTGAGAAAACTCAACCTCCCAACTATTTTAAGGGGTCGGTGCAAAGTGGGGGGGCAAGAAGGTTTTGTTCATTCTGGTCTTGAATCGAGTAGTTCCTAGCATACAATAGATCTCCCAAAGTAAAAACTATTAATATCTAGTTTTGCTCTTAGTAAGAAAGCAATGTAGAGTATACAAGAGATGTTTTTTGCATGAACTTAAAAGACCTCCATTCCCAGATAGTTATTTGATTACATGAAAATAGGTTTTAAAGGACCCAAAAACTTTAACCAAGTATCAGATAAATAAGAACATAAAAGTTTAGAGAACAAAAGGCCTCAATGCCAAAAGAGAACAAACAGAAAAAGCCAAAAAAACAAGAGGCCAGACTACAACTATGCACTAAAAAATAGCAAAAGAAAAGCAAAAAGACAGCCCCCAAATAGCTACATTGTCTTCAAAAGGTCCACTGGTTAGTCTGCAAGGATGTTCATATTTTCCATAGAAGCTTTTATGCCATCCATCTTTTTTACTTCCACTCCTTCATATTGTGTCTGAAGTTTCATGGGTTGCAGATTAACTATTTACTAGACCACTACAACAATGCAAAGGATAGTTTGATAGTATTGACAGCTTTGATATACCTCACAATTTGAATAAAATACAGAGGCAAATGCATCAATAAGTAATTATTTCAAATTTAAAAAAAAGTAGGATATCAGGCACACTCCAAATATCTTTGTGTAATTGCCGTTCAAAATTTGAGGGATGTGCAATACCATTAGACCTTTTCTACCAATAGAATTCTCTATTTCTTACATATGAAACATAAAAATGTGTAATTTTTGAATGTCAAAGATCAAGGACCCTTCAACAGCTAAGTTATCAAAGTACCCAGAATTGAGTGTTTGTTGTTTAAGACCTCAAGCCTCAATTAGGCCCAAGTTTATTTGAAACTTCAAACTACTAAAGATAATTGTTGTAATTCAATTTCACATGTTCAACCATACACACATCCAGTCAACCCCATCTCAGAGCCCATTTGGGGCCTCTAAGGTCTTCAACAATGATCTTGATGTTTTTATACCAATACTACACACCAAAAATCTATAATAAATCCATGAATACTCATGATATGACACTGAGCCTCAAATTATGGGCTAATATATCCAAGATGAACATACCACTCTGAAATTAGGCCATTTCAAGCTCGTATGAATAACTTGTTAACAAGCAAGCCTTCAAAGACAACTTTGCACTAAGATAACCCTTATTTAAGAAATAAAAAGGAAATATTTTTGGGTGATGCAAAATTTATCTTGCATCCAAGATGCTTCTACATTAGAATGTGCTTAAGCATTGGGTTACACTCCTTCCACAACTATTGAACCCTCTATTTTGGTTCCCTCGACTCTTCCTAGAATTCCTACATATGTGCCACCTCTTATGATGACATCTACACAATTCTCTTCTCCTCCAAGTATTTGTCTTCCTAACCATTCACATCACATGAGTGTTCCTCCTACTTCCATACCTTCTTCATTTCCTTCATATAATGTGGTTCCTTTCATATATTACACTCCCCTTCCCATTCCTTTTAATCCTCCACCAAAAAATGTACATCTTCCTTCCACTTATTAAAATTTTCCTAACACATCCAGGATGTCTATGCCTACTATGACATCTATTTATCCTATTGTTAGTAGCTTTGTCAAAATCATTACTATATTACAACAACAAGTGGCTCAATTCACTCAATCTAAGTACAACATCCCTATATGTAACATTGTTAATCTCTTTTCCTTAGATAGCCTTTGTGTTGTTTTACAGCAACACATTGATATACCTTGTTTTGAGAGTCACAATGGTAAGAGTGATCTTGTGATTCATGCTAGGACTTTCTAAACTATATGTAGTGATTTTTCTCATGCCTTGGGCTCATGGCTAAGTTGTTTACATGTACTTTTAGAGATAATGCCTTAAAATGGTATTTATCTTTACCTCTTTATTCCATTGACTCTTTCTCAACTCTTTCCAATGATTTTGTCTAAAATTTTCAAAATAATATTAATCCTCAACTTTCTTTGACTAATTTAAAGCATAAAAAACAAAATTTTAAAGAAAAAGTTATTGATTTTATTGGTATATTTAAACTTTTTTATATGCTCAAATATCTTATCTTATACTTGATCATGATATTCAATGTAGCTTTATTTCTAGTTTGCAAAAAGATATTAGAGCTAATATTCTCTATACTGAGTATACCTCGTTTTCACATATTTTTATAATGCTCTACCATTTCCAGTTGCGAGTGCATCAATTCAAGACCTCTACTTTAATGGCTCATGTTACTAGTGACAAGAGTGATGTCTTGATAATCAAAACAAGTTTTCCAAATCTAATAACTTCATCAAAGTCAAGTCAACCAACACATTTCTTTTCAAGTGGATATTACATCCAAAGATGTAGATACTTTTTTCTTTGTGTATCATCCTAATTGTAATTACACTTTTTTATGTGAACCTTTACCTGAGGTGATGACTAAACTGGTTTATACTAGAATTCTTCAATTTCCTCCTATTCATCTTATTGAAACTAGAAATCCAATGTCTAATTCATTTGATTCAAATTATTTTTGTTACTACCATCATCAATAGGGTCATGATACTCAAAGGTGGTATGCTTTGAAAAATTCTATTCAATACCTTATTTATTATTATTCTATACCTATTGATGTTAAGGTTAATAGTATGAATAAATATGTTTCAACTCCTAATCAAAATTTACAAATATACACTAATAGTTTGCCTTTACATTCAACAAATGTCATTAATCAACCTTCTTCTCATGACACTAAAATTAGGTATGATGATAAGGTAAAAGAAGATAATCATGTGATTAATTATGTTGAGACTCAATCTCAACCTCTAAATTTACCTCCATGTGAACCTAAACATTCACCTCCTATAACATTTATCCAATTTTATATTTGTAAAGCACCTAATAGTTTCTATTATACACTCTCTCTCTCTCTCTCTCTCTCTCTCTCTCTCTCTCTCTCTCTCTCTCTCTCTCTCTCTCTCTCTCCAATAGAATTGTTCATATATCTTTGTTATCTTTCATATTCCATGGCATTCTTCCATGAAAGATATAGATTATCCCATTAATGAGTTCATCAAATTCCTCCATTGATTAAGTGAAATGTAATGTTCATCGAATACGAGATGCAAGAACAAGTTAAGAATGAGGAGATCTAAAGCTGATTTATGGTAAAAATAAAGAATTTTTGATAAGTTCAATGGCTAGAGTCAAATTTTTTTACAAGAACTATGGCTAGAAAAATATAATGAAGATCTGATGATGGATATTTAAACAACATAAGGATGAGAAAGAAGTTTGATGAAAGTTATATTTTATAAGTAACTAAATACATTGAATCTGAGGTCTATAGATGTGATTAAGTGGCAAAATCTGGAACAGTTTGGAAGCAGATACTTTAATATTTAAGAAGATGTTTAAGTAAGTTTTTGGTTATTGATCGATGTTATTAAGTTGAAGATTTGTGAAAATCAAGGAGAACCAAGAAGAGAAGAAGGAAGATATGGAAGAGTTAGAGAAAAGTGGAAATGTGAAAAAGTGAACTGTCCAAACAGAGATCATAGAAGAAGAAGACATAGAAGAACAAATATTTGAAAAATCAAGGTAGTACTAAATCTTATAGATCATTTGACTATTACTTTTTTACCATTGTAGTAGAAAAATTTCTTAATTGAGTGGACAAGTTTTTGAAATCCTATATGGTAACATTGATTAGTGATGTGTGTAAGTCCTTTAGAGTAGGCCACTCTTTAGACAGGATCAAAGAGTGATAAGGTCTAGATGATCTTTATGTTAAAGCCCTCTAACAAGGTCACACTAACAATGTGCATATAAACTTTTAACAAGGTTGGCTCCTAGCAAAGCTCACTTTAGAAGAGTGAAATTAGTTGGGTTACCAGTCTTAGGTGGCTTTTCCCTTTACAAGGTTTCCATGTTAAATCATGTTGTCAAATGTGTGAATATTTTTATGTTGCAAGTTGATTTTCAAGGTATTTACTTAATACTATAACTCAATAATTATTACGTAAAATTTAGGTAACAATAAGGTAAAGCTAAGTTTTTTTTTCAAATACTCAGTAATAAAAGAAACAATGAGATAATAGTTTGAAGAGAATTGACTACAAGATTGAATATTAAAGTTGAATGTGATCACGAAGTTATTTCTATTGATGTTTATGGAGTTGAGTTGGTACTAAAGTGTTTAAAAGTCTTGTATGATGACAAGACATAACTTATTCACCCCCTCCTAGTTATCTAACAATTAGTATCAGAGTACAATGCTTGGAGGGGGAAGTTTTAAGGAGCTTGAGCTAAAGATCAAAAGATTAATAAGAGACAGATACCAAAGATGAACAAGGATAAATTATCCTCATGGAAAAAGAGAATGAGGCTATATATATTTGGAATTGGTGACAATGCTACATACTGGATGGAAAATTAATACATTGTGCCACCCAATTCTATGACCTTGGAACAAATGACTAAGAAGAAAGACCATAATAGTATGATCATTGAAATTGTATCTACCTTTGGTTGCTAGAATATGATTTAAGAATTGGAATCTAAAATCCTTGATTTGGGATTCTAGAACTTGAAATCCATAGTATGATTTCTGGAATTTATTTAGGGACTGTTTGGTTCAAACCCAAAAATATTTGATATTCAAAATTTGTTATTCCAAGCTTGTTTGGTTTAAAATATGAATATATGGTTAAAAAAATGAATATAAAAGTTACAGTGAGAAAGGTGATTCATATCTCCAATTTATTCAAGGTCATGTTAATGGTGCTTTCAACTCCACACATGCTAAAAATGTTGATGTTCATTGCAAAATAAAAATTCAAGAAAAAGTTAAAAGAAAGATGAAAGAAATTAGATATGTGTGGTACTAGTTATTTTATTTAATCCAAATATATGAGTAGGTGCAACAATAGCCAAAAATTTTCCCCCAATTTAAAAATATTATATTCGTACAAATTTTTGCAATAATCTTTCTAATTTCTTCTAGCGGCACCTACTAATTTTTACAAAATGGAGTTCAAAGAGAGCTCGAAGTAGATGCTAAGGGTATCATTTCTTGAAATGCCCCACTCTCTCAGTAACATCTCAATTAAATTTCAAAAATATGTGCAAAAAATCTCAAATGGGCATCCAGATGTCAAACCCAATTAAATTTCACTTTAATCGAAATCCTCATTTTTCAAAAATGGGATTTAAAATGGGAATTAAAATGGGAATTTAAAATAACAAGTATTTTGAGGGGAGCTAGAATTCTTGTTTTGGGGGTCAAATGGGGATACTGAATCCATATTTCCCTGAATTCCAATTCCTATTTTGCAAACCCAAACAATAGATTAGGAATTTTCGAGGATTCTAATTTCCAATTCCTGCTCAAATTTGTGATCCAAATAGACCCTAAATGATATCGAGTTTGATGATGTCAAGAATTGTATCAATGCTATAATAAAAAATTGGGATAAACTGGCACTTGTATAAGATGGAGCTCCAAATTTGTTGAGAGTTAAAGCATAAAGTCTAAAAGGCAAGTGTAATGACATGAGAATGAAAGAAGGTGAGAAGGTTGCATTGTACATTAACCAAATCAAGGAAGTGGTAAGTGCAATCAGAGCTATGATGAAGGGTTTTCCCCTTAAGACCATAAACACATAACAAAAACAATGAAACAATAGCAAATGTGAGAACAAAATATTGACTTCTTATTATCTCCGCAAATGCAAAATTATAGAATTCACAAGTACAATATGTTAACCCACATGGGCACCTTCATTATAGTAATCTACAAGACTAAGCTACAAACTACCACCCAAAGCTATCCTAGACAATGTTCAGGCCTTTTTTTAATAGGAAATCTTATGCTGCCCAGGAAGGTTCTAGACATTGAAACTTAATACCTAGGGCCAACAGACCTTAACAATACATATAGAGTTGGCCAAATACATCTTTGACAATTATTTTAGAAATTTTAGGTAGCCCAACTTCGAAAGGCCATAACTCTCAAAAAATTGCTCTGATTGGCTATTATAACCACTTTTTGGAAATGTTAGCTGCTGATCTACAAGTTTAGAACCACACAAGCGCCCTTTTGTCGAGTTTTTGAACCTCATCTTGGCACTCTAAGGCCTCCAACAATGAGCCTGAAGATTTTTCTTCTAAATTTTCTACCAAAAATTTGCAATAACTTCTTTGATACTTAAGCTAGAGAAATAAGATTTTTATGGTAGGCTTATAATTCTAAAATGAACCTTCATGTAGAAAATGAGAAAATTTCAAGCTTGTATAAAAAAATTACTAAAAATAGTAAGCTCCCAAAAATAGTAACCACCTTGTCTACTAGTCATTATTAAAATAGAAAAGACTGAAAATAAAATATTGTTGGGTGATGTAATATTTCTCTTACACCCAAGATGCTCCTACATCAAGCTACTGGAGGAGTTATTAGTGCTTATGATATCATAATTAAAGTTCTTGGAGCTCTTCTACCCATCTATACTATAAAAATTCTCTAATTCAAGAATTTAGAGCTATGTGGCGTAATGATTTGACACTTGATAATTTAGTTGGTTAGTTGACTTCATTTGAGTTGAGAAATTATGATAACAATTTGGTTACACATGGAAATATTTTTAAGTTTTCACTAACCATTGGTAGCTCACTGAAAGAGAAGAGTAGTAAAGATGAAACTAAATCTAAATATGAAGATGATACAGATTTTATTGAAGCATTGCTTGTAAGAAGATTATCAAGAGGAAAAGGTAAATTCAAAGGTAAACAACTCCTAATCTATTATGAGTGCAATATCACAATTTAAATCTTGATAACAATATCACAATTACTCCTAATCTATTATGAGTCCAATGAAGGTGGTCATTTTGCAGCTAAGTGTCTTAACAAAAGTAAGAGTGACCCATTTTATAAGAAATGTCACAAGTATAGGAATAATAGGGACTACAAAGAGAAAGGAAACAAATCATGCTACATTATTGAAGAAGAATAGACTAAGTCCAATTCTGATGATGAGAAACAAGCAGTTAAATGGTGTATGTTGATATCAAGGAAGATCCAAAAAATCCCTTATTTTACTTCCTAGCAAGAATTATACATGGATCATAGATAGTGGATTCTTGTATCACATGATTGGTGACATAAATAAGTTTGACAAACTTGAAGAAATTGATGATGGTGGAACTGTTAAGTTAGTTAATCATGTTCCATGTCTAGTGAAAGGTAGAGGATCATTAATGTTGAACGATTAAATTAGATGTGATGATGCATACTAGGTACAAGGACTAAACTATAATCTTTTGAGTGTTTCTCAATTGAACAATATAGGTCACAAGATGGAGTTTCAGAACAGAAAAAATAAAATGTTGATTAGGATTAGAATGAAAACTAAAGGTAATCTATTTTATCTTGATCCTATTAGAATAATTTAGAGTAACTAAGAGGAGGGAATTAGCTATCCTCAGGTCCAGATATACCAATTGAACTTTTAATCACTTCAAATACTTCATATCTACACATTTACTAGCTCGGTCTCTATAGAAAATAATCAATAACATAAACTTGCAATCCACTATCCTAATAGTAATAAACTTGAAAAATGAAAACTTTAATAGTAAAATATCTCATATAACATCCACACAAGTATGACACTAGGATTTAACGTAGAAATCTAATTTGGGAAAAACCACCAGTAGCATGTCACCAATTTTTCACTCTTCTAAAGCGAACTCTGTTAAGAGCCAACCATATTAATGGTTACAAAACATGTTGTTCAATGTGGCATTGTTAAAGGATTTAATCATCCTGTTAGGAGTGTCTTTTTTAGAGGTCATAAGAACATTCCATTAGAATCCTACTTTGATTAATGGATTTAAATATGACTATTAGGTCAATCTTGATTAAAGGATTTCAATACTAATACAATGGTTAGAAATTAATAACAAGTTGATTTGACAAATACAACTCACTTTGAAAATACATATCACAATTTGGTCCAAAAGTTAACTCATTGATTGGCCTCCATTGACATCTCCATCACTAATTCTCTTGGAAATCCTTCAAGAAATCATTCTACACCTCAACACTGCATTGTTCGTCCTTCTACTAAAGTTCACCAATCAACAAAATCAACAACTGCTCCAACCTTGTTAAAGTTTTCACCAGCTCTACTAACCTGTTAAGGTTTAGCCCTTCTAAATCCTTATATTGGTAATTTTTAGTATTAGAATTCAAACACTTATAAGCTTTTCTCTTAGTGGAATATTCGAGGAATATGCCTTCATCACTTTTAGCATCAAGTTTTCCATTTCTATTGTTCTTCAGTATATAACATTTTCTTCCAAAGGCTTCAAAATATTTCACATTAAGTGTATACCCATACCATAACTCAAACGATGTAATGTGTATACCTTTTTTGACTTCTACTTAGTTCAAAGTATAGACTAATGTACTTACAACTTCTCTCCAATAATTATGTGACACATTCTTCTCCATCATCAGTGTTCTAGCATAATCCATGATTGATTTGCTCCTCCTTTTAGCTATTCCATATTGGCGAGGGGTCCTAGGTGTTGATATATTCCTTTTGATTCCTCTATCATTTTAGAATATGTTGAATTCATTAAAGATAAGCTCTCCTTCTCTATCATATCTCTAGCACTTTGTACTTTTAGTTATTTCCTTTTCAATTGTTTCTAAATACCACTTAAACAATTGAAAAGCATTAGTTTTTTCTTTTAGAAATATTATTGTCATCATTCTAGAATAGTCATCAAAAAATAGAATGAAATATTTATCTCTAAAATATATTTTCACTCCAATAAGTCCACAAAGGTCAGTATGAACCAATTCCAAAATATCATTAGATGTGTATGTCTTGCTCTTGAAACTAAACTTTGTCATTTTTCCCAATTGACATTGTTTACACATAGCATTATTAAGTTTCTTCAATAGTGGTAACCCTATGACTCTTTTCATCTTACTAATGGTTACCAAATTATCAAATTTCACATGACACAACCTCTTATGCCATAATCATATATCATCATATTATGCAAACAAGCATGTCTCATCAGATAAATCTAGATAGAATAAGTTACCTCTTGTTTGTTATCCACTTCCAATCAGTTCACCAGTAGCATCAAATATCTTGGCCTTCATGTGATGAAATTAAACTCTATATCCTAATTTTTTCAACTATAAAATGCTCAAAAAATTATAGTTAAGTCCTTCAACCCAATTAACATTGTCAGATTTGAACTTATCAGACAATTGTATTGATCCTTTACCTTTCACAAGACATGGTGCATCATCACCAAACTTAACACAACTACCTTTGTATTGTTCCATGGTTTCAAACTTATTTTTATCACTAGTCATGTGATGTGAGTAGACACTGTCAATTATCCATCTATCACCTTTACTCACATATGAAATTAATGCAGTTTTCTAATCTTCATGAGAATTTTCATTCATAGAAACATAGACAACTTCTTCATCATTACTATCAAACTCATTATTAATTTCTTCTTCAGCAATGTAATAAGAATTCTTACCTTTGTTTTTTTAGTCCTTGTTTCTCCTATTGTCTCGGTCATCTCTTATGCCTTTGTATTTGCATTCCCTTCTCTCATCCTGCTCTTCCCTATTAGGACATCTTGTAGCAATATAACCAACTTTGTTACATTAAAAATACATTATAGCAAGTTTACCTTTGTATTTTCCTATGCCTCTTGAAAGTCTCCTAGCCATCAAAGCTTCAATCTCATCAAGGTCATGATCAGAAACATCACTCTCATTATTCACACATTTTCCTTTTCCTTTCTTACTAGTAACCAATTGAAATTTGAAAGTAGATTCAATAGTAGTAGGAGTAAAATTAGCAAAGTTTGACCATTCAAAAGTAGTAAGCCTACCAATCAATCCTTCAAAAGTCATATTATTACGAGGAGTACATCTCAGTTCTTGTATTATAGAGACTCGAATAGCATAAATAGGAAGTAGGGTTCTCAATACCTTATTGATCATAGTTTCATCATCAATCTTTCCATTTTATACTCTTATAGAATTTTCCACTTCTTTGACTTGTCCACAATATTGAGAAATAGTCTCACCTTCTATCATTCTCATTTCATCAAACTTTCCTCTCAAGCTTTATGATTATGCTTTCAAATTTATTTGTGTCTCCTCCATAGATAGTTTTCAATGTATACCATATTTTCTTAGCATTGGTGCATTCTTTAATATCATCAAAATCAATGTAGCTTAGGGCTAATGCAATCTCCAACATAGCCTAACTGTGTTCTCACTTCTCTTTAATATGTTGAGTTGTCAAAGGTCTTAGTATCTCTATATATGCATTTTCCACATAGTGTATTGCTCCTTCTCCAATTCCTATAAAATGTAAATTCATCAAACTCTGTAATGCAGGGAAGTTCTTTATGTTCAACCTTGGCACCTCCTTTTTGTACATCTTGATTTTCAGCTTCACATACCTTCAAAATTTTCACTACAAGCACCAATGCTCTAATACCAATTGTTAGAATTATTTCTAATAACTAAGAGGGGGGTGAATCAGTTATCCTCAGGTCTAGATGTACTAATTGAACTTTTAATCACTTCAAATACTATAGATTTAAATATTTACCAGCTCATTCTTTATAGAAAATAATCAGTAACATAAAATTACAATCCACTGTCCTAATAGTAACAAACTTGCAGAATTAAAACATTAACAGTAAAACATCTCAGATAACATCCACACAAGTATGATGCTAGGCTTTAAAGTGAAAAACCCAATTTGGGGAAAGCCACTAGTAACATTTCACCAATTTTTTACTCTTCTGAAGTGAGCTATGTTAGGAGCCAATCTTGTTAAAGGTTACAAAACACACTGTTAAATGTGACTGTGTTAAAGGATTTAATCACCCTGTTAGGAATGTATTTGTTAAAGGGATTAAGAACATTCTATTAGAATGTCACCTTGATTAAAATATTTACATTTGACTATTAGCTCAACCTTAATTAAAGGATTTTAATATTGATACAATTGTTAGAAAGTAACAACATGTTGATCTAACAAATACAACTCACTTTACAAATACAGATCACAATTCGGTCCAATATTTGACTCATTGACTAGCCTCCATTAACATCTCCATTACTAATTCACTTAGCAATCCTTCAAGCAATCACTTTTCACTACAACACTTCACTATTTAGCCTTCTTCTCAAGTTTTCCAATCAACAAAATCAAAAATTGTTCCAACCATGTTAATGTCTTCACCACCGCTGTTAACCTCTTCAAGTTTAGCCCTTGTACCTCCTTAAATAGGTAATTATGATCTTGTTATGCCCAAACATCATTGTAGATCTTAGGGTTTCAATCAAATTCAACACATATAATGAATCTGTCCACCTTCTCATTCATCTTCTTATTTTCTAGAAACTTCTCTTTAAATTAATCCATTGATCGCTCACCTAACCCTTTCCTTGCATTAAATAAAACAACTTATTAATCCTTATCTTCAATACACTTTCCATATCCCAAGAATTCAAATGTATTGGCTGAAAATCAATATTTCCTCATAATATGTCAAATGTTGTCCTTCAGCCAACGTTGGCTTCTAAAACTTGATCATCACTAAATTACTCAATTGCTACTAACTATTTTGTCCAACATAATTTCTGATACTTGGTCAATATTGATTCTAGGTAGACACTATATTTTTCTCAGCCTAAACTATCACTTGATTAACTCTAACATCACTCAACATAAACTTCAAGTTCCTCAATCTTCTTCTCTTTTTATTGGTCAAGCCTATGCATTTGGTCTTTCTTTGATCACTTCTTCCAGGCTTCAATATAATTTTCCTCTCCACTTAGGTTATAATTAAACAATCATATTATCTAGTCAAAGTCTAGCTAATCAAGTGCCCGTCATAGTTCCTTCATAACTCAACCTTTCCTCTAGGTCCTTTTGTTATGTCCTTATTCTCAAATCCTCTTCATCAATCATCTTGATATGACACTCTACTCAGATAGAAATTGTCTTACCAATAAGGTTTGACATCAATGACAACATAATAATTGTCTCAATTGTAGTTTCCAATAGATCAAGCAACATTAGAGAAAAGTGAAAGTGTGAAAATGTGAATTAGAAAAATAGAGATTAGAGAAGAAGAAGATAGAGTAGAAAAAAGATCTGGATAATCAAGGTAGTGCTAAGTCTTACATATCATTTGAATGTTATTTTTTTACCATTATAGAAGAAAAATCCCTTAACTAGATGGACCTAACAAGTCTATGAAATCCTATATGGTAACATATATTAGTGATGTGTGTTAGTCCTTTAGAGTAGGCCATTCTTTAGATAGGATCAAGGCGTGATGAGGTCTAAATTATCTTTATGTTAAAACCCTCTACCAAGGTCACACTAAAAATATGCATGTAAAGCTTTAACAAGGTTGGCTCCTAGCAAAGCTTACTTTGGAAGAGTAAAATTATTGGGGTTACTAGCCTTAGGTGGTTTTTTCCTTTAAAGAGTCTCCACATTAAATCATGGTGTCAAATGTGTGAGTTTTTGTGTGTTGCAAGTTGATTTTCAAGGCATTTATTTAATACTACAACTCGATAATAGGTAAGTAAAATTTAGGAAATAGTAAGGTAAAAGAAAATTTATATTTTTGATAATTGGTAGTAATAGAAATAATGAGATTAAAATTTGAATAAAATTGATTAGAAGATTCAATTATGAAGTTGAATGTGATCATCGAGTTACATAAATGATTTCCACACGCACACACCCCTCTTAGTTATCTAACAATCCAAAAATATGTTGGTCATACAAATTGGGAAACTTTAGGTGAACTTATGAAGATCCTACCATTTCTTTCCTATGGAAACACACACATCTATCTATAACTTGATGAATTTACTCTTCAAAGTAATAATCTTATCCAATAAAGTATGAAATTCATTCATTTTAAAGTTTTTATTTTCTCTAAATCGAGTCATGGCTCTTTGGGGCAGTGTTGTCATCTCATTTAGCCACCCTTCCAAGTTTCTAGTTCTTCCTTCACTATATTTTAGAGTAGGTATAACACAATTTTTAGTAGAAGCAATGATCACTATCTAATATTCAATCTTTTGTTGCTCCTATTCCATGTATGCTAGATTCTTTGATATGGATTCCATCATATCAACAAAACCTTTAATCTATGGGAGAGCATTGAGATCTCTCTTTGTGATCTCATAAAGCCTACCTAATTCAAACCTGGAGGGTTTCCATTTTCTTTCTAATTAAAATATTATAGCTTTTTTTTTCTTAAAGAAGTCAAGCATATAATTCATAGTTTGGAACCCTCCATATATCTCATCACATTTTCCCAAAATCATCTCCATCCTAAAGTCTAGTACTTCTTCTAGGTTGCACTCCTTATGTTCATCTTCTTAGCTTACCTCTTCAAGTTTCTTTTCTTCAACTATAATAATAGGGGTTGCCTTGTGAAACACAATATGTAAAAATGCAAAAACCTGAATAGGATGTGTCTAGAGTAGAATTTAGAAAAACAACCAGCATCACGAGAAAGAGTACAAAATGACCTTTCCAATGATATAAGAATTCCTAAATCAAAGATTGGATGCTCAAGATATGTCTCCTAGAGTGCAAAATAGAACTCTTGACTCTGATAGGGAAAAAAAAATCAAAACTAGAAATTACTTGCACTAATATGATGGGCCCAGAACCAAATTTCAAGCTATATCTTGTTCTCCAAAAATAGAGTCCAAATGAGAAAGATATGGAAAAGAAACCACATATAGGTTCAAAATAAGATAGAAGGGTTTGTAGGGTCATTGATGTACTACTAATGTTCGCAAGTAACGAGATCAAATTTGATGGTCAAATGGTCGTTGAGGCAAAAAAATGCTAGAAAAATAACGAGATGCTAGAAAAAAAGTCCAAGCACTAATATATTTAACCCCATTTTTAGACCAAAATTTTTTACCACCTATTAAAATGTTTTAGATTGGTCAGAATATGGAAGGAAAAATATTTTTTTAAAAAAAATTGATGCCCATGTTGGTCAAAATTTTGACCAACACATGCACCTTAGGGTTTATTGTTATGTTTCACGAAGTGCATGCAGGAGCTATGCAGACATTCCATTTGGAGCCCAAGAGCTACAGGAGCATGTCAATGACATCCCCAACAATGCAATGAGATTCACAGCAATGGTGATCACTTATCAAATCTAATATTTGAGCAGAGAAAATAGTATAACAAGAGGTGCATCATATGGTGCTTATCAAATCATTCATGTGGAGGCAACAAAGTTGGTGAAGAGAGGTAAGAAACAATCTAAACCACTCTTAATTGATGACACCATAAATGATATTGTACATAATGGAAGCCATAATACTTTGAGCAATAGGTTTTCAAAAATCAATGAAGAAAATAAGAACAAGGTCATTAGTGTCATCCTACTTAGTATGAGAACATATAGTAGGATACCTCCAAAGATAAGAAATGAATTTCCTCCAAAGGGATACTAGACGATGCACTGGAAAGGGTAAGACCAGAATATGTGTCATTAGAAAGAAAGGCATTAGTCGATGCATATAAACAAGATTTTTCCATGTAAGAGAATGTAGCATTAGTGACTACAAAAAGAGAGAATGAAACATTTGAGAATGCTATGAATTATGAAGTGCAATTTGCAGCATTAGAAACCTTATGATGTTATCTTGAAGAAATTGACTCAAAAAATATGCACTGATAGGGCAACCAAACTAGTGTTTGATGGCCAAGGAAGCTCAAAATTTTTGAAAAGGTTGTGATAGAAAAACTGCAATGGCACTGCCATTGCAATTTGGTACCAAATGTATTAGTGGATCTTATCACAAAATTTGGCACTTTAAGTGTAGTTCTCTTAGCTCTTTCAAACTCAAGTCTATGCATCAATGCAGGAATTGAAATTCTATACCCATGGAAAATTTTTTGGTTTATTGGAACACACTAGGTGGTGATTGTATTTTATGATGTCTAGACACCAAAATAGCATGTGCAGGTTAGAAGATGGTATATAAACTAGAGAGGGGCTAGCCAGTAACAGATTTCAGAAAGAGTATAATGTCTAGTTCCAATGACAAGAAAAAGGAAGTTTTGTTACAAAATATTTTCATTTCACTTAGCAAGTGCTATTTTGAAATTCAAACCTTTTAGAACTGGGTATAAACAAGTTGATAAGATGCTAACATTCGTCGACATTCTCATTGTCTAAGCAATTGGAAAAATGATGGTCATCCTCTTAGTTACCGATTTGGATGCAGATCTTGAATCAGATGGGGGATTTTTTCATGAATTAGAGAGACATATAAAATTTATGTGTATATTTATTGTCTCCTTTAAAATATAAAGATAAGATTACATTCAAACACACCCAGTGCAAAAAAAAATTCATGAATTAGAGAGACATATATCATTAGGTTAAATTTTGCTTGAAACCTACAACCAATGGTCAATTGCATTAAAAAATATCCAAATTTTATGTTGAGATTTGTCAAGAAAGTTAGAAGTATTAAGTAAAGGCCTTTTTTTTTAAATTGTCAAATATGTACTAAAGACAATAACAAGATCAATAAAAAAATTGTGTACTATCTCCAAAAATGCTACTTATCTAATTTGCAAAAAGTTTGTTGTAAGTTCATTTTGTATGCCACAATTTTATTCTCTTGGTTTGGGAGTATAGTCAAAGAATGAATCTGCCAACATATAACATAAAGTGTTCACCATACAAACAAAAATTAGGGAGCTGATTCGATATGCTTTCTCATCAATGCAAAATGAAAATCCATTTAATGAACCCAATTTGTCAATGTTAACAATCCCTAGCTTCCTTTCTCGACCTAGTTGGAAGAGGTAATTAAAACTACAAATCTAATCTTTGAATTTAGTTATGTGTGAAGCTATTTAATGATAGAATGCATTACATAGAATATGATGTTTCAATATTGCTTGCAACCAGAACTCTTCTCTCATTTTGAAACTATGGGTTTTTGAAGCTCTAAAAAATTTGTGAAATCTAGATATATTCAAATCTCTAAAAATGCTCATGTAAACTATGATGATAAGGGTAACACGATAGACTAGAGAATTTAAATCTCTATACATCTATATAATCATGTAATGCTTGGTGTTTCAAAATTGCCTCTATCTAGAATCATCTTTTCATCCAGAGACAAGGGGTCTGTTATTAGGCATTATGGGAAATCTTTAAACTTGTCATAGCATTTAAATATCTCCATTTGAAGCACTAAAAATTTAATGTAAACTAGGATAAGAAACTGATATGTGAATATCCAGTCACCATGACCACTGGTTTTATGGTATTTGAGTGCTTATATATGCTCATAAAATCTTTCAGTATCTTGTTCAAGGCATGCACAATATGCAAATCTCCATTGGCATAAGGTAGGACCATCGTGAAGAGTAAAAATATTCCTCGTGTTCTTGTGTGCAACCTTATTTAATATATGTTTCTCATCCCACAACTTCTCTATTTTTGGTTCACGTGTTGTTGAATTAGCTCTAAGGGTGAAGATTGTCGAAGGTAAGTTTTTTTTACATGTTTAACCCTAATGGCATGATAATGTTCTCATGCAATGTACCCTTACAAAGATTTAAAAAAATGGCTTCAAACATAATGTCTAAATGTTCTATATATAGTCCAAGTTACATTATTTATGGCTCAACAATCTTAGCCCAACATAAAATATTTGTATCTCTGGTAGAATTTAGGGCACATAGAGGTTGAAGCAATGGACTATGTATTTTTTCTGATGCCTGTTGTCCTATTAAGAGCCACAATAGTCTTTCTTGTGAAAATTATATAGCTTTAGCATAAGGTGAAACATCATGATCCACAATACAATTGACAAAATTAGCACAATTTCTATCTTTCCACCTGCTCAATAGAATCTTTAAAGAAAATATGATGAGTTATATAAATTAAGAATCTCCAAGCATTCGTTCAAAAAATATGATGAGCTATAGAAATTAAAAATCTCCAAGCATCATTCAACAAATATGATGAGTCTAGGGATAGATAACCATGTGCAAGAATTATGTATTTCAAATAGAAGTTCTTGATTCATGGAAGAATAAAATGAGGCAGAATTTGATCTGTGAACTAATTTCAATCATTGAGAATTTTACAATAGGGTGGCTGAATTGCGTTTTCATTTTCTATCAACTATATATGAAATTTTCAATTGCAACCTAAAAAGACAATTTGCAACTTTGATTTAGCTCCCAAAACTGTAAAACTTAAAAAATGAAGATATCAACAAATAAATTGTACCTAATTTGGTTGATCATCTTAGTAGAATAGATCAACCCCAACTTCAAACTCATGGTGCTCCCATATTAAGATATCTAAGAAAGAAAAAGATATTCATTTTGATTGAATGTGAAGTAACCCCTAAGGTTGTGAATCATTTGGAATCTCCCTATGAATATTTATAATAGTAACCAATTTGGGCATTACCCCATCTTGTAGATGCTAAAGTGTTGTGAT